>CACRXP010000019.1:2155171-2269646 GCA_902702965.1 Spirometra erinaceieuropaei | reverse complement strand
CAACTATCGAAGCGAACTACCGCAATTTCGTCATTAAAGTCACTCAGTCAAAACGGAAACTAAACGTATGAAACGCAGTGGAAAAACCCACTTACATGCTCCTTAAAATTTTGTTTGTAATGACCCTCAAATACGCCATATCTACCAGCTGCAAGACAAACCACTCAACTTCTTACGGCGTTTACACAAGACTGCTAGGTTTGCTTCAGATACTGTTGTGCTACTTTTACGGATCCACTTTCAACTTCTTCGCATGTTTTTTTCTGGCTCAGCCGAAGCGATTTTAAAAGAAGAGTTTGAATCACTGCCGGATCGCACGCATAAGTGAAGACGAGGCTATTGCTGTCTTACGTTGTTCAGTCGACGGTTTTAAAACACCCAGTCCCCAAACTCCGATTCACCTCTAGGTTCCTGCATATTTGGGAAGCGCCCAGTTTCTGAGGTAGATGCATTTATCGAAGCATTGTTGCTACAATCCAAGACAAAGTGTGAAACGGTTGCTAAGATTAACTGCCATCAGCCAACATCAGAGTAATAGGCCCAACCAAGCGAAATTTCCTGGAAATATCGGGAGACGATACAAGCAACGCAAAACAGGTAAAACCGCAAGATAGCCTATTTCGGGGTTTTATTTAAAGTTCGCTGAAAATTACGTTTTCGAGGATTTCTGCGATTTAATTAAGGAGCTCACTAGACGTGTTGTAGTCTTTTTTATCAGTTGCATAAACTCATGCATTTACGGATGAGAAGTTTCGCCTCATATTATGCTGAAACTAGCATAAATTTAATGTAAACATGCAATGGTGGACGTCGGGCCAGTCTTCCTTTCCAACACGAGACAAAAATCAAGTAAAACAAAAACGTGCAAACACGTATAATTACCCGTCCCAGTGCCCAATATTCATTCCCCCATGACACTGTCGGTAATTTCGTTTTTTTACCTCACCCATCCAGCTGCTCCCCAAACCCCAGCTACAGAATAACTTCTGCTTGCCCGCATTTTCTACTAATCAATTCTTCAATTGGAATTTTCGCAACTCTAAAACCTAATCTACTGAAAGATTAAAACGAAACGCCACAATTCCGTAAGTCAAGTCAATAAGTCGAAATGGAGACTAAACGCATTAAACGCAGTGGAAAGCCTGGGGACGTGGAAGGTTTGGGAAGTAGAGAACTAAATATGCTATTCAAAATTAGTTGGAACTATTTTTCGAATTTGCAGTCCGTTAAGGCGGATTTCTCTATGGGGCCTACATTAGCCTTTCGCAATCAAATAACCGTGTTCTAGCCTTTTTGTTCAATTTTAGCCTTGTCAAACTACCCGCATTATCGTAGCTAAATAGTTCACTTGACGAGCTTTACAATGTCTGTCTCGACAACATTAATTAAGGCCTCAGATTGGCCAAATTACGAAGGGGAAATAATTATTTGTGCAAAATGGGATGGGAGAAAATAAAAATGGCAACAAATAAAAAGGAGAAAATTTTCATAACGTGATGAGTCAAGATGGGAAGCCAACGCCACGGGGCCTACTTACAATAAAAACTGGCAGTATTCCGGGCCTTCCAATATTCCAGGCAGTCTAGAGATCTGCACTTGCGTCAGAATATTTTTCAAGTCCGAGATGCACTGGCCCAGAAATACATCCAAAGGCTTAGGCTTGCCGGAACCGGAGAATACTTTAACAACAAACGGCTGTCCACGGATAGGATAGCTGACACGGCCGGGGATTGACCATAGACACTGATCAGACCCTTTAAGCAGCTTCATCCCATCAATGTGCAGCTGACCCCGCATTTTCGGTAACAAAGCCCAAGGCCGAAGTTGGAGCTCCTCTAAGTGACCACGTTTAGGGCCCAGCTGTGCGTGGCTGCCGTTGGAGAGGGACTCGCTAACGCATGTTCGCGGTGTCTGCACCAGAGTTAACGGGTCCTTGGGAGCCTCTGGGTGGTACGACCGCAAAAGCTGGAACGATAACTTCAACGTTGTCTGCGGCATTTGGGCACTTAAGTTGAACTCCTTCAAATCCGTCAAGAAGCATTTGCCACTAACCGGGTTTGGACTTTCATTAGCTAGCTGGCCGTTGTCTACACCGTCTAATAACATACGCATATAACACCTACCAAAGAAAACTTGTGGGCTAAGGTGGTGCATCCGACGTTCAGGTGATTGCTCCGTTACCACAGACGACGTAGACGGAAGCGAGGGGTCATCGGTGGCGGCGTAATACGCCATCTTCGCGCTTTTATTCATCGTGTGCAACGTGCCTCGATGAAGTCCCCCAGTAGTTCCGTTCCATATTTGCTTAGAATTAACATATAAATACCATAAACCCACATTACACCGCCATACACCACACGCAATCAGTCAGATTATGTGCCATTCTTATCGATATATTTAAGTCATGTTCTAGAGACTATAACAAAAGAAAATTGATAAAGTACTGCAGTCTCAACGATCCGGATATTGAATATCGATTGAACAGCTGTATCGATCTGGCGTGCACACAGTCAGCGTAAAGGTGCCGCCCATGTGGCCGTGTACTGACCCACTTAAACAAGGCCAATATTCGCCTTAGAGAAGAATGCATTTCCATGGATTCTATTCATGCGCAAATTCATTGTACAGGCCACACAGCATATATTTAACTATAAGAGTGCAAAATTTGCCCGATATAAGGCAGAGTGACGTCGTTCGAAAGGATAAAATTTAATCAAAACTGCACGGGCCTAGCCCTATATAGCCCCGGGACATGTGTTAACAGGGAAGTAATTGTTGGCGAAACGAGAGATGGGCCTTTGATTTAAACATTATCGGCACTACAAATTTAACCTCGAGCTCCAAAAGTCCAGAAAATTGCCACTGTAAAAGATGGTCCATCAACTGTTCGTTTTTATACTTTTGCCTAATCACCAAACCGGTGGCACAAACTGGTCAACTAGAAACATTGTTGACCATCATACCGCCGCAAACTGCGAGAACCGCAGGGCACGGTCCTAGCGAAAAGAATCGCGTGAAAGTTTAGTCCAATAGGATGTGATAGAACGTCTACCGAAGACTAATACGCATATCATGGAATCTATAAAACTCTTCATTATATTAACACTTTGAAATGACGTGTGCAGAGAACACGACAGCAGATTGTCTACAACTCTTGTCAGTGTATTTTGGGGCCGTCAGTCAAGAACTTTTTACGGTTTTTCAGCTCCCATCTGTTTAAAACAGACAGACATAAGAGTGTCCAAAGAGTGTCCACGTGTAAGTGCACGCGCTCAGTAGTTCACTCTGGGCAACGAGTGATTAAAAAACGCTATATGCGGACGGGTTTCAGAGTGCTGAATAGTGAGTGGTCAAAAATTTTTATGCGAGCCGCGACGGCTTCTGGAACTATTCTTGAGTTTAAGTTTTATAAAATTATGTTTGAGTGATACTTCCAATCATTGAGAGACCCAGGGGATGTCATTAAGAAAGTCGGTCAAGTGAGAAAGTTAGTCAAATTAGAAGTTATTATATAGTTACTCGCTTTGAAATTTTCATGCAGCTCAACCAAAATTTAGTTAGTTATTTAGTATGATTAGCTAGCTAGTCAGTTAGTTAGTAGAGTCAGTTAGAGTAGTTAGTTGGTTAGTTAGTACAGTTAGTCACTTAGCTAGTTGGTATAGTTAGTTGGTTGGCCGGTTATTTAGTCAGTTGGTTAGTTAGTTTAAGTCAGTTTATCAAGGAAATGAGGCTTTCGCCCTGAGCTCCTAATTCATATCGATAAACAGGAATAGAATCAAGAATTACATCAGCAAATTTGGTTATTTATTTGGGCTAGTTAGTTGGTTAGTGAGTTAGTATGGTTAATTAGTTGGTTAGTTAGTTAGGTAGTTAGTATGGTTAGTTAGTTAGTCGATAACTAGTTAGTTAGCATAGTTAGTTAATATTATTAGTACAGTTAGTATATACTCATTCGTTTTGAAATGTTCACACAGTTTGTCCAAACTTTAGATTTTCCGCTGCTTTTGGCTTCCACTGGTCCGTCCAGAAACGCCATCCGGTTAGATATGGTGATGCGTATATCCTAATTATTTAACCTACATAACTGGTGAATTGTATAGCAAACGGTCAATATTTACATTCGTCATTGGGAAATGCCATTACTGAAGGGCAACTTGGTTACCACATTCCTCTGCTTTTCTACCATGCTTTACTTTGCCGTTTGTTTGTTTCAACTAATCAAAGTTTTATTTGTCCGTTTAAGTTTTGGTATTTTGAGTTGCGCGCTCTATTAGGGTTCATCCGCAAGTGCATTAGTTAACGCATCCCCCGTGCTTATGGGACATTTGGCATACGTTCTAAGGCCTGTGTGGCCCGCGCCCCAGAGTTCGTCTGCCTTATCCCATTTACACTTTCCCCTTCTTCGGATATGTGACCTGCTCCCTGACCCCTGACTGTACAAAGGATAAATTATCTTTATTTAGACTACCAGATTTTACCCCAGAAATTGCCTACATCTTCAGGTCTCGAGAACTGGCTTCGTACGCCCATGCATATTTCTGACGACGAATTACTGAAGTCGATCGCTACCAAACCAACATCCAGACGATCACCAAAGTGAGTCTATAGCGAAAGACATCGGGACATTCCCTTGGGCCAAACGCATCCATCGACATCGAGGGCCTGCTGGTATTTCCTTACGGCTACGGCCACGAAAAACTATATGGCTACTTAAGATTTATCAGTAAAGGACAATCGAACATGTTAGAAGAGGCGACGGCTTTCGTATTCCAAACAAACTTTAGTTTTGGAGTAAGCCACATAAGACGCCTTAAAAAATACTACCGGTTTCCCATAAACAAATGGCTAGAAGCACGATTTCATGGGAAGGAATCGAACAATCGATGTTATTTAAGCAGAAAAACATTTTGATATTAACGGACATTTCGAAATTCCTCCCTAAGGCAAATCACTGAGACATTCGTTATTTGAAATAATAATAATCTGTTGCGCATTTGAAAAGCATTATGGCTCAGAACTTGGCGAAAATGGTATTAGAGGTGGGCCAACCTGTCAGCTTCTACATCTGTACACAACAGTTTTAAAAAGTAAACAGTCGAAAAGGGTCAATTTTTCCAAAACTCAAACCCATTCATTTTAACCCAACTGTAAAAAACTCGGTGCCTCGGTGGGATTCGAACCCAGGACAACAAGGGGAAGGCTTCAGTTCAGCCAACGCTCTAACCGCTTGAGCAACGAGGTCCCACCGGACGACGCGCATTTAATTACATTTGGGTCACATCTACCCGTTCAACCTACTGCAGCGTCTGGATCAACCAAATCTGATACAGTAAGCATTGAGCCTATGAATTACACGAGCCCGATAGTCATCTGGTGAATTCAAGATGTATTACTTAAGAAATCCTGCTTTGACAGTCAGTTTGCTGTATCATATTGGGTTGATCCAGACGTTGCAGTGGGTTGGCCGCTAAACCTGACCCAAATGTTATTAAATTCGTGTCGTCTGGTGGGGCCTCTTAGCTCCTGTGGCTAGAGCTTTGGTTGTACTAAGACCTTCCCCCTGCTGTCGTGAGTTCGAATCCCACCGAGACACCGAGTTTTTCACAGTTTGGTCAAAATGAATCATTCGAAATGTGCCATAACACCTATAACAACTAAAGCCATCACATAAGTACGCGATGGGGCTCTGTAGATTGTCTTTAAAAGTAAAAGTTCCATTGATCACAGACTGTTAACCCACATAATTTCTCCTTAAGATTGTGTGTGTACTGGCCGTCAAAGAAGCCGCGTCTACCAACTGCAAGACATGCCACTCAACTTCACACGGCGTTTGTACAAGACCGCAAGCGTTGTTCAAAGTACTGTTATGGCACTTTTAAATTTCCATTTTTAGCGTCTCCGCACTTTCCCCCCTGTTTCTGCCCAAGCGATCTTAACAGAAGCTTGTAAATCACCACTGATTCGCACACATCACTGAAGACGAGGCTATGGCTGGCTTGCGTTGTTCAATCGAAGTCGAAGAAACTACCACCCCTTGGTGTCCTTGATACTGAAGTGTCACAAAGAATAATTTTCACTTGTTTCTCACTATCAGCCTTGAGATTTTGAGACGTGGATGCGCTGTTATGTCGGGTGGACACTGCTGATTTGAAAGACACTGGGCACGGCAACTCGCTAATCGTCTACAGACGTTCGTTAAGGAGGTCTGAAAGAGCCCTAGGACTTGATAATGGTTGATTTTTTGAGTTTCCATGTGGGTGACGTCATTATAAGTAAAAAAAAATCAAAAAGCACTCAAAAGTGGGTCTGGGGTTAAATAAGCAGACACGCATATTTGTTCAGTCCGCATTTACAATAGACAGACATGTATGAAAAGTGAGCGAACATCGAAAAGACACTTTCAAAAATTACCCGAAATAACATTTAGTAGGTTTGTTTTTAGTTTTTACGTGGAGAACCTTTTGTACATGAGGAGGAAAGTATGCGTGTGAGACAGGACCGCCATTCAGGTGATGGTATACAATCATTCGAAACGTCACACGTCAAGGGAGGATTTACGAACCGGATAAGGCTATATTGCACACCCTATTCGTTGCAGATGCGATTTTGATATTTTTGGACTAACAGCAGGAACAACCGGCGGAAGAAATCCACCCCGACCATCAAGGGCCCGCTGATGGTCGAAGGGAATAAGGGACATTAAAGTCTATGAATAACATCGAAATGTTAGTAGGTTCGAGGTGTGCTGATCTTCTTCGAGAAGCAAAGCGAAAGAAAACATTGAACTAACACATGGTCACTATCAAGAAGGTTCCATCCAAAAGCGAGGAAACAAAGAGTAATGCCACCACTAAAGACATGATCTACAATGCGATTGTCTCTTGCTGGTGAGCAGAACAGCTGTGACTAGGTAAAAAATTAGCAATATCTTGGGAAGGCTACAATCCAGGCGGAGAAAGTCAATTTATTTCAGGAAAGCTGAAATATCCTGTGATAGTTTTAGCGTTAAGTCAGATTCCAAGACTAGTTTTCACGTAGCTGTGGACCTTCGTCAACTGACGCGCTAGGAGGATTTTCGGTGTCACTAAAATAGACTTTATTGTGACGAGAATAGTGAATTTGAAGCAGAAATTACCAGGGAACGGATAGGCATTCGACTCCAGCGAAAGATACATTGGGTAAGATATAACATAAAGAAGGAAACCGTCATTAAGTCTACTTACGCGGTCCTGATGGTTAAAATCAAGATAATAGATTAAAAGAGAAAAATCAATGATTAGAGCATCCCCCTTATATTGTGTTATGGATAACATGCAGGGATATTTTGAGAACAACAACTCGAAACTGGCCTGTCTTATTTATAACAGACGTCACAATTAATCGTATAATATTTCATGTATTCCGGCAATGCGGTCAGACCATCGTCATTTAGAAAAGAGATTTGGAGGTAGATAGCAAGTCGGTAAATTATTGCAGTTTGACAGACAAGTACCAGCAGTCCCAGACCTATTGGCATGCGGAGAGCTGAAAGCCAGGACCGGTATGTAGATTTAATGGGTAATGTAAATTGCACAAGAACTATTCACCGTAAGCAGTGGGAAGCCTGGACTGGGATGGAGGTTAAAGTAGTAAGAGCGATTTACGCAAAAAAACTATTGGAAAAAAATAATAGGTCATTGGTTGGCACCTGCTGTGCTGAGAAAAAGATAATTTAAAGGTACAATTGACAAGTTGAATACCATAGACTAAGTAAATATAATAAAAGACAGTGAACCACTAAATGGACCAAAACTGTCTTTCGTTTGGGGCATATTCTGATTTGGTTTTTAAGTCAAGTCGCTGGTTTTAAATTTTAAAATCTATTGTCCAACTGGGTGCTGTAAGGTCTACAGTTAAGTCACCCGTGGCTTGGCGTCAGAACGGTGAGACTGGAAAATTTAATCAGACTCCGACCCAAAAGATAGGTAGTACAGTTCCATTTAGGGGTACGACGCCTTCTCTTAGATCTCACATGCCTCTTCAGCCCAGCACGTCTACAAACCCCGCAGCTCCAATTATATCCCCAAATAATTCTCTGTCCTGCGTACCGGTTACTTATCAAAGCCCTACTATATATCCAGCAAATAATTCATACATGAATTGTTCTAAGTAATTTATGCCCCAACCTAGTTCAGGCTTCCCATCCTTAAGGCCAATTGCTCTCAGGTACGTCAACCTATCTCCTTTGACTTCCAATCTAGACCTGGTTTCCCATACTTTCATTCTTATAGCGGCCTACCCTCACCCACTAGCCCCTACTTCCCTTCTAGCCTCTCTCCTCCTCCCCTTCCTCCAATATTTAACTACCAACAAGTCTATCCATCTTCTAACTCCCCTAGCATTCCAATGTTTGAAAACTATATCCCCACCTCCTTTAGGTCTCATACTCAGCCTTCTCTTGCTGACTCCCCGTACGTCAATAACTCTAGACTAACTGATACTTATTCTCCAAGTGTCATTAATACGCAGCTTACATATCCGCCTCCAAATTTTTTTAAAATACCGTCGAAAATAGCATTGCCGTTCAAAACACATTAGATATTATATTATTGAATGCCAGGTCTATTATAAGCGAAATGGCCCAAATCAGAGCCATTGCTCTCGAAATGGCGCCTGATATTATATGTGTGACTAAATCTTGGACTCATTCTCTAATTCCTGACTCTGCCCTTCTCATAGATGACTTCGTTTTTTACCGCCAGGGCCGCACGACTAGGCGTGGGGGTGGTTGTCTTCTTTATCTTAACTCCTACCAAAAGCACTCTCCCTATTACTTGGATGTTTCCTCTTTCACGGGAAACTTCTGCTTTGCATCTGTTATTCTCTCGCCGCAAAGAAAGGCAATTATTGGCTGTATCTACAATCCCCCAAATTCTTTAGCCAGTGATGATTCACAACTCTGTGAAATCTTTAAATTAATTTTGGAAGCTGCTTTCGATGTTAAAATAATCACTGGGGATTTTAACCTTCCCGAAATAGACTGGGTTTCCAATAGCTGTCCACCCAGATTCCAGCCCTTTCAAGATATTGTCAATTTTTCTAACTGGTCCTTACTGGTGCGCTCTCCAACAAGAGATACTCACATTTTAGATCTAATCTTTACCAATGACATTGCTCCTCTTTCTGTTGCTTTAAAAAAGACCTCTTTAACAGTGACCACGCATTAATTCATTGTTGCTTACTGCTTGCCTTTTCAAAAAAGACCAGCGCCGTTCGGACTTACATGAACTACGACTCCGTAGATAACGACATAATCAATAACTATATTAGATGTATGGATTGGTGTGGCTTCCTCTCCTGTAGCGATGCAACCATTCTTCGTGATGTCATGTCCAATGTATTCAAGGAGATACTAGAGTTTGTGCCGCGTAGATATCTCAAGGCAAATTCTTCTGACTCCCTTGTTCCTCATTTTTTTAACAACAGAGTAAAGAAGTTGAGAGGATAGCTGCGTGAACCATCCGCTAGTTCCTTATCAGTTCATCTTAGAATCACAGAGATATTTGAGATGGCCGCAGGGATGCGCAAAGCGCGCGACAGGTAAAGAAAATCGCTTACCCTCAGTCACTCGAACCCTGGCAAATCCGTCGCTAATATATTCCGTCATCGGTCCTCCTCTAAGCGTGGTCACGAACTTCCACCCCTGCCCTCCTCATCGATGACACTGACAAGGCGGAGTTGTTTAGTGCTTTCTTTGCAAAATACCGTAATACTGAGTCCGATCCGGTCCCTTTCTTTCGATCACCTTCAGATAGGACACTGAGTAAAATCTATGTCTCCTCAGATCTCATTAAGAAACACAGAAGTCGCTTGAAATACTTACACTGCCCAGGAACGGACGGGATTCCGAACTCGATTATTTTACAAGCGTCCGACCTTCCCATATTGCTTTGTCACTTATTCTCGGTTTATATTTCAAAAGGATTCTTTCCTGACTTAGAAGCTCTCAGCATCCGGCCGCCTCTACTCGACTTCATCAGGTCCTATCTGTCCAACCGATATCAGAATGTCATGGTCGGTAATAGCTAATCGACACCCCTCTCGATCACGAATGGCGTACTTCAAGGAACGGTTCTGGGTCCGCCTCTCTTCCTTCTGTACATCAATGATATTTCGACTGAACTCGGAAATTCGCAAACTTTTACTTATGCCGATGACCTCAAGTGTGTTTACTCATACTCTAAGGACACCGCAAATGTTTGTGTTGAAAAAATTAATGCCGATCTACTACGCTTAATCAGATGGGGTTTGACATGGCAGATGGAGTTTTCATCATCCAAGTGTAGTTTCATGTCTTTTGGTCCTACCAAACTTCCTGGTCCCATAATTTTTCAGAATAACCCACTCTCAGAATGCATCACCATAACGGACCTAGGTTTAAGTTACAGAAATAAACTTGCTTTATCACCTTATGCAGATAGAAGTTTTGCCAAAGCCGCGCAGATATGTGGATTTATATCGCATAATTTTTTCCTTCCGGAACTGAAGCTAAGACTTCATCAAATGTTTGTTCTTCCAGTCCTCGAATACTGCTGTCCTTTCTTCGGTTTAATGAACGCCTGCGACCGTAATAAAATCGAAAATGTTCAGAGGGTTTTCACCCGGAAACTGTTCTCTCAAGCTTCGTCCAGTATTTCTTATACTCAGAGATGTCAGTTGACGAACATTAAGTTTTTGTGGGTTAGAAGACTCGAAGCTGGCCTTTGCTTCCTTCTTCGCATCAGCTCTAACTCCAATGTTCCGCTCATTGACACTCTCACTCCGAGGGATCGGTTTTATGGCACACGCAACTCCTGCATGGTGATTCCGCGGCCTCTTTGCACTACATCTAAGCGCTCCCTCTTCTTTGCTTCCTAATATGCCTTCCTTTGGAATAATCTTCCGCCTGAAATTAGGTCATCGCCTAAGTTACTGGTACTCAAGTCGAAATTACGCAAACGTCTTACACCGGAAAGCATAAAGGCACTGTTAACGGTCTCATTCCCGAACACTCAGCTTCTTGACTTCGAGAAGGGTCCTCCTGGGATTTGTTGGTAGATCATATGTTAGCCCTCAATTATATCATTAGAAACCCCTGTTTTGAATTGGTTTCTAATCGACTGCTATCAATCCTTCCCCATAGTGACAATTTTCCTGGTTTTGGACGTCATCTCCCGCATCCCGACCCCATACGGTCTGTTGGCGCTCACGGTGGGATCCTTAGTATTCGCCGTCTACTAGTATCTTGGTCGTACCTCCCTTCCCCACTCCTCGGCTGGGCTCGAAGCGTACTGTGTCCGATCGCGTCTGGATTCCTCTCGCCTGGCGTCTTGGACGCGAATAGTTTCATCCAGCGTATCAATCTGGCCCAGACAATGTCAGTTGTGGATCCCGTATACAATACCACATGCAGGCCAGTCCTGTCTGACCCGCATACTTACCCCTCAAGGCTGACATTTATTGCTACCCTTACTATGTCCGAGTATAATCCGTTATATACCGCCACATACAGGCCAGTCTTGCTCGCATTTTTCTGTTATAATTTTTGTTGAGGGGTTTTTTTCTCCTGTAAAATTAATGCAGTCATTTTGAAGTTTTCGTATGGTTTTTTTACCACTCGCTGGTCGTTTTTCTCAATGTACTACTAATTCAGAAACAATGAACTGCATTTTGTACAGATTCTGCCTACCTCGTCTGAAATTCGCATGTAAATTTATTTTAACTTGCTTTGATGGGACCCCAACGGGTCTTTAATAAAAAATTATCTTATCTTTATCATAAGTATTAGTATCCACCAAACGCCCATGTGAATCGAGACATCTACATTTGTGAGTGATAAAGTCAGATTATAGCACTACTTTTTTAAGTGTCCAGGGGCACTATCCAGACAAAAGTAACACTGGGTCATTCGATAAAATAATACAACGTAACAGCTATGATGAGGCTGGGCTGTCAGATGAACGGTAGAATTAAAAAATCTGCTGTGTTCGATGAGCGATGGCCTTCACATCTGCCAGCAAGTTGTACATTTGCGCATGATAGTTTCGAGGATACTGTTTACAAGTTTTAAATTCGAAGTTTTCAGTAAAATAGTGAAGTACCGACGAAGCAATGCAAAAACGCTTATAAAATAAAAGTGAAGAGTGAGTTCAGGGGACCTCCCTTTTCAAAAAAAATATTTGGGAGAAAAAAGTAATTGGCGAGGGTATATGAAGGAGCAGGGTCGGTTTTTCTTGAGGGTAGAATGAAACTAATAAGGCCGATCAGAAAGTGAGGAAGAAACGTAATTGAAGTGTACCTGAGGATGCTTTATAATTGCGAGTCTAGTGTGAGACCTCGGCGTATCAGAACGGAAAGTTGTTGGGGACTCTCGGCGATGGAGACAGATGTGATCTAGATCATGCGCATCAGTATGAGCTGATTATACCTTGACAGGTTGTTTAGGTGGCATGTCGCGTTTTTACGACTAAAAGTCGGAATTTCTGTTAAGAGATCGTGAGAAGTGAGATCACACGCGAAGAGGGTATTTTCGGAAATACAAGGAGCGTTTACATCGCAGGACGAATGTATAGGTGAGAGTCTGCTGTAAAGAAGACAAACACCGCTATATTTTGCAACGTGGTCTTCTCTATATATATTGAGATTATCTCTGACGAACGCCGAGTCGGAGATTGTGGAGTAAGCCCAAGATTTTACAATGCACTGACCATCTGAGTCAAACTCGATACCTTCACTCATTGGCTGGACCACCTTTCGAACGATTGATCTCGCATGGAGGGAAAGGAAACTGAGCACATTCCGGAGATGCAGGTTACGTTCATTGCTGTTGGTAAAGAAGGTAACCTCGCTTGTGGAAAATTGAACTGCGGAGGCAAAGTAAGAGGAGCAAAGCAAGTCTTCTGTGGTCTAAATTTGTGGAGATGCTTCCATTACCTAAATGGACATTATTGTACGGAAACATACTTGGGTGGGATCCATTGGGAGGAATGCTATTTCATTAGGTCGAAGAATAGGTGGAGGAGGGAAATAGGACTCTGAGAAGGATTAACATGACATGAAGGGAAAGATATATTGGAGAGAGACTAAACAGTATTGAAAAACTATTTACAGTATGATTGGATATAATGATTTGGGAAGGCTTGGGGGATTACAAAGCACACTGTTTGCATGTATCAGGTCTGAGAATTTAGGTAGGTACAGATAAAGACTGCCCTAGAGTACTATCTGGCTTATTCGATTGTACCGCTAGGTTCGATGTGATTGCATTGACGTAGGGACGAGATGGATTAGATGAAGTTACTTAAACTTAGTTACCGTTCTGTGCTTTGGATGTCGACTGCGACTTTGGAATCTGTTAGTCGCAGATAAAGCGTCCTGATAAAACGGAAACACATCTTGGACGATAACCGTCCATTAAAGATGATCCAATGAGGCATGCTTCCCTTATAATAATAATAGTTTTTATTTAACGCCAGTTTGCAGCCATTGCCAAGGAAGCACAAATACGGCCAGCAGTGAAAAAAAGCTGTCGAAAAGGAATAAAAATAAAGTTGATGGTGGTTTTTGTGGTTTAAAGGGTTCAGAAGAAAAAACTGCTGACCACAAACTGTCGACCATCAAGAAGGGAGGGTTTGCACGGTATCGGATATTATCAATCGCCAATTCCTTTCATGAAGTTGGGTCTAGTACAAACTGAAGCGCCGAAGAACAGCTATCGCTGTTGGCCAAACAAATTGTCCCTGGTGAGACCGACCATAGCGGTCAGAGACCACAAACGCCATCGCTACGGTAGGGTCAATCAGTGGATTCAACAAGCAAGATTTGTGGGAGCTTTTCTAAATGCAAATATCGACTAATAGTTCCCTTAAATAAAGGATAATTTTGCAGAGTTTTATATTCCTGGGTAGTTTTTTCAAATAGCAATTACATTTTCAGAAAAGAACCGACGATATTTAGCGGTAAGTGCCAGAGGAAGAAATACAAAGACCTCATGGTGACTGTTACGTCGGGGTTGAACATGAGGTCTGAAGGATCAAGGCCTGTAAGCCGGCAACGTTCTTGGTAAGACAAATGTCGGTGTTCTAGGGTTAAACCTCTCTTGGTAAAAAAGTGCTGAACGGATTTTATTTTCATCCGCTCTATAGCACGCATGAGGCTAAATAAAAAGGAACAGTATTCCAGACCACGTCTAACGTACATGTTGTAAAGGCGCATTCTAATATCCCTAGGTTTAAAGTTTCGGAGGATAAACCCGGTCGTTCTACGTGCTTTGGAGACTATCAAGGCATATTATCGGGTAAAAGGCAAAATGGGACTAAAAGTACCGTAAATGGGATGAAAGATTTAGAAGCGCCACATGGACGGTCAATCTGGGAAAAGAACTATAGATGAATAGAATTTGTAGAAGGCTGTATGTTCGCTGATTGGGGGAACTTTATATCCCGTGGAAATTTAACCCTGACGAATAAAAACGATTATTTCCTTTATGATATTGAGATGAACGCTGGTGGCGAAAGTAAATAAGGTCTTCTTCGATCAACAACAACCGTTTGACCACAATGGGTAAAATGTGCTCCTGGGGAAAATATTTCAGCTTCTGAGACCTTTGAGTTAAAGCCACAAGACTCAACAAAATACAGGGCAACATTAAGAGGTTGTTTGAACTAAGGAACGTTTTTCGAAATAAGTCTAACGCTTGATTTCTGCCTTCCATCAGCTTCACGGACAAAAAGGTGGACGTAGGGCACGAGTTTTTCACACTACTGAAAAGCAGAGGACCACATATTTACTTAAAAACAGGCACTAAGAACAGAACAAACCGACGAAAGTTCTGATTTTCTCATACTGACAGTAGGCTTTGCGTGGAAGCCGGGCTCTCAGTTTCAGCAAAAGTTGTCTGAGGGTTTTTTTGGAAGAAATTATTGTTCTGTTATTTAACTCTTATTTTCTCAAATAAAGCCTGTTAGGAATTTGAAAATGACTGTCAGAAATAACAAAAATATAACTAGACACAAAAGGCTCAAAAAGTACTAATTCATGCATATTAATATCTTCGGAAAAATGAAAAATGACGCTATGTACGGTGAAAAAATCAAACACATTGCTGGCATCTGGAGACCGATACAACTGGCAATTTTATGTGCAAAAGAAACAAAACCTAAAAAAATTTGCACTCGCCGATGTGTCATCGCGGGATGCATCACAAATACCAAGTCTGTCACGTGAGTCATCTTTCTATGTGAAACTAGTGCAGAAATATAGTTCGAAAATCGATAGTGTCATTGCATTAAATTAGTTTGAGAGGAACGTGCTTTGTTTCGATAGCGAACATATATAAAAGAACACGTGATTAAGAAACAGAACATTTCGGCTGCTATTGACATTGCACTTATTTGGTGATCAGTTAAACAAGGGGCTTTATTTGGGCTGCGAGACAATGATACATATATTCATAGGCATTGCGGGAACGCATTTAAGTCTGTAGCACAAAACTAGGTACGCCTTTGAGCAAATTTAGGATGCAGGCGGCGGAACTATGCGAATGAAGACAGCGTAACTTTGGGAATGCAGACAGCAAGCATGATACCAGAAACCAGCAAAAATTAACAAAAATTTTAAAGAATCTGGTATTAAGAGCGGGCAATGAAAATTCCACGTTCGTAATGGATTGCAAATTGTTAGAATGATATTGCCGACAAAGCTATGGGGGACTAACATGGCTAATCCGGCTTACCAGTTTTCACCAGTCAGCCATAGCTAACCACATGTGTGCACCCCTAAGGCACACTTGGTTAGAAATCCGGATCCATCACCACTGAACCACGGGATTGTTGCCCCATCAACTATGATCCATTAGGGCCTTTCTGTATTGGTTATAAACTGTCTTCGAAATAAAGGCGTATAACTTCAATTACCATTACTAAAAGAGTCAGTGATTCGTGTCAGATTGTCATAGTGTAATATTCGGGCAATCGACTGTAATCTCTCTTGTCAGTTTATATTTTTCAAAGCACGTTACATTTGCATTCCCCTGACTCTTACTGGAAAAGGTCTTGTTACAATACGCGCATTGTGATAATTGCGGCTCAAATAACTTGAGAAGCGCACTGAGTTACGTGATGCATATCCTCTATGCCGTTCTGTGGCTGTCTCTCTGTCAACCTTATCAAGGTTCTGCCTTGGACGCTGACATGCTGTGGAATCGCGCTTATTTCTCTTTCACCGTGGGTCATTTGGGATGGAAGGCGGCACGCGACACAACTGCTGTTTAAACAACAACAGAAAACGATTGCGATAAAAGGTTTCTACCTAGGTGATCCATGCTTTAATGTAAGCGAGTATCGGATAAAACATTTTGCCAGATCTTTTGAAGAATATGGCTAATTACCATATACACGCTGATCTATTAAGTATGCTTAAGAGCAAATCCCCTCATTTCTTTAAAATAAGTGCATATGAGAAACTTTTTTAGTAATACTTGTAAGGGCAATTGACGCCGCCCGCCTCTTGACGCGCATCTGACTAACAAGAGGAAGAGCGATTCGCACTAGGGACAATTCCCGACTGGCCATCGTGATCAGTAAGATGCATTCTCCTTTCGAGAGTGTACATGATCCTTCAGACAACCGACTGGGTTTTCATTATTATTAATTCAATAGTTAATTGAGCCTCACTAAACCGACCTATGCAAAGAACACTCTCCAAAACCATCTTGATCGCAAATGGCAGACGTAGTCCATGATCTTGGTTAGTGTAACGTAACTCAAAAAGTTGACAGCGACCATACGGAGACACAAAGCGTCGACTTTTATCCAACTGATTTCCTTATGCACGGAGAACTTTCTTAATGCACCTGGCATATTTGGGTCTGGTTTTTAAGGCCTTTCATAAATGTAACGAACACAGTCCAATCCAGTCACCCTCCAAAACCATTTTGTCCCAATACAACAAAAAAAGAGTTTAAGACGTTTTCGTAATCAATCCCTTTTATTTGGAACAAGTGCTTTGTTTTTCTCACGAGCAAGCATTGTTTTACTGTATAAATTGCAAGGCTTTCTAGGACGCCTTGCTGAACGCGCTGTTTCTCAGTATGACCACTATGAAGCTGTTTCCGATATTCTTACTAACCATTATCTGTGCAGGTAATGTCAATAAAAGTACAAACTAACATTAACCAGTCCTTCTTCATGCTAAAATTTGCCTGCTGAAAAATAAATTTATTGCATTAAAGCATTTTAATCCCTTAGATATTTACGAACTAGCTAGATTATGATACTTATTAAAATCCTTAATGGATTTTGGCAACGTATGAATAAGTATTACTGAAACGTACGTCACATGCTATGAATTTATGTGCATTTATTATTTCTAGGCGGTCGCTGCTACGGGTAAGCGAAATTTATTCAAGGAGCATTGACAGAAGCGTATGTAATGATTGCTTACGAAATCAAAATTGTATATGAACTGCACAGCTGGATAACCAAACTGTGCGGTTCTGAAAACCTGAGTTTTGCTCATGTATCATCTCAGAAAATTTCTTTTATACCTTTTTACACTCTAGTTTCATAGTGTTACCATTTCACCCGACCCGATTAGACCACAGGCTACTCACCAAATCTCATGAAAAAATCATTAAAAGTGACCGGTTTTGCGCAGTTAATTTGGAGATTTTGTAAACACAGTTACTTATTGTTGTTCACATGTGAATGTCCTGGTTTGATAGCGTTTTTAAGGACGTATGAAACGCACAGATAGAAGACACATATAAAGTACCACAAATCAATGTAACTAGACTAATTCACCGTCTCTAAAAGGCGAAAAACCATTGTAAAGTAGATCGCTTTGTCTTAAAATCTATACTGTTTACGGCATAGCACGTAATCCTTTCATTATTGTTGTATTTTTAATCTTAACCTTCTTATCCATTTTTATTACAATACTTTGCGTAATAGGCGCGTCACTGACAGTTAATTTACTTTGGTACATTTGAGGAGAATATTTTGTGTTATTTGAGCGATTCGTAAAAGATGCTGAAAATAGCAGCCCCAGCACACAAAGCCAAGCAATGTTCGTTATCGTTGTTTGCACGACTAAATTGGAAAATGTGTCTTTATACTGAGGCATTGTGAAATCAAAAACCCCCTCCACTTTTCAAAGTTAGTCCCAGTTGCAACCTTCACCACTTCAGTTAAGTTTCCATTTCCTTCAAAAGTAAAACTACAGAAAAGCTAACAAAGCTAACGAAATTAGCAAACGTAACTGCCCTGTCCATCTTTTCGATAGTTATATCAACAATTTCAGACTTTTCGCTGATACATTTAAGGTGATATGGAATATCACAGTCATCGCACCTGTGAAACTATAGAATGAAAATGCTATCGTGTAATTGTAAATTCCATGGGTTAATAAGCGTAATTTGTCTTACTAAATGAGGGACAACAAAAAAATTAGCAAAATCACAGCATAGTCTGATGTTGAGATCGGTGTTATCCGATGAGTGCTGATAAAGCACCAGACCTTAAGACTGGATATGATATTTACGATCGGTTTTTACCCTGAATTGTGGCGATACAGAAGTTTCTCTAGATAACGTAATATATATAAATTTGAACGAGGTTACGTAATGTAATTCACATTTTAAGTGTAATTTCTAAAATACTGAAGCAGATATTTACCAGTTGCATTTTTATCATTAATACAGTGAGAATGCGGCCACAGAAGCAAGTAAGGATCTGCGTCTCGGGGAATCAGGTTAGTTTACTACCTCTAAATGCATAGATGCATGAAAAACGTTTACATCATTAGACTACATCAATATAAAGCTGAAGAAGGAATGTTGTCACATGGAATTAAGTACAATTTATTTATCTGAAAGTAGGGAAGTGCCGTTTATGGGACCGGGTGATAACTTTACTGAAAGACTGATGACAAAACGGATAAAATCGCGACTTATAAACACGAAAAGGAACCCAAAGACTGCAACAGCCTGAAGTCCGAAAGCAGTAACATTTGCAGTAATTTATGCATTTCATAAAACATAGAACATCTAGCCCGTCAACTAAACCAGACCGCGCGCACTGTCCTTTATAATTTTACTTGTAAATTCTGTTAATCACCAACTAATGTATTTACCTCATTGCAGCATTTGAAATTAAGGGACACAGCTACAGTGCGGTGGTTACAATGAAGCAACCTGAAAGAACAGCAGCCATGGTCAGGGCATTAGCTCTCCGAGAAGGAGGCACTCAGAAAAGCTGCACAATGAGGCCGCAAAACGATGTTTTATCGTGTGTGATTTCACGTCTTCAACCAAATTCTATTTACACTGTTGCGCTTGAAACGTGCATGCAAAACGCTGCCTGCACTGCCTACAAGAATAGCATACAGGTTCGGACGACGCCAAGCGGTAAGAATAAAACGTTTTTCGAATTCATTGCATAACGGTGGTTTCTGCCTAAAAAACTAATTGTCCACTTAGTACTGAGTGTTCATGCGGAGAACACAACATAGTTCACGCGATTATGAAAAATTGTGGCGCATTGTATGACTTTTAGTACTGCAGTTGTTACTTTTCTGCCAAGGAAACCCTCTAGATATTATTTCTGAACGCCCCTTAGCGGTTCCAATTGCGCAATGAAGTTGAGATAATTTAATCATCAGAATATGACAAACGCGATTTAGATACGTCAGCATATTAGGGGTAAAATTTTAGTAACCGTTTATAACGTGAAAATGAACACGAAAATGTCAGTTTGGTTGTTCAAATTGAGCAGATTGTCTAATCAGTGAATTCGGACGTCTTTTATCTCACAAATTGCAAAAAGCAATTTCTTTCGTAATATTCCATTTTCCTAGAGCACACAACTGCATTCGTTTGTTAGAAGAAAAGATGATTGCAAATTTTCTACACGAAAATTCATAAACCATTACCATTATCCGGGTTTGCTTTAGCTCCTCGATATATATCCGTCACACATCGGACGAGCAGCACATTTGAGGTCTTCTGGGTTAAATCACTTGAAGATGTGAATGGTCAATACGTGTACAAAGTGAAGGCTGTTGGTGGCAATACAATACACACCTGCGAATCATCGTCATCTTCATCATGCATTGTGACAAATCTCGCAAGGGGCACCAAGTATGAGGTATCAGTTTCAGCATGCACCGTTGATGATCACTGCAGTGATTACACAACTCCTGTGCTTGGGGAAACGCTACCAAATCGTAAGTTCCCGGAATGCATTTGTCTTAATTTGTTGTGCTTTATTGTTGGCAGTTTCTGCATCTGAATTCACGGTGAAAGATGAACGGAGACAAACGCTGTCACAAACCAATAGATGATTCCACAAGCAGATCTTGAAGCTCAATTCATTAAGTGTCCACAGCCATATAAGTGAATTGGCATCTCTTGGAATGTATGTGTAGAGAAGTAATTTGTTGAAGATATTTTACATGATTCTGTGTTGACTCTAGATCTCACACGTCATGGCATATCATATTTCAGTCAAACATACTCTAACAATAAACAGTGAATGCTTTCAGGTGATCACTTTCTTTTGCTCGTCCTAAACGTGCCAAAACTGCGCGTGTCATATGCTGTTTTGAATAATAGACATATATTGTTATGGTCACAAGGATAATGTCTAACACCCGGGAACGTTTAAAAAGCACAAGTTTATGAAAGTGTAAACCCACCGTGGCTTCGAATTTGTAGGATAGAATTTCCGAAGAGCATAATCAACATCTCATCTTCTGCATCAGACGGGGATCAACAGTCACATTTCTGTATTTTCAGCGCCGCATAGCCCCCAGTTGGTTCAGAAAACAGAATGGGCTTTGACTACGTTATTCAAGCCCCCAGCAGATGACGAAAATGGCAACAAATTTGTTTACGCTGGTACCTTTGAATCGACCAGCGACGTCAATTTCTATGGAGGCGGTTGCGAAACAAAAAAACTAACGGACACATCTTTCTGCAAAACGCAGTTCCTTGCGCCTGCAACGCAATACAAGTTCCGTACATTTGCATGCACACACGAAACGTTTCTCTGTGCTGAAGGAGAGTCAAAAATCTTGGAAACCGCGGTGCCACGTAAGTTGACAATGATTATTTTTTATAATATTTTGAAGTTTTACCTTCATTGTGGACCGTCATATCTTTTTTTACTTCGTTTTTTGCTTAACGTAGACAAATTTGGATAATCACTCATTGCCCATTTTGAGCAGTAATCCGGGGTTAATTGAGCAGGCACTTCAAGTCTATAGTATTGAGCAGGGGGTTTGAGACGAAAGATATTCGAAAGGAATGCTCTCAGTTAAGTTACACAGTTAGAGTTTTTAGGAAATTTAGTTTGGTGGAGCACGCTCGCGAACGTTCTGACGTAAGGGTTCGTCGAACTATAGAAGTGAATCGATCTCAGATCTAAATGTCGGCTCCAGAAACTTAAAACCTTTCAGTGCATCCACTTCGCATCCGTTTTTTTTAACGCTTGACTGCTTTTATATATATATAGGTGAAAAATACCTTCACACGGCTCAACTAGAAGATGGTCGTATCCTCGCCAAATTTTATTCGAATATGAAAAATGAAGACAACGGTGATCGTTATTTCCGTCTGCGAGTCGATGGTCTGCCGGATGGAGTTGTTAAAATGCCAGTTAGAGAGGGATACTTCACTCATACATTTAGCGGAGTCCAACCATTCACTACGTACTTTTTCTATTTGGACGTTTGCAATGGAGCCGACTGCTCGAACGTACATTGGGATATCGCTTCGGGTTTCTTTGGAGGTAACCAGCTTTGATCTATAATTCTGACCAAATCGATGTTTTATGTCTAAAGGAATAAGCATGTGCTATATTTTTGAAACTGTTCTAAAACAAAGCAGTGAGGTGCCTGATATTAAATAAGTAACCGTAATTGATATTTTGACCACCCTACACAACATTTTCTTTTCAAACCGTTTAATAAGGAGTCACTATAGTTCTGTTTTCGTGACTTGTCGTCGTATAAGTTTTGTTACACTCCAAAAACCAGTAGCGTTTGGTGGCGCTCTTCGTATTGTTACACTACTTTAATTCTCAAAGGTCAGCTATTAGCTAAACAAAATGACGTATGAGATTGACCGAAGTCCTAACAACGTGCACACAACATCCACTCTAAGAAAATCGCATATAATATTTGTTAATAAAAATACTGATTTGCACCTAAAAATGCCTGAATTTTCGCATGATTGTAACACATTAGTTTCTTAAAACCACCTCTCACAAAGTTGCTTCGACTTTGAGTGCAAGCGTAAATTGTCTTCCTTATTGTCAATTGCCGTTGCATAGTTGCTTTTTCTACTGTGCTACAAAAACAACCTGCTAGAATATTAAACGTTACAAACATGGATTTGCATTTAGGCGTGAAGGCGAATCCACCGACGGAAATCACTCAGACAACGGCTTTCGTCAGTTGGTCAGACATATATGGTACATTTGTGAACCTACCCTATGGCTTCGCTTACGCCATTCCAGAGGACAAGAGCCTGGGTCAACAACAGTGCGTTGGCGTAGATCGCAACAGCTGCACGCTACAACATCTGCGGCCCGACACTGTGTACAATATTGTCATAAAAGGTTGTGAAAATCTAGGCAGATGTTACCGGCTGACGAACCCAATAAAAATAAGGACTGCAAAAGCCGGTAAGCCAACCAAACACCAAACTGTAGCGTTTTTAAAGAAAAGTTTAAATCAAGTAAGTGCCTTCTGCGGTACTTCCCTGAGTTTAAGCGAACGACTTGCTGAAATAAGACTGTCGCCACAAGGGGTCTTCTGAAAAAGAGTAGGCCTCTATCAAGCGGCCAAACAAATAAGGTAAATAACACCGTTTGTTCTAAAGAAAACCTCGTTCACATATGTGATGAACATTTTAGTTTTTTGGAAAGCCTGGCGACTTTTGATGGACAATGACTTTGATCACCTGCTCAGTGATCTGTGTCTCTTCTTTCGCATGGTGCCCTAATAAACCGTCTGGTCATTGAACATGGATTGATTGCATAATTAATGTTCATTAGGCGGAAAATCGATGAATTAGTAAAATTGATGCCTATGCATACTGCATCCGCATTCACCTACCCACAATCACCTTGAAACGGCAAAGATAGTCAGATTTTTTCTAAATTACAGAAGTAGATGGAAGTATGCTGTATGACAACATGCTCGAGTTAAAGTAAATTTATGAGGGTTAGCTATCGCGTTTGTCCTAATTTACCGGCGAGAGTATGTAAAATGGACGTATGTAGTTGGCACCGAAAAGCATCACCTAATTTGGTAAACGCCGACCAGTAGTTCAACGAATGCATAGTACGAAATACGAATTAAATAAAAGCCGGGTATAATAGTTGTTTCACAGAAAAATTCATTTGAGAAGCTAAAAGCTTAGACTGTGTTGATATATGGCAACGTTAGAAAATTTAGCTTGTGAGATGGCTTGCAAAGGGTTCGTTGCTGTTTGTAAAAAATTAAAACATGTTCTACTGCATTTCTCGTTTTTCTATCATCCGGACTCATCTGGTTATATTTTGTACATATTTATGACAGAAAGGTCTACTAGATAGTCAGTACGTTTTCACCATTTATATGGGGGGTTTACTTATCAGCAACAATCCGGTAAGACAATTGTTTTGGAATTAGTAAGACCAGCATCTGTTTGATGCAGAGTGCAGTAGAAGTCTGGTACGCAACCGTCACTGCAAAATGGCCTTTTCAAATAAATATCTCAATAAAATCTGCATCCTTAAAGCAAAGCCGATTTGGAAGGTTGCATGTAACCTATTTCCCTGTTCAGTCATTCCTACTTTATTTTTATTCTAAACATATAAGGACAGGGGAAAGAAGAGATTAAAAAAGTATGAATTTTGATACAGTATATATGCTTTGGACATTCGCTTTATCCACCTCCATGCGGTTTTCTGTAGATTCCTTGGAGACTGTTTCGGACGTTCGTGTCAGTAATGTCACAGCCAAATCCTTCTCTCTGACATGGACGCAACCACCGGCCGACAAAGACGACTCCTTCGAATACAAGATTGCCTTGAAATCACCAGGTGACCAACGAACTGCTGAAAGGAGCTTCTTTTGTGAAACAACCTCGGTCGAAGGAACGATGTCCTGCCTGGTTGAAAATCTACCTACCGATAGTTCATACTCGGTAACAGTGACTGCCTGTGCTACGGCCAATGCTTGTTCAGAACCTTCGAAACCTATCATCGTCAAAACTGCCAATTAAGGTGGGCTACATGGATTAACAACGCTTCTACTGATTAAAAGGGACGCATTCTAGATTTTCATAAGGCCCACAAGGAAGTGCATAAGGCTACAATGGGCCTCGATTGTGTACAGATGATAGAACCTAGATATACTGTATGATTTACACGGTTCGTGACATTTGTTTAATTCTGCAGGACAATTTCACTTTATTCAAAGCCCTCATCAGGACCCTGTTGTTCGTTATGCCACAAGTTTACCTACTGCTCATAGTCAGCGGTATGTGTTGTTGGTTTTGAACGAAATAACCTTGCTGGCCAATTGTCGACAGCTGATCCTCCCAAATAGGGTTTGTTACCTTGTTAGTGTTTGATGTTTCCTTTACGCATGGCGTAAAGTGCGTCGCGCGGAATTCACATATGAAGACAGCGCAAATTGACTGACGAAGTATCTTTTGCAAATTTGAAGCAACTAGTTTTCTTATCTGACCGTTATTTTTCGACTCACTAGTTTCAAATCAAGAACCAATAACCTTAACGTTTTTCGTATCTTTCTTTTCAGATTTGACGAGGATTTATTAATTGCAATCAGGTAAATCTGTGAAACAGTTTTTGAGAGAAATATTTGCAGTCACATAAACAATACCATTTAAATTATTGTCATATTTGTAAATTGACTTCGGACATTGATGATGGCTAACGATGACTGTTCGACCTTGGTTTCCGACCATGTTCGGCGTGTGTCCCACAGCTGCGTGGGTGGAGAGACGCGCATTTGCGAGTGAATTAGTTTTTAGTGGTAGTAAACTTGCCAGCATCTACGACACTCTCTCCCCCTCACCCACCTGGGCCTGATACTGACAGGAAAGCTGGGGGCATGATTTCTACGAAGGTGAGGAAAATGAGGATCTTGTACAGTAGATATGAGGCCAGGTAAACCCGATAACTTGGCATTAACGTTATGAGTATAAGAAACCTCGTTTAAGGGACTACCAGAAATCGCGTCTGAGATTTTGACAGTAGGGAGTTTTATCCACCGATGACAAACTGGTTTCCCACCTTGTCTCACTGTTCAAGTCTAGACATATTGTAGTGCTCTGTATAGCAACCTACAGTAGGTGAGCTAACTCATGAAATATCAACCGAAATTCCGAAATGCGTTTTCATTTCGAAATGATTAATTAAGTAGGGTTGTAAAACTAGTCAGTCTGCAACATAATTCTATAATATTGCAATTACCGCAGGGTGTCCGCCTTCGGATGAACTTACTTTTGGCCGTCTGCAAAAATTACAATCTGTAAAAAATGACCAGGTATTTAGCATGAATTTTTCTCATTGATTTTCGATGCCCCTAAAAGTCCAATTATATTTCATTGAAAGCATGCACAAACTATTCATTCTTTTAATCATTTGGTAGAAAATTGCGTCTTCTTTCGATCTTGTACTCGAAGGAGGAACATAATTTGGTGTAAGGAAAGTTTATAATTGTAGGAATTTTAAATACTGTGAAATGACCGTTCATAAATCGTCATGTCTGTACATTAACCAATGTGGCTTGTAAAGTTAACAACAAAGATCGAATCCACTGCTAAATTTTATGAATTCTATATGGTTTCCCTTTGTTATCGTAGAGAGATGCGTGGTTTTCTGTGCGCGGAAAATATACGGCTTGTAGTTTGGAAAACCTGAATCCAAGTGTAACAATAAAGCCGGTCGAAAATTATTCGGGAATTAACAAAGTTTTTGAAAACCGAATTATACCCTTCATTCGAGTATAAGATTGAAAGAAGACGCAATTGTCTACCGAATGATTAAAAGAATGAATATTTTTATGTATGCTTTCAATGAAATATAATTGGACTTTTAGGGGCATCGGAAATCAATGAGAAAAATTCATGCTAAATACGTGGTCATTTTTACAGAGTGTAATTTTTTTGCAGACGGCCGAAAGTAAGCTCATTCGAAGGCGGACATTCCGCGGTAACTGCAATATTATAGAATTACGTTGCAGACTGACTAGTTTTACAACCCTACTTAATTAATCATTTCGAAATGAAAACGCATTTCGGAATTTCGGTTGATATTTCATGAGTTAGCCCACCTACTGTACTTAGAAAACCACAATCAGGCGCAAACTGGCAACCACTGAAGTGTCCTAATGCTGCACTATGTAATCTAATATGCACAAGAGAAAAGTGGTTATGTTTAGTGCGGCTTGTAAGCGAAAAATGAGAGACAGACTGAACTATTTGTAATGTGACGTTCCTGCCACAACAGTACGCTTATCGCTATCGGGCCCTTCACTAACAGTCAAAAATCAGATATGACATTCAATAGCCCGCTTTCCCCATCATCATGAAAGAGTTGTTCGACAGTCGAAAACCGTTGAAGCATAATGCCTATGATGTTTCATTATGTCCGTTTACGACTTAAGCTGTTTCTGTTCCTTTCAGCGTAGGCAGACATCAGCTAGATCCTTCTGCGTTACGCCTTGTATTAGTGTTTTTTTGGTAGATTGAGCAAAATTTGTTTTGATCAGAATAAGAAGCGATCGGTGGAACAAGAACCTGACGTTTCGGAGAACTCCCTTATTCTGCATCGCAAACTGACACTGGTTAATTAAGTTTTAATTTGGGAAAATGTTACCTCACTTGCAATCCAAGTACCAAATACTCGTTCTATTTTATTCCCAGCGTCCATGCAGTCACCCACCTAAGCATAGGTTGCTTGCCAATGAAAATGGGAAGCTAAGTTTGCCAACTGCTTCCATGCTCTCGGTATCTATGCAGAGGCAGTATATAACTGAAAGTAGGGGAGTGGGTTCCACTAGCTGAAAGGGGTTAAGTGGAATGTGGAGTTTTCAGTGACATACGGTCTACGTTTTGACACTCAGGGCGCATCAGTATGATTCTGTATGTTTCTCAAATACCCTTGAGCATGAACGTGTATTTCTATACATTCGCAGGTTAGCCGAGGAAAAACTGCGCAATGCCTTAGAATAGGGCATGCAAACTCCTTCAAATCGGACGATCCCTCAAGTGTTCGCATACTGTCCACTCATCTGCGGTTTTAAATGTTAGCTGTGAGAGTCAGATTGATTCGCGCGGAGACACGGCTTGTTTTACGTACTTACACATTCGCAAAGAGTTTGTCGCTTACCAACAATGACTTGACTTTCACTTCGAAATCACTCGCCGCAAGAAATTTAACGTCTCCTAACTATCAGCTTTTCAGATTAACACAGGTTATTGGCTTGTGTTATGTACAACGAACTAAAAACAAAAATTAAGTAGGAAAGAAGATCTTGCTTGGAAAAGTGGGCGACTTTAGATACGTCTTACTAGAACGACGGACGAATTTCAATTGATCTTAATATTTGTTTATATCGAGACCTGCCAATTTTCAATAATTTTCCTTTATTGAATTTCATTTGCTAGCGTGCTTTCATCCTTGTTTACGGTTAGCAATACTTTCCTTTCAGCTGATTTGAACCTGTCAACTAGTCCTTAACGTAAGCGTATCTTTCTCAGTGTACAACACCGAAAATCTTCCTCTTCCTCCCACCTAACGGCGGAGTGTACAATTGCAAATACAGGTTTGGATACTATGAACAGACTTTTTTGGCTTTGCGGCAAACATCGAAATATGTGCACAGGTAGTGCACCATGTTACTCAGCGCAGTCTATTTTGAATACACAAATTAATCCTAAACAACAGTCGCTTATAAGAGCAGATGTCGTGTTTGGCTGTTTACAGGAAGTTAGCCTAAGCAATAACTGTGATCATAGCGTCATCTGAGCAGCCATAGCAGAAAACAAGAATTTGAACCTACTCTGGTGTTGAGAAGACTTGAAATTAGTGCGAAGTTTCAGTGGCCGCAGAAGGCATCCGAAGTATCCAATTTCAATGCATATCCCTGAATTGACTAGAGATACAAACCTGTCAACTAGGATAGGAGGCAATTGTATATGTTTCTACAGGATTAATCAGTTCATCGGAGAGGAATTATGCCACGATGTCGAACAACGGTTAAAGACACTATGTTACTAAGTATTTCCTTACTGAAATCGGCACATCTGTTTTCACTGTTGAAGTTACATTTTACGAACGAGTCTTCGTTTATTTTTGACTGCCTGTTGGCAACTTGTGAACATTAGGCGGTTATTGCGCAGTAACTGATGGACATCGGCTTGAATATTCACATATCAGTTCTCGAAGGAAACGTGAAAAAGTTTGTTCTGAGGGATTCACGCCACGTTCGCGTCCTGATTTCCTCTGAAGTTAAAGAAGGCTAATGGCGTTTTAATTTTTTAACTGTGCCCCGACACGTGGACAGTTTCTATTTTGAAACAATCCTGTGTAAAATAGCAATCCAAAGTGCATAAAGCCACACGAATCCTCGACACGTGCTGTGGTGTTTTTTTGAATCACAACGGTCATGATGTTCACAAGCCACATGGACTTTCACGAAACAGGTGGGTTACGCTGGAAAGGCAATTATCTTCTCAAATTCTTAAGAAAGACAGTGCTTGTGCAAGAAACTCCCAGACTCCCCGACATGAGTTCGGGCTTTTGAAGTATGAAGAGTTTACTCTACCAACCCGAAAACCAGTAAAGGAGGCAACGGGTGTGCTTTCCCATGCTCAGCGGACGATGACAATTGGGACGTGTCCACAAGGGCAGTTGTCTTGTGGTGACGATTATCTCTCATGATAATGTCTGCGATTGCAGATCGAGCTCACCTTGTCTGCATCGAATTCACGAAGCGCAGAGAAACTCAACATGTTTTTCTATTTGGGAGATTGTTTATGCACATGACAGAAGATAGTGTTTAAATGATCGTTGTAATGGTTCTTGAATATTACCCACACACCAGAGGAAATTAGGTCGGACTGAAGATTTCAAGAGTAGTTCTAATGTTCATACTCTTGCAACGCCGTTGAACGTATAGAGCTCGCGGTTTTTAACTTGAAGTAATGACCAATTAACAAGCATCGACCAGGATTATGCAAGGTATTTGTGTGTATTAGAAAGGAATGTAACCTGGTTAATCAGCTATGCATATAAAAGACTATTGGCTTAATATGGCCTTATCCTCGTTACTGTGGATTACATGGGCAATCAAAGTGGTCTTAACTCTTTGTTTTCATAGCAAAAGTTATCAAATTGGCTGATAACCATTTCGGGATATCAAAAGGAGAGCTCGATCTAGTGTATATTACTGCACACTACTAATTATCTATGTCCGGACGCCAAAATTTACTATACAAATCTCGACACATACTGCTTTCTGGGAAACTAAAAACTTTGAAGTTAAAATCGAACGTACGTATATGGTGGGAACAAATAGAGAAGGCTGTAAGACACCCGTTGATCTGTATTCTCAGCAGACTCGTTATACAGGACCCAAAGTGTCTCTGGGTTTCAGGCCAGTGACCACGACAGACGACTGGTAAATCAATAAATTTTAAAACTGATGGCCTTTTATTTTAACCCACACAAACCGCACTCTCTGCATTACTTAACAAACCGAATGCCCGACCACACTCTGCTCCTGAGTGGTACCTGCCATCGTACAGTGCTGTTTATCGTCTGCATTAATTTCGCAAGACATTCCCCTCTGATAGGGCTGGTAAAAACCGACCAACGTACTGGACTCGGCTGCCACAGAGTTTACAGGTTACGGAAAGGGAAACGCATATTTTCCAAAACGTCAGTCTGATGCGCACAAAAAAGGTTCATTAAGACTGTGTAGTCATCATGCCTCGCCGACTAGACTTCTGGAAAATGGTAGAAAGATTGAAAATTTAGCGGGCTGACTTTGGTCACCTAAGGTCTGCTCCGGTTAAATTATCCACATCAAGTGCACTATCCGCCCACTTTGAAAGTAGAAAGAGAGCACGTATTTTCTCCGCTAACACACAGGTCTACCGGGCATTTGTTAGCCTATGCGTAAGGTAGACCGTCCAAAAAGCGTCCCGCATTGCTGAAAAGGCTAATTACCAACTCGCGTAGTTGGATGAAACGGACCTGCTTGTGGAAAATGAGCGTGTCCTACTGTCCTACTTCACATAAAACAGAATGCTGTTCTGCACCTCTGCTTTATGATAAATTTGCCGGCATCTGATGGCAAGAGGAAGCAGGGAGACAGTAAGATGGGTATGGGAGTAGTGATAGCAAAATAACCAACTTATATACACCAGCCACACACGACATGACGTTTGTGTCCATGGCATTCAGGGGCTCCAGGCCTTGCGTAACTGAGAGCACCATGAACACTACATGGAAGCGTGGTCATCGTAGTGGCACTGATGATTTGTCGAGCAAAGACCTAAAGTGGCGAGGTTGGGAGCAATATCTGAATTGGCACGCGCCTTGTATGGAGCATGTACGTATGTCTGTGTGCACGCAAAATGACGTCAAGAGATTATTTCCCTGCGGATTAGAGGGAAAAATTAAAGAAAAGCCTATTGGGTATATTTATATTATTGATTCTCGTTGCGGTCAGTAAGCCACGAGTGCTTGAATAAGCAAACTTGAATGCAATACTGAACAATACGGTGACTTCGAGTATTTAATATTTGCACCAGTCAAGTAACAGTTACCCAATTGTGCCTGGTTCGGTCGCAGTAGGCAAACTTTTATGAATGCAGTAGAAACTTGCTTTTTGGATTTCAACCCTGACTGATATTTCTGCATAATCTAACTTCTCTGAAGTGACTATGCCCTCTAGTAGTACTCAGCAGACGTAAAGTTAACCGTAAGTGTACAGTAAGTGCTGTCTTGTGGAATAACAGACGTCGCAGTGCGAAACGGAGGCAGAAGTCGGACCTGGCACATCTTTAAAACGAAACCTTTTATTTACGTCCAATTCTACCTACTTTAAAGTTGACAAAATATTCACCTGAAAAGAACGCTCGCTAGGTAGTCCCCTTAAGAAAGCATAGATCAGAGGAAGAATGCGTGCAAAAATTACAATAACCCTATATGTGACGTTGGAAGATTTTGGGTTTAGCGAAAAATAACAGGTGCTGCTCTCTGATTTGTAAAAATGAAAAGTCAACCACAGTGACGAACGTGGTGTTCATTTACCTATGCATGCTTAGACACCTGTTTGTTCAATGTGCAGGTTTATCGTTGGGTAATTTAGTCTGATGAAAAGGAAGTCATTTGGTAGGAAGTAGATGAAATATTTAACTACTGGTATGGTTTGCAGGTCGCTAGACCGGAGGCGAAGGACACTGCCTCAAATGTATTTTAAATTTTTACAGAATAACGTGTTTGAGTGCCAATAAAGTGGATGCTTTAATATCGGTAAATTTCAGGCTTCTGAAAACGCATATAGATGCAGTTAAAATATTCCGCAACATGCCATTATTTTTAAATTTTCCGATTCTTTAAAAGCCGATGCAAAATGCAACAGTATTCAAATTCAGGCGTCCAGATAAGATAGTCGCTATTTATATCAGCTCGACATGGACCTCCATGCAAGCTTGCAGATCACAAAATATTATCCATCAAACCGGCGATGACAGCAAGCCTTTTCATTGCGACCGGTAAACGGGTTGTAAAATCTCAAAAAAGAAATGGAAACATTAATTTCAGTAAATAGTTTAGTACGCGGACGAAGCATTGTTTTCAGTCAATGATTTCCAATTACTGTGTGATGCAAAAAACAAGCCATATAATAAAATGAAAGAAATTCTGTCTTTCCATATATTATCTTGAACCTAATCCGATAAATAACGCGTTCCTGTACATATACCGCATCCGTCAAAGGGTCTCGTCAGTTAATTACATCAATTTATTACAACATCGCACAATGGGCCAGCCGATTAACAGTTGATCTTACATGATTGATTTACAGTGGTTGCATACAAACAGGCGTACACAGCTGATTGAAAAATTTTCCTCTAAATTGATGATTGCTTTTGCTTTTTATTTGAATGTAAAAAGCACAACTGAGGCCTTTGCTCACCACAAGACGGTGTTATGGCTTTTCAAACAGTCTATTTACATTGTGTAAACCCTCAAGATGAACGATTTCCCTTTTATTCAGAAAAGAGTAATTACAGTGTCTCATGCGCAGAATTTGTCAAAAGTGAAGGGATCACACACAAGCCCTAAATACGCCTGACGTCCATCGTAACAAAACTTTGTCATTTTGGAAACTTCTGTTTACATGTGAGACCCCGGAACAAGCAGCAATCATCCAAATATAAATAAAATAATTATGGTCGAGTGAGAAGTTTGAGCCACTCCGTTTCCACGACTTACGAAAATACGAAAGCGGCAATGGTTCAGTGATTACGGAGCGTAGGTAATCCAGAAGAACGGGTTATTTTGGATAAGAAATTAAAATTGCAGAAAACAATTTGGGTGTAGGTAGTTCATTTCCTGTCCGCGAGCATCTCTTCGTCCACTGGGCGAATTTAATGCGTTAATAGCATGTACTTAGTTATGTATTTTGTGCTAGCACTTAAATAAGGTAATTATCCCTGTGTCCTAAGCCAAACCCTAACGCTAACACTAGCTTAATACCAGCTTTTATCCAAATCATTACACTTAACCGAAGCATAAACCTAGCTTTAATCTCAAACCTAAGCTGAAACGGGCAAGCAGGACAGGATTTAATGGTATTGGAAAATTTCGTGACGGCTCGTCAGCTGCTTCCTGTCACTTCATAACGTAGAAAACGAGTAAAGAGAATACAATAGATATAAATTCGTGCAGAAAATCTATCAAAAAACCACAAGGTCGTTGTTTTGGGAAAAAATGGCTAATCGGGCAAATGTATGATATCCCTGGACGTAGAATCACTTTCCAGTACCGTATCACTGGATAAAACAATAGACATTATGCGTACGCATGCGTCTGAAACTCGTCTGCCACACAAACAACTATGAAGCTCATTAAAATTGCGCACAAAAAACGTCCAATTTCTATTTTTAACAGCAATTATATAGACACATTGACGGAGTGGCGATGGGACGTTTTCTCGGCTCTACCTTTGCTGACACCTTTATAGGTCATCTAGGTGAAAAAGCATCCGCGAAATTGAACATGCTGCCACTCTATAAAAGATACGTGGATGATGTTTTTGCTATGGTTGAATACGTTAAGGAGGTTGATGATTTGCCCTCTTTTATGAATAAGCTACATTCAAGGATCAAATTTACAGTGGAGAAGGAACTGGACAATCAACTATCCTTCCTCGACGTTCTTATATTTAGACAGGAAGATGGTTACATAAGACGTTTCGTTTTTCAAAAGAACACTTGCAAGGGACATTATCTGCATTTTTGTGTTTTTGCCCCTACACTGAAAAAAGGACCTTGGTGTCCACTCTTCTCCAAAGGGCTGGGGGATTTGCTCCAATGACACACTGGATGCAGTACTTGCACGCCTCAAAGAAGCTCTGCTTAAGCGAGGATATCCTGCACGTTTCATCCACAAGTAAAGCAACCATACGGTCAAACGTGACAGAACATTCAATTCAGAAAACGTCCGTTTTTATGTCCTTGCCCTTTGAGAGCGACAATATTTTAAATACTATCAAACGACAACCACGTTCCACGATTGAAAGGACATACAGTGCTGCCGAACTCTTATTTTGCAGTTCTACTAAGCCTCTTCCAATCCTACGAATGAAGAATGCCTTGCCAATGCACGCCACGTCAAATTTTGCTTAAGAATTCCTATGCACTTGCGGATGCAAGTACATTGGGCGAACGCAAAGGCAGTTGGCATTCAGGTCTATTGAGTACTTGCCCAGATGGCTGCTAAAGCAATTAAATAAAATTCCGCGTTCCTCTATTAGAAAATACTTGCTTGATAGTGGTTAGTCCTTCGACCCTAAAACTTGTTTGGGCACAAGCAACTCGGACATTACGTTACCTGGCGGCGGTCTATATACGGCCGGCAAAACCAGATATTTGTAAGCAGTTGGAACATGTGCTTAGCCTAAACCTGCCATGGTGGCCTTTAACTCTATGATTTTACTTTTCTTTTCGTTTTGCTTGTTAAAACCTTTTTTCCACTATTATTGGCATACGGTGTTTGATTTACTTACTCTATCGATTAGCCAACTTTACCCGAACACTATCCTAGTTGTTTCGTCATTGATTTTCTGAACGAATTAAAATCTGTTGTATTCTTTTCACTCGTTATCTATGTTCTGAATCAAAAGTATGCAGCTAAAGAGCCGTCGCGGACTTTTTTTGGTACCATTAAATCCTTTCTTGCTTGCATGTTTTTGCTTCGGATCGGGGACAAAATGCTTTAAATATTTAAACCTAAGCCATAATGTAGGCCTACTTTCAGATCTAATAGCGACCTTTACTTAAACCCTTAAGCTAGTCCTGACCCTAACCGCGACTGAAACACTATTCTCCATGCGATTCAGTTTAAGGATATTCGTATTGCAGGAGCTCATACTTCTGTGTCCGAAGATCCATGGAAAGACCAAAATAGCCTTGTTCATTCTAAGGGATGAAAAACACAGCATGCGAAAGTTAGTAGGTTCCCCTTGTCATTTTTACTAAATAAAGTCGGCAGTGAGTAGTTCACGGACTTAAGTCAAGTGCTGCAATGCAGTGCACTGCATTCGGCACTGCCGAAACCTGCAGTATGCAATAAGCGACGGAGGCGTAGCGCAGATTTTGGCAAAACGATCTTCTTCAGCCAACGCATTTGGCAACTTATAGTTTCTGGCTCGTCAATCTAGCAGACAAGGACTGAGAGCTTTTGATCAGTAGACTACCAGGACTGCACTTCACTGCATCAAAGTAGAAAAAATTAATCGCAGATGGGTGGAGTTCTAGCACTGAACTCGGAGCACACTGACTAAGAACTCAGTGCCTCGGACCAAACTGCAGTCTGCACTTGCATCCGTCATGTTTCGCGAACAGTCTGCAACAATGGGTCCATTTGGGCAGATTATTGATGGACGCTGTTGACCAGACCGGCAAATTGGCTGTATTTGTGCTGTCTTTGTGAGAAGGCATTCCCAGTTCACCATGGAAAACACCCGCCGAAGCTATGGGATGTCAATTTACTCGATCTCTTAGATGATGAGGTTTTGAGATCCTTCTCGGGGAAACAATATTTCATTTTTCCTTCAGAGAGTAGTACATAAGGATTCTTCAGACAAAAAAATCAATTTCGAGTGTGAAGCATATGAAGTGAGTCAAATGGCGCAGCATTCACGTTGTTGTGTGCAAATAAATTATTTCGACAAAACATACAATGAATCTAGATGAGATGGCACCGACAAAGACAAGGGAGACCGGAATGGCCATTTCTGGCTTATTAGCCGTCATCAGCCAGTCATACCCAACCCCAAGTGTGGATCACTTGAGATTCGAACCCGGGATCATTGGTCATGGAGTTTGACGCTCTACCATTGAGCCACGGGCCCGTTGTCCTGTCGGTTGTGATCGGTACCATCTTATCTATATCTACTACTAGTCGCTGTGCGACTGCCTGCGAGGGTTCTAGTATGAGCCCCAAGGCACAACGGAACGAGCATGTTCCGTAACCTGATCGGTGAGCGCCCACTATCATAATACAATGAATCGCAGTCGCTGAGCGCGTGTTTGTGGAAAATGGTTAAATGGGGAATAGTGAGTTAGACCTAAGTGTTTCTTCACAATGGGGTGTTTATATCACTCTTACTTATTTAAGATCCGATTCATCTCTCTGTGCAAAAACCTGGCAATCTGCACTGGACAATGTCACGTGTGCTCCGCGCAGACGAGCCACATAACTTTTTCAGACTCTTGCACCCAATGTCCACAGCAGATGGCTGACCGGTTCCGGCAGTGAACCGATGTCTTGATGAAAGGAGAGTGGATGAGATCGAATCTCAGCACATATTACTCACAACAAACCATCCGATGCGCTTTCAGGCTAGCCCGGTATGCCAAAAGCTGTGGCTTGGAAATTCGCCAACAGACAGAGTACTTTGACCCTCTCAGGGCGGAAAGTTAAAGTAGAACCACTGCTGCCCAAAGTAGTCCTTATTTGAGTTCCAATCAGATGATATATTTATATATGCACCCCTGTTTCTGTGAAACTCTGCATCATTTTGACAAGCCCAGAAGTGAATGGTACGCATAGACTGGCCGTTTAGGCTTGCCACTCAGCGTGCCCGACCCGACCTTCAGGCTTATTGATTCTGTCTTGAAATCACACTGGCTCAAGTAAGGGGGATGCGGTAGAGGCCTCACGAGCCTGTGAATTAATTCTCGCGCAGGTCTCTCTCTCCTTCCGTCCGCTATGCTATCAGTCAGACTGTGAACATCGTCGTTCGTGACGATCAAACTCTCTTTGGGAATACTGGCTAAGGACAGGTAAGGAGAATAAAAGCAAAATGCGGTTGGAGACCTTGAAAATTGCTAGACAATTATTGTTTTACAAGATGAGGCATAAATTGATTTCCAATACGCTAATGCCAAAAAGCGTAACAAATAGTATAATGAAATGTGAAAAACACGCAGGCATTCGGATTAACGAAGCTACTGTTTATTTTAACAAACCGCATTTCGTGACCTCCGATGGATAACCTATATCACGAAATGTTACCGCAAATCTGAGATGTCTTTTCGATTAGAATGAACAATAAGGGCGAAGTTGTATTCCTGATTATCGTCCTCTTTGATTTCAAGATATTTTAGCCAAGATACTGACCTTTGAATGAGCCTCCCTTAGACTACCCGCAAAGTCATGCTGTATTGAAAGGATCTACTTAAGTAATAAGATGGATTCCAATTGATTAAATGTGCCCTTTTAAATATAAGCAAGCCATTTGAAAGCATTAAGAAATATATTTTTCAGCGAATATTCCCATGTTGCAATTGAAAAGTCAAATTGGCGAACACGTGTTTTTAGTAACTCTTCATCAGGCCAAAACGGTTACAATGAAGTTTAAGTTATGCGAATTACATGACTTATAAGTGATTCGGGGACAATTAACATCGATCGTTCCCACGCCACTCGCATGACGAGGCGTGCTATGGCGTGGTCGGCGTGTCGTGGTAATTGGGTTCAGGGGGCGAGGAGGAGGGTGGGCATAGGCTGTGAGTGCGTCGTGTACCTTGTGCACCCACCCTGGCATCAGGAGGTTGGAGCGACGTTGGGGTCGGCGTCGGCCACGGAAGACAGAGCGCATGTGTCAGAGTCTGCTGACAGCATAGCACTGGATTGGCTAGCCGTATAGCCACTGCCTCAGCTGTAGCTAGCACCCGTTGGCGTAGGCCTTTGGAGAAGCCTGCTGGTGTCCGGTAGACAATCTGAAAGGCTTCTTTGGCATCGACTCGGTGATTCGTATCGACGAGATGTGCGAGAATAGAACTCGAGATCGATTTCTTCTCACCTTTGCCTAGCCAGGCCGGTATGTGTTCACGTACTCTCTTTTCAAATATATTTTTATTGGAATCGTATGGTGGCTAGTTACGTGTTCTTAAAATCTTGTTTCAAAATAATGGGCGTCTTCTTTCTTTGAAAACAGTTTGGAATCATTCCGTGGGGAGTTCAAAGATGAAGGTTTTATTCCGTTGAAAAAGTGACTTACGAAAAATTTTAAGATCGTGAAGTATTCGTTCATTCGGCTACGAATCCGTCCGGCAATTAATACTGCACAACATTGTCCACATGAGTTTCTAAATTTCATGAATCACATACGAACGGTTTTGTACTAACACGAAGAACGTATAGTCTTGCCCACACTTAAAGTATGCAGCTTGTGTATTTTGAAACATTTAGTGAAACCGCGATTGCTAGTAGATGCTAAAATTATTTGGAAGTTAATAAAATTTTCGAAGTCGTAAGACATACCTTTTCAAACTTCATTTTTGAGTAGGATGCTATTTGTTGCAAAAAGAGAATGTTTATGCAATTTCTTCAAAAATTCCTTCTAATTTGCAGCTCTGTCTAAAGTCAGTGCGGCATTTGCATGCGGTGAAGGCCGTGTGTTTCTTCTAGGCAATTAGAAATAAGCCCATTCCAAAGAAAGCACTCCTCTCGTCACTGGAGTATCATGAGAGTAAGTTGAGCAATACTGAACATTACAGCTCCACCTAAGTAATCTGTTTTGACAGAGAACATATCATAATCGTAAAATTTTTTCAAAGATTTTACGAAAAGGCCGGTCTCTTTTCTCGTCAGATTAGTCAAAGTTGCCAACGAATTCTCCTCTTTTTGGCGCGCGTTTCTGTCATGAACCTCTGTTTCTTTCAACTTTCTCCACGGGATCATTAGCAGCAGCAGCAGCAGCAGCAGCAGCAGCAGCAGCAGCAGCAGCAGCAGCAGCAGCAGCAGCAGCAGCAGCAGCAGCAGCAGCAGCAGCAGCAGCAGCAGCAGCAGCAGCAGCAGCAGCAGCAGCAGCAGGGAGACAATGTTAATTTTATGAGAAGCCCATAACCCTGTACTTTAGAGACAGAATGCGAAAATACGGCCAACGCCCAATTAAGTATCGAGGGCGCCAGTATTGGTAGAAGGGCCTTCTCTGATCGTGTTACGGAACTGACTCGTCCCGTTGTGCCTTGGGGCTCTCTTTCTTTGCATTCCAACCACCAGCAGCATAGCAGCGCGCATTATGGGTAAAAGAACATTACTGACAAAGACGAAGAAGAATGAAATGGACGTTTCTGGTTTATTGGCCATCGGCGGTCAGCCATACACGATCCCGAAGTGTGGAACACCTGGAGCCCGATCTCGCGCCCTACTGGTTAGAATTCCAACGCCCGCAATGTTATCCAACCTAAAGTATGTGCCCCTGTGCGGCTGCTAGTTTGGCTCAAGAGACACAACGGGTCGATTGAGTTCGGTAACACGTCCGCTGAACACCCTTCTACCACTAAACATATCCGGTTGAGGCCAACAGGACAATAAGCCAGTGGTACAGTAATCAGGGCATCGGATCTGTAAACAGCAGATGGCGGTATCGAGCCTCAGGAGTTTCACCCCTCGGGATTGGAAATGACTGGCTGACGATGACCAACAAGCCAAAGGTAACCGTGCCAGTCTTCCTTGTTTTTGACGGTGGTGAAATTATTGTTCGCAACAGAGAAACGACTGCCTTTAAGAAATGTCGTTGTGATCTATCTGGCATGTCATATTAAAACTATATTCCAGATGATAGTCAAAATTTAATGTAAAAAAGCCGCTCAAATTTATGCTCGATTTAAATAGTTATTTTTGCCTACGCTGGAAGCAAATGCATCATAATCAAAAAGATTAACTTAAAAGGTTCAGTATGCGAATAGAGAATTGTGGCGAAGCATTCAGGTTGTTCTATGTTGATAAACAAAATACCCCAGAATACCACTTTTGAGGCAACTTAAGAACACTGAAAACTGGAAACTAGTATAGAAAATAAAACCGAACAGTGAGATTGGGATTTCAAATGGAAAATTAATTGGCAACTGTATGGAGAAGGACCCCACTTTACTGTCGGCAAAATGTGGATCGTGTCATACGTGATTGGTGATAAGGGGTTTTAAGAGTGGGGCAGTACACTAGACAGCAGGCTGACGAATTCAAAAAAACACAGAAATTGTTTGAATTTCTCCTGAAAAGCACATCGTACGCTTTCGTGCAACAACGCAACCGAACGTGGTCATTAAAAATATACAAAAAGTAAATTTCAAAAAATAAAGCGGTTTGAGTTATGGTTTGATGTCATTGCAAGTGATCGCCATTGGCAGTGCAATGGCTGCAAAGGCCTGCAAATGGAGGCCAAAATAAAAGCCCGTATGACGTGATCCACAGTCCACCGTCAGTTAAGTGATGTCCTTCCTTATACCGTAGCCAATTAATTAAGTAAAGTGAAATGTAAGAAAAAATGTTAATTGTAAAGCGTTCGCCGTTTGTCAAATCAAATTCCCACATAAAGTGACCGCCGACAGTTTTTTTGTGCAAACTTATCACAATCAGCAAATCTGATATTTCTTAGGTCACCAGCAGTATGATTCATATGCTTGTTTTATCTCGTCAGAACTCTGCAACTTCTCGCGAAGTCATATCTTTCATTCATGTAATTATGGGTCCATTGTTGAAACGCAGTCGTCCGTCCAATCATGAAAAACACTCTGTACCAAACCAGTCAACGAGAAAATTTCACTAAACAAAGCCGTTTGTAGGAGGAAAAGTTGACAGCCAGTGAGCCAATTTGGGAAAAATATTTCATCAAGCATCTAAGCGTTCAAGAGTTTCAAAATAACTTTTTTGGGAAAATATTTTTTGGATTTTCACTATACCGTTTTATATTAAAATGCGCGAAATGCAGTTACAAAATTTCTTAGAAGATGACGTCGACAACGGTAGGGTGAACGATCCTATTTATCTGTCTGTAGATTGCGGGTAATATTCTGATATAAAAAATTAAGAACTCCAGTAAAGAATTGATAACTGGCAGGTGTACTCAAAAGCAGCAAAACAAAAAACGCAGATCAAGTTCGCGGTCAGTTATTCTTTCAGGGTCGAACGCCAATGACTGACTAGCTGGATACCGTGTCTGAGTAAATTCATTATTTTACTCGAATGTGTCGTTTTCGCCCTTGATCGTCCTTTTTTTACTCACATTCCGTCAGCTTACTGTCCGGCATGCAGTCCCATCCGTAAACCTATCCCCAATTACCAACACTTTCGTATGACAGGATCCACAGTATAAAGGCAGCTAATTCAGCTCCTTCATCTTACCGTAACAATGACAACTATTGAACACGTTCCAGAAGTCTGGAATTTTCAAATTTATGTTGGCAGCCAAAACAAGAATGTTTAAGAATATTTCACTTCCAAGTTACAGGAAAGTATTTACCACGTTGCTCCCTTTTTTCCTCGAATAACCAATAAAAGGCCGGCTACATTTAGGAAGTCGAGTGAAAAAAGTAATTTTCAAAAATCTTAACAGCACTGATCTTTTGGGCGGGGACGTTGCCACGCCCGCTGACAGGTCTTCTTAACATTAAACGCGGTGGCGGGGTCAGAAAGGTTATGCCAAGACATCAAAGTCAGCGCAGAAATTCATCATCCTACTGTGACTGCGACTGCCAACAAACAGCTTGCAGTGCGGCGGGTGTTGCTGCATCCAGGGTTCCCGCCCTGCTGAATGCACTGCTGCTGGGTTTTACTGAGAGAGCCGCCCAGCTCTATAGCCTGACTCTCTCGTTAGGCACGAAAGTTTGCAGGACTGAACAATAGGCATTTGAGAAAAACCGAAACTCTACCTAATTTGCAGATTTAGTTCCTGTGTGAATATCAAAACCTTATTAAAGAAAGTTCACCAGTTGACCCAAAGTGTGTTTATTGCGGACTTTCGTTTTATTCGTTTAGTTTTCTCGGCGCTTAGGTCTAATGTTTTGGTGAGCACTCATATGACCCAAACAGCCATCTACATTTTAAAAATGCCCAAACACACTACTAACGTAAATGCTTTCAAGAAATATTTTTTTTTGAAAATCTCAATAAACAAATGGCACAGAATCTGCATTTATCACAATTGGTTGAAAACACTAAAAAGAGTAAGCGTTATGTCAGTAGTGTTGTTCAGCCAGTTGTATTGATAAATTTTGCAGAGAAAAGTTGGTGTCCCAGGAAATTACGTCTACGCTTGTGTGTTATGATCTCGGACAACACGGCCTATTATTAAGTGTCTTATATTAAGTAGGTATTTTGCTAGGTATTTTGATACTGTGCATTTAAAGGTGAAATTTGTAAACTTCATTAAGGTTATCCTGTTCTTGTTATTTGTTTCTTAAAATGTTTTACATGTGTTGGTCTATTTCACGTGGAATTGTGTGGTGAGACATGCTTATTCTGAACATGTCCGTTTTACTGTCGACTTTGCGTAAGCAAAATTCTACCATTCCGATAGATTGCATAAAATCAAATGCCACCGTTATGATGAACTTTTATAAACTTCAACTGGTCAGCAAATACCATTTTAAAGACCGTCAGTCCGGCTTGACTTATAATGGCAGTTACGGCCTTTAAATAGCTGTTACGTAATAGTCCATTTTTGGCATTTACAAGGGTTCCAAAGCTTAAGTCTCAGATTGGTTGTGTTAAAATCATATACAGCATAAACCGTCGCGAGCAAATTAAGGGAGGCATGCTGCCACCTCAACCAAATGTCCAATTCTAAAGGTTTTGGGAAAAATTTTTTTTCACCGGAATTTGATTAAGAAAAACTGAAACTATTAATGCATTTACTGACTATTTGAGAGCACTCTGAAACCTAATGGGGTCCGCCGTCCCCAAGGTCTTCGTATCTAATTCGAAAATAGACAAATCTTTTCAATACCCTTAAAATAGAATGCTTATGATAACAGCAGCTGACTTTATTCTAATTTCTTAGTCTCTGACCAGTTTGATGCAGTCTTTTATTCACATGGCGCCCATTTCAATGCAGTCAGGAAAAAGTCCCTCTGCTTCCTCAGGCTTCATCTTAAGCAGTGCAAAGGCAAAATCTATCAAAAGAATTTTTAAAACTGCTTTAGGGTGCTGCAAGTATTTGGCCGAACGTGATACTAGCTAGTGCAGGTCACTTAAAATTATTAAAAGATAAAGATGGTGGGCTAACTCACTAAATAACAACAGAAATTCCGAAATGAGTTTTGGTTTCGAAAATATTATTTAATAAGGGTTGCAAAACGTATCATCGTGCAGCATAATTATATAATACTGCAGTTACCTCTGGATGCCAGCTTTCGAAGGAAATTCTTTTCGACTGCATTCAAAAACCATCATAGTTAAAATTGACACCTTAGGTAGAATGCATCTTTTCCATCAATTTTCGATGCTCTTAAAGATTCCATTATATTTCATGGAAAAAATTGAAAAATCATTCATTCGTCTGCTCAGTCAGTAGAAAGTTACGTCTTTTTTAATTTTATACTCAAGATGAGGGTATAATTTGGTTTCAGAATAGTCTCTTATTGTGAGATTTCTTGATATCGTAAAATGGTCCTTCGTAAAATATCATGTCTCTGCATTGACCAATGTAGCTTATGAAGTCAGCAATGTGGCTCAAATCCACTGCTTTATTTTATAAACCGCATATATTCTCCTCTTAATTCCGTAGACAAACGTATGGCTTTCCGTACTTGAAAATTATATGGCTTATAGTGTGGGTACTCTGCATACAACCGTAATGGCAAGTCGGGTTGAAAATTATTCGGGCGTTGGAAAATTTTTACAAAACCAAATAATATCCTTCCTCCGAATGTAAAATTATAAGACGACGTAATTTTCAACTGAATGAGCAAAAGAATGAATATTTTTATGCATGTTTTCCATGGAATATGGTGGAATCACTAAAAGCACCGCTAATCAATGAAAAAGTGCATGCTAACTTAGTTGTCAATTTTTTCGGAATGTGGTTTTTGGATGCAGCCGGAGAGAAGATATTTCGAGAGCCAGCGTCCTGGGGTAACTGAATCATTATAGAATTTTGCTGCACAATGCTTGGTTTTAGAACCCGGCTTAATTAATCGTATTGAAACAAAAACGCGTTTCGGAATATCTGCTGAGATTTTTCTGAGTTAGCCCACTTACTGTACAATGAACCAACTACGATTTATTGCGGCTGTATTAGAAAAGAGTTAAATGCTATTACCTGGAACACGGAGATCCTGTTTTTAACGCTGACCATGAAGCCTAGATGCCTTGCATTCTCAGTCGGTGAGGAAAAGGCGAATAAGAATGTTTCACAAAGACAGAGAGGGTATTGTGATTGCGCCACTATGACAGCCTATAAACCTCGAGTGTTGACAGAAGTGTAGTACGTTTGTAAATGCGCCACGCTTAAGAAAACGATTATTTACGATACTTGCACAAAAAACTACTTTCTGCATTCATCAAGCCAGCCGGTATGGTGCTTAATTGCAGCTCAATTTTGCTTAAAGCAGGCTGGTCAACCGTGTTAACGAAAGATCTCTGGAGAAGTTACGATGAGATTTGAGAGCTATCTTTTTTCTTACCCAAAACTATTGGCGGTACAAGGCGTTTCATAAGGCGACTTAAGGTTCTGCGCTGTAATGCAGATCTCTTTGAAATTGCATGGCCGAGAGACCTTACGGTCCGTAGGTGCAGCCTTTGCGCCTGTTCCTTGGCAAAAAAGACTTTCTTCCTCCAACCCACTTGGCAGATTACAGTTACTTGCCCCTCAAAAAACCTGACGAGGCTTGAGGGCTTCTTGATTAGCCAAAATATTTTGGCATGTCGTCAGAAGCAGGAGCTGTGCACCTCCGATGGGTGGGGCTCTGTCGCCGAATTCAGAGCGCACTGACAAAGAACTTGATTCCTCGTGTCGATCTACGGTCTGAAAATGCATTAAACGTGTTTTGCGAACAGTCCACAACAAGCTGCCGGGCTGGACACATCAACGGCTGGCGTTGTTGGTTAAGTTGACACCTGGGTTATTCACATAATAAAGTGCTAAATTAAAAGAGACAGTTTGGAAGACGAAGATGTGATCACTGGAACAAGAAATTCACTGGCCTGGCGTTTCGGATTCTCACTCGAATACATCATCAGAGACATCCGCAGATAAAGGCGATGGTGGCACAGGGAGAGCTGTATTTAGAGCACGTGGCTGCCGTTGGACGATATGCGTACTGTAATTAACAGCTGTCGCAATCCCCGCTAGGTTCGTTAATGATCCAATGGTGGCTTGTCAGTCCGCGTCCGAGTCGTTATTTGCCGCGATTTCGTTATCCGTGTTGGATGCTGTCATGACGATTTCTCGGCAAATTCGCACACTGTCACCGGGATTATTGCTCGCCCGCGCCCTCCCCAACCTGACTGATTCCCTTACCCAGGGAAAATCTCAGTATGGAATGTAGTACCGGGAGGTCATTGTGCTTGTTGGTGGATTGCGGGCCTGAGAACCATGACTCGAACAGCTCGCAGCTCACGCGGTTGACACCCCTTGTGAGGGTTTCGGCCTCTTAAAATTTGAAAATATGGCCGGGTTCCGTCGAGTGTGCCGCCACCTGGGAGCTAGCGTCTCCCCGCCTCACTGCTGCTGTGTGCTCGGCAATTCGCGTACGGAGTAATCTCCCAGTTACCCAGACATAGTTGCTTCGTCCGCAACTACACCGGATCCGGTAAACGACTCCAGACGTTTCCTGCCGTGGAAGTGGGTCTTTTGGCCTCATGACTTGGCGCCTAATGATTGCTTCCAGGCTGTGCGCAACCCCAAATTCAAGTGAAGTCAGAAGACGACAGACAGCTTTCGAGACGTTTTTCACGTGCGGAAAAGCCCGCCAAAATTTAGGGCCGGTTGGATTAGGTCTCTGGTGTCGTTTCCGTATGCACTGGTTGACAAACTTGCGCGGGTAACCATTGGCTCTCATTACCCGTCGAAGGTATTGTAATTCAGCAATCTTGTCTTCCATTTCACTGTAGTGCGTCTCAACGTGCCGGTATAGCGCGTTTACGTAACTGCGTTTGTGACTGATCGGGTGGTTGCTATTGAAGTTCAGTATTTGCGTCGTGTTTGTCGCTTTCCTGAACACTTTGGCTTTTAGGCCACCATCATCTTTGCGGTCGCAAAGATCGCAATAAATACTGCTATAAATACTGCCCTTCCTGTGTCATCGTCACCTTTATCTGCGAATCTCTTCGATGATGGATTCGAGTGAGAATCCCAAACGTCAGGCCAATAAATTTCTTGTTCCGGTGATCGCATCTTCGTCTTCTGAAGTGCTACCTGGAACTCGCCTGGTCTCTTCTACCAGAGACAGCTTGCTTTGGAATTACCATTTACGCCTTTAATAGAGATCACAGTTATCTGAATACTATATCATTTTCACTATCTTTACTAAAATGCCCAAAAAAGATAGGGCATGACAGGCAAAGCGTGCACTTTTTGGGCAAATATTTTCACGTTGCTAGTCAGACGCTAAATTTAAGGATGCCCTGTTTTCGATAAGAAATCTAAAAGCTGATAGGAATTAAATGCCGAAGTTTTCAGGGCATTTTTACAGTTTCATTCGGGCAAAAAGCCTCCAAAGAAACCCATTTAATTAATGTAAAGCGCGATGAATACAAAATAAACGGCTTAAATCCTTACTGCGACTGCTCATAAAAAAACGAGGTTGCGCAATTTGTCGCATCAAAGTACTTATTTAACACACAATACCGATAACTGTGCTGTTGGGTTTGAGAAAATAGTCGCGTAGACTATAGGGCCTTTACTTTCAGCTTGAGAAAGTCGAGTAAATTTAACTACTTCTTTCGGCATTGTCTTAGACACGAAGTGGCACTGAGCTGGGTGGGGGATCAATAACATGTAATGCCGAACATCGCGAAGGCACTAATCTAGATACACTTTTGTCAATTTACTATTCTTCACAGTGTATAATTTAAGCGATATTAATCAGAACTTTTTGTCAAAAGTGATCTATTTATTCCGCTCAAATAAAACGTTGGCCGGTCGAAATGAGCGGAGAATAGACAATATAGTAAATTGCAAAAACATTACTAACGACAAAGACATGACAGCAACTGATAAGAATTTGACGACTTCACAGCTTATCACCAGCAATCCGGTTCTCGTTGTATGCATTTAGAGTAGCCAGTGAGCGTCCAACATGAAATCTCCTGGAATTCCTGACACGTGAGGGTGCTACCGATGATGGCCATAACGTGTTGCCTTAGCATACTGGACACTGGAGTGCTCTTATGCTTTCAACAGTTGACAATGCTGGCAAACGTGGACAGAATCTTCTTCACTATCGCACCCTCGCTGACCAATGCCGGATGATAAGACCGGGAGGGCAAGATTGGACACATTGACTGAGAAAGATAAGTAACTTGCCTGAGTACCAAACACGACCCGTTTGCATTTGACAAGGACTTAATAAGAAAAAAGGGCCCGACTAATATCTTATGCGACCAGAGAGTGCCACCTAAGCCACTGTCAAGAAGATCTCTGAGAAACGAGTTATCCACTTGGTTGGTCGCCTTCCAATTCACGACGTAAAGCGCGCCATGGTAGATTTATGCGTGCAAGTTTACTGAGGTAGGGAATGCGTCGAATAGCCGTGAGGATGGACTTCCAGAGTTGGCGTCACCACCCCTACCCTCTACCCTGCATAATTTCATTGTCCGTGCCGTCAGTCTTGCGTTGGGATTAGGCAAGCAGATGGCAGATCACATCACATCGTCTACGGGTGTCAATTGCGACTTGGTCTTTGAAAAGATGTGTGAGGTTTGGACAGCAGGCGCAGCTCGAATTTCATCTGCGTACTAGTGTCGCACAGATCAAATGCAGATAAGGCCATTTGGCCTGGCTGTCCGTCCTAAGATGATCGAGACAGTCCTTCGGTTGACTAGGTGCGCTGGGATTGTTTCAGAAAGCGTTAGCTTCATAATGGTGAAAAATGCGTTGGGTACAGTTGACAGGGTTGACCTTAAGGGTGCTCTCCTCTCCCATGCAATATTTCACTGTGTTGCTGGAAGTTGTCTGATGATTAGATTGGAGACAGTAGACCAAACACGTTAAATGCCTGCTTCTCTGCCTGTGCCCATAGTGATGGTCTCGAGAATTGGGTTGAACAGTTAGTTGCTAGCCTGACAGGTCACAAATGTTGGCGTACCATGATAGTTTGAAAGGGGCCTCATTGAGATGATGCGCCGCAATGTCGTGAAAAAGGATTTCGCCGAGTCGGCCTTGCCCATACTTCCTTCTTTCAAGTGCCAATCCACTGCGCGGACCGGTCAGTCTAATCTGAAGACTAAATTGGCTGCAGTGGTTGATAGAGATGCTGTAATCCCGCGATCGACCTGTTTAGACACCAGTTTGCACCACGGAACGTGTTTTTCACTGAAATGAGTAGTTCATGTCATTTTCGTGAGTATGGTGTTGTGAGACGAGTTCGCGTATGTGAACTATGTGCTGGTGATGCGACATTTCTTTAATTAAATGCATCGTCTCTTTAGCTTTATGGTTTGATTAACCATCAAGTGCTTTACATATTTTTTACAGTCATGTGGCCTTCAGTCCTGGATTTATTAATGTTGCACTTCGCTTATACTACTATACCGCCTCCTATTCTATGCAATCGGTCGGGAAAGCAGAGTTGCTATCTCTCATGGACAACTTTACCATTCGTTAACTCAGTCCAGAACCAATTCTTTCTAACGGATATGGCACCCGCATCCGCAGTGTATGCCACTATCTAAAGATCAACCACATTCTGCGTTGGGTTTATGCATTTAAATAAAAAAGGTCTATAAGCAGCTCACTAAGAGTGCAACAGGCCAGACGCAGACAGCTGTTTCACGGTCGGCACTGATAATCAATACCTCAGAGGCCATAAGACGTCAGTATCAAGCTGTCATGCGGACAGAGTGGGATCAAGTGAGATCCTAACAACAGTGCGGGTCAGACGCTTACCTAACAAAGTAGGTATATTTTTGATTGGATAACTCTCCGAGCGTTACTTAACTCAATTATTTCAGATTTTGCTTTTGTTCTGTCCTGTCGGGGTATACCTGGCTAATATATTTAGCAGTCTGGTGATATCGGCTTCTTGTGCTGGAAAGCGTCCTTGAAGGTCCACAGACTTTTTAGTGATGATCCTCAGGTTCTCTTCAAAAATGTGTGTTGGTCTGTGTCAGCAGTTCTTTCTGTTTTATCTCCTTCTCAAAGATAATGTTCTTCTTAAAATTCCCGAAGGCTCTTCCTCCTCATCCCAGCGATGGCCGTCAGCAAGTTATAGACGCACGAGACTTTGTCAGAAAGTTTCAACGCTCCCTTAGAGCAGCTTACGCTAATTCAGGCAAGGCGGTCCATTCTGAGAATCTCTGTCCGGACAAAAACGAAACAACTGCGATCGGCGCAGATGTGAGGGAGAGGAAGAAAACTTGTTTCAAGAATTGAGAGAAGCTAAGTGAAATTTAAGAGAGTGTAGAAGTGTGTATTGGCAGTCTGTTTATATTATTCTTCCTGGAAACGAGGATTATATTCGTGTCCATAATATTGCATCAGATATAGCCGTATAGAATTTTCATTAGATCTGGAAAATTTCGTAACATGTACAGACGGAGATACTTCGAAGTTTATAAATATTTCTTATGAATGACTGCACATTGCAAATAATCTCGTAAGCGATCTTTACGATCCGTGTTCTCCCACATCGGAAACCCACCTGCTGTCTTCCATATGAGGTGCCAACTGATATTTTCAAACCATCTCACTAAGGGATTAAATTCCAAACTTCTTTCCTCAGAAGTCAGTGGCTTTTTTATGCACAATCTCTCCACTTGCTGATCGAATTTGATTTTGGAAACATTGACTTCTGCGCGAGCATCATGACACGATTGCTTAATCCTAGGATTGTCTGTTATGCATTTGAGACTCAGTTTTCTCCTGAAGTGTAATAATGGGCTCAGGACAGTTGATCCTCCGGCGATGCAGGATTAAACCTATCTTCGGCTGTTTTGACAGACAATCAAGACCATGATACATATCCTGCCATAACTCGTTTTCTGCAATTTTTATGCCTTTCGTATACTTTCCTAGGGGGGAGGTCTAGTACACATTCTTTGTTTTATGAAGATACGGTAGAGTTATTTGGAATTCGGTGTTTTTTCGCAACCGTTAATTTCAAATGACCAACGCGTTTTTAAGCACGCTTCTCAGAATGTTTCTCTGCGTCTTGGGATTTTTTAAAAGGTTTGGCTTATATACTATCCTAGTATATTCGGCTTGAGTTTTGCTTTCTGTAATTTTCTCTTTTTATTTGACTACTCGGATACCCTTGTTTCTTGGTCTGCTTTAAGATCGCCGGTGGACAGCGGTTGACGATTTAGGGAGGAGAACGTTCTTGAGGTGCTCCCAAATTTCGCTGCCAATGATTGCTCATACGGAGGTTCTGTTGAGGTCAGATAAATCTGCCCTCATCTGACTGATTCCACCTCACACATATTTGCGTATTTTACGTCTAAATAACAAAAAGGAAGCAATTTCACATAAAAACCTCGTGCTAAGCAACTGTCAAACGGTGATGCTGCCTGAAATTCTCGTAAAATGAAATCAAATAAATAAATGTTTGGGAGGTTTTAATTAATTCATACTTACTCGACTGCGAGGAACTCGGCGCCTCAGTTGAATTCGAACCCACGACAGAAAGGCGCAGGCCATAGTACAGCCGACGCTCCAACCACCTGTGCCACGACGTCCGCCGGAAGACATGAGTTTTATCACATCTGGGTCAAGTTACTCTTCCAGCCTACTACAACGGCTAGAATCCAGCAAATCTGATACAGTAAACTGGCAGTCATCCTGCGGATTCTAGATGCTTCGCTTGGGAAATCCTGCTTGAACAGTCAGCTTACTGTATTCCAGACGTCGCAATAAACTGGGCAGGCAACTTGACCCAAATTTGATTAAACGTCCGTCTCGTGGCTCAAGTTGCTATAGCGTTGGCTGTACTTAGTCTCCCGCTCGCTGTAGTGAGTTTGAATAACACCGAGGCGCCAAGGTTTTCACAGTGCGGTCAATATGGTAAATCCAATTAATGACCGTGATCTCTTCGAACTGGTGACAGGCGTGAGGAGTGCCTCAATGAGAACACATAAGGGAAAAGCAGAAATCTGTAGAGAGGACGACTATTTAGATAATAAAGAAGACAAGCGACCAAAACGCATACACAAACTCATATCTGGTCAGTTATGTGTAAAACCTGGGTGAGCATTAACAAGTTTTCCAGTTTATTTTTATGATATACGTAGACCTCCGTAAAGAAGGACCTTTGTTGTGTTGGATCATTAAAAAAAGAAGAGCAAGATTTTTGGCGAGGCAGAACAAGCGAAACTACTATCGTATGTAAAAATTAGATCTGCCATATCGCGCTGCATTTAGGGACATAAAGGAATCTGCGTTTGTGATATAGACAAAAGAGCAAGTTTTAAAGAACGCCTGAGGAAAAGAAGAGACGATACTGGAGCAGGATGTTCTTCTGTCCGAAGTTTCAAGTTCACAGCATAATAAACTATCTATAAATGAAAATGGCAAAGTAATGATTGCACAGACATTTCATTACATCTGAAAGACCCTTACTAAACCACCGCCCAAAGATTAATATTAACGACTCCGGCACTCATCACGGACGTTTACATGAGGCCCTTTGAGTGCTTCCTTGCCAACAGCTAAAGGCATTAATTAAGAAGACCACAGGGAGATCAAACATTCACTTTAGAAAACTTTTCGTTAATCCTTATCTTTTGGTGGTCGCGAAATACTCTCATCATTAAATATCTTCTCATTGATGACGCTGACAGGCAAAGCGCGTAGTTTTTTAATCTCGATTTCGCCCTACCACGCTTTATCAACATCTGCTTTTTAACTGCTCGTTGTCATGATTTGCTCAGTGTGATTGGTGTCAGCTCTTACTTAAGTGAAAACCGAAAAAAACAGTCGCAATTTCTTCAGCACCTTGACAACCGCTGATCTTTTAAAAGTTATCATAAAAAACACATAAAACATTCATTGGCTGATCGCCATATTTCTTCGTTTTGTTTTTATTATGTTGTCATTGCTGGGACATGGAGGATACTTGTCACCTACGAAGTCCTTGTGTAGGGAGCCCTGTTTGATGGTAGTAATTATTCACGCGTCATTAAGACACTGTCTTTGTCAGAGGTTATCGAGAAGAAAATTCTCAATGGAATTAATAATTTTGATGCTTTGGTCGGTTTCTTAGCTCAAGTCGACAATTTACTTCACTTAAAAGATATTGAGAAAATTGAGCCATAGCCTTTTATCACCCTTACGAAGAACAGCCGGCAGTAGAGCGTACCTATCTGATCTTTGTAAATTCCTCGGAAGTATTCCGCATAGAAACTTCTTAAAAAAACCCAGAGGCCCTGGGCGAGTGGTATCCTCTATTTGACTTTGCTGATTTTTACCTATTCACCCGCTGTTAGATAGTCATGTTCAGATGTTACTTAATAGCCTACCCGATCACAATTGGTGAACATAATGAAACGGTTCCTGATCCATTATAGTTATATATTTATACAATTTATTTAATGCAAATTTACAGGCATTGTCTATGTAGCGAAGGGGGGGGGGGGGTTCGCACGATATCGGATATCATCGGTAGCTAATTCCTTTCATTATGTCGTGGATAGTCAAAATAGAGGTGTCGAAGAACAGCTAACGCTGCTGGCCAAAGAAATTGTACCTGGTGAGACCGGCCATAGCGGTCAAAGATCACAAACGCCATCGCTACGACACAGTCGATCAGTGGTCTCAGCATCCAAAATTTGTGGGAGCTTTACTGAATGCAAAAATCGAATAATAGTTCTCTTGAATAGAGAATAATTTAACAGATTTTTTACATTCCTTGGTAGTTTATTTCAAATAGCAATTGCATTCACGGAAAAGAACTGACGATATTTAAAAGTACTTGCCAGAGGAAGAAGTAAAAAGACCTCACGGTGACTGTTACGTCAGGGGCGGACATGATGTCTCAAGGAGGTGAGTGGGTTAAAGGTGCGATTATATAAAAGCTTAAATAGCAAAAATTGTCCCTTTTGTAATCTACGAAACCATTAAGAATTAAGCCCTGTTAGACGGCACCGTTCTTGGCAAGACAAATGTCGGTGTTCCGGGGTTAAAACTCTCTTGGTAAAAAAGGGTTGAACAGAATCTCTTTTCTTCCGCTCAGTAGTACGCATGAGGCTAAATAAAAACGAGCAGTATTCCAGGCCAGGTCTTACGTAGATGTTGTAAAGGCGCATTCTAATGTCCCTAGTTTTAAAGTTTCAGAGGATAAACCCGGCCGTTCTTCGTGCTTTTGAGAATATCAAGGCACAGTACTTCTTATATTTCACATTATCAGCAGTTCAAAGTCAATCATTAGTAAGTACACAGTTATAGAGGCTGATGAACTGAAGTGCGCCTGATTCTTTTTTGTATCTGGCAAAAAAGTTGCTTTTAAAGTTTTATTCAGTTTTCCATTGCCTGTAGAGGAGGAATTCGACTGGTGGGTGGAATTTCCCATCCCTTGATAGTTTACTGGGTTTTGACGCTCCAAGCTTCCTGGACACATAGCACTTAGAAAAAACTTACATTTAGGATGCAAATCCATTCGGGACATAGAGCTGAGTCATGCGAAAAAGCCATTACCATCAATTACTGCGGCTGGAAGTTCGGGGAAGACCTTGAAGATATGTGGTTTCACATCGTGCGTGCTTTTCTTTCAGAAACAATGCTTAGATCGTATCACATATTTTTCATTCCGTACCTGAATGCGGGATGCCACAGGGAGGTCAAACATTTTCAGGAAGCAAAGTTCTAGACCGCTGTCACATCGTGCTGCATCCAATGTTGAGAGGTGTCACTTGAAGAGAATTGAGTTTATCTATGAATGTATCCACGGCGACTGTGGGGTGCCATCAGAAGACTCTTTTCTTAAAAATTAATGCTCGGTGGTCCTCGTAAAGTGCATCAGCGGTGGTCTTACGTCCGCGTTGCACATAACTCTACCAACAGTGACGGACTTCCCTTCTTAGAAATACTCACAAAATTAACCAATTCGATACCTCTGGGACGAACTTCAAGGGGCAGTTTGTTTCTCTGCCTTCTCGACTTCATATATCACTGCCTTCTCTTTGCTTTGAAGTTGCGAATATTCGGAATTCCGATTCGTCATTTATTGTGGTAGAGAACATGCACCCACTCGCTTTGCGATATATACCCGTCCCCATATGGCTTTAAGCATGGTTTAGAGTCTGTAGGTAGTTGCATAGAGACTAGCGGTGTACGCAGAACGATATCTCTGACAACAGGCTCGGGGCTCAATGGTTGGGATGCTGGACCTCAAAGTAACAGATTGTGGGTTCAAGCCTCAGTCTTTCAGTCACCATTGTCTTATACACATATTTTCTGATGCATTTGTCCGCACCTTCGTTTGGATACTTATTTTTAAGTACTTTTACATGTACATTGGCGATTTCCCGAGGATGTGCACAAAATTATTATTATTATTAAGTGTGTCGTCAATTTTGTGCATATGCCGGTTGTAGATGTTGAGCTAGCGACCATTTATTCTAGGCTCCTCGTTCAATTTATTGTGATTCAAGAATCCCGGCTTCCGATTTACGACATCGCGTCCGAACAGGTCAATGTAACCTTCTGAATGGGAAGTAAAAATTATCTTTTGAGCTTATGGCAGGGTGACTATTTGGCCTTCATTTATTACCATCTTCACCTTGAAAGGATTATTTGAAAGTTGAAACACCACTTTTCAGTTTATGCGCGCGTTCACTTTTAAGATTTTTATAAATCGAAAAGAATGCAGCAGTGCTGAAACTGGTCATAATTTGTTACTCATACATGGTAAGAACGAGTGCAGCATTTCGACTGTGATTTTTGCAATGCGGCGTCAAGAAACGTTAGCAAAATTGGATGGAAAGTTTTGCCCTGGAATTTATCCGAAGACGGTCGTACCACCCTGGGTACACAAATTTAAAGTCGCTTAATGTAAGCTTCTCAGAAAGTCAAGGATGATAGAAAGAGTCGCTGCTGATTTAGAAACGATAATGTACGGTAAATTTCGCTACGATGGAGAATGAGAAACAAAAAAGAATTACTGAGCATAAGTTGTGCGCAGGGGGACCGACTGGCTCCTCGAGCTCAAAAGCACACTGACTACAACGGTGCACATATCCCGATGCGAGACACTTTTGTCCATGTGTGAACCCTCAATTGCTAGTTTAATCAAAGTATGATAAGAAGAGGAACTTTCATTGACATCGTCGCAAAGCTTTAATAGTGGTCTGGATGAGTAAGAGGAGAAAGACTCATGGCAAATGCAATCGATAAAGACTGTTTTTTGGAAAACTACAATGCAGTGCACTGACCCAACGTGAACACTATGTCGGAGGGGAGACGTTTTGAGGGCCATTTCTAACTGAGCAAGTCCAGGAGTTATCCTCCATAAAACTATGTACTTCCTCGAGCGACGCACTACACAGTTGTGTCTGCCTTTATCAAAAAAATTATTGCTGGTTTGTTAGTATCTTTATCCTAAAAAGCCGCTTTAATCACAGGCGAATGTAAGTTCAGCTCAGTTCAATTCATCTTATTGAGGGAAATAGGCGTAAGCCTTTGAGTACCCAGTATGCAACGTAAAAATGTGTGGTGCGCAGAAAAATGTTCTGGAGCTGAAATAGTTCAAACAAGCCCATTATGGTAGGACAAAATGGGAACAAGGAACAGGGGATTAGCTCGACTTCCCATCGCTATTGGTCATCTCGGAACACATACATGTCAAGGTTCCTTTTAAAACTTTGTATAGATGGTGACATCGCAACATCTGCGGATAGGGCATCCCATGGTTTGACCACTCGAACACGGAAGTAGAACGTCCGCACGTCCAACCTCGCCCGTTGAGTGCCCAAATTTAACAAGTGACCTCGGAGGTTGGTCGTCGTAGCAAATTCAAAAAAGTACTCGAAGTCCAGACTGCAATCCAACCCCTTTACAATGAAAAAGGTTTGCAAGAGATCCCCGCGAAGTTGTCCGTAACTCAAGGGAAAGAGGTTCAGATTTTCTAGGCGGCTTGCACAAGGAAAGGAACTCTGACCCCTAACCAACTTCGTGCCTCTCTTTTGAACTCTTTCGGATCAGTTTTGGTCCTCGACCTCCCACGGTCTCCAGGCTTGTATGCCATACTTCATATGCGGCCGGACGAATGTTCTGAATGTCATTGAAAGAGCATCTTAGTCAAATTCCATAAACGCACGCCTGATGGCGTACGGTACGGACATTACACTTTTTGCAATTTTGTTACTCAAACAATGGACGGATGGTTTTAGGGAACTCGTCGTCATCACACCGAGTCCTTTGGGGCCTTTACCACTTGCAGGGCTGCACCATCCAGAAAGAAAGTTCTTTTGCAGGCGGATCTGGCTGTGTTGCCTTGGCGAAGTATGCGGCATTTGCCAACATTGAACCGCAGGAGCCAACGGTTTGACCAACCCTCCAACCGCTTTGGGTTCACCTGAATTCTGCCTTTGTCGGCAGGACTCCGAATTACGCTCCATATCTTCATGTCATCGGCAAACATTGCTTCTTCACAGTCTAAGCTCAAGCGCCATCGTCCTCGCACTAAGGAACGAAATGGGTCCCAGTACTGAGCCCTGGTGGACACCACTCTCGATCATAGCAGGATCTGATTTCTCTTGACCGATGCACACAACCTGGTGTCGACCCAAAAGGAAGTTTTCGATCCATTTAAGGGAGTTGCCGCTGATTCCTATTTTTTCAGTTTATGTAAGAGCCTCTGGTGTGGCACAGTGTCGAATGCCTTCAGGAAAGCGATGAAAGCTATGTGGACCGCGTGCATGTCTTCAGGAGCTCGGGTCCAGCTCTGGAGAGATTGCATCAACTTTGTCGTCCAGGAGCTTCCTTTCCGTAACCTATATTGTTGTTTCGATAGCAGGCCGTGGACTTCCAGAAACTGCACCAGTTCACACTTTATGATCCTTTCCATAACTTTGCAAAGAATTCATGTCAAGCTTATGCTCCTGTAGTTTTTCGTCGCTGCCCTGCTACCTCATTTGTATAGCTGAGTAATTTGCGCCAGCTTCCAATCAAAAGAAAGTATTCCATTGTCAAATGACGTTTAAAAGAACACCGAAAATGGCACAGAGAGCTCAATAGCAAGTTCTTTAGAAGCCTGGGTAGAATCTCGTCTGGTCCTGGCGACTTCGATTCGCTAAATGCCTAGAATTCTCTCCGGACAATGCCTTCTGAGAACAGTTCATCACCGACGTTTGGGCTCGACAGTCATTCTGTAGAGGGAGGAAGGAATCTTGGCTCATTTGTGTAGACTGATTGGAATAACTGTGAAAAATACGCAAGCTTTGTCACTGTTCTCAGCAATCTCAACGCCATCAGTAGTCCTTATTAAGGGGATTTGATGCCTGTTCCTTTTACTTCTTCGGAGGTAGCTGTAGAGCAATTTCGGTTTCTGAGTTACTTTTTGTAGCAATTTCTTCTCGAATTTCTCCCGCATTTTTATAATTATTTTTCTCAGTTTGTTCCTCTGTGTCTTGTAGGTGTTTAAATATTCAACTTGCCTAGTGCCGCAGTATTTTCCCCAAACTTTGTTCTTCCTGTTGATTTCTTTCTTACGGTTGCTATTTAGCTACCCAGGGCGTTTGTCCAGTGGACAGTGTTGATGATCTGCAGAAGGACATTCTTGAACAACTCCCAGTCATCGTTGGCATTTCCCGTAAACAATGAGTCCCACTCGAGACCGAATGAGCCTGCCCTCATTTCACTAAAGTCGCATTGACATACATTGGGTCTTTTTTTGGCCCGGAGTATGCGAAATGGAGAATAACGAATAATCCATATAAGCACTACATGATCATTTCGGCCAAGGGGCGGCATGGAATTGATCTCGCCTATGGTGTCTGTTATTTTCGTAAAAACCAAATCCAGGCAGTTTGGCCTTTGTCCTTCAGGTGTTTTCGTTGGGAACACTATATGTTGTGTGAGGCACGCTTTTAGTGTTTTCTTCAGCAGAGGTCAATCCACTGCCGATTTTGGACCTGACGTTTGGAGGGTGTTCTAGTTTGCTCCTGGTGATGTAAGGTCGACTGGAAAATTTCTCCAACTGCTCCAAAATTTATAAATTTATAAATAAAATTTTTATTTAATGCCAGTTTACAGGCATTGTCAAGGGAAGCGATTAAACATAAATCCGACCGGCAGTGAAAAAAACTCCTGAGCTAAAGGGATAAAAATATAGTTGATGGTGGTTTTTATGGTTTGGAGGGCTCAGGAGAAAAAACTGCCGGCGGTGGTAGAATATCGACCGTCAAGAAGGGGGGAGGTTGCACGGTATCGGAGATTATCGGACGTCAAATTCTTTTCATGTAGCTGGGGATAGCCAAAGCAGAGGCTTTGAGGAACAGCTGGTGAGACCGGCCATAGTGTTCAGAGACCACAAACGCCATCGCTACGGTACAGTCGATCAGAGTTTTTGGCACCCAAAATTTGTGGGAGCTTTTCTGAATGCAAAAATCGAGTAATAGTTCTCTTAAATAAAGGATAATTTTGCAGAGTTTTCACACTCATGGGTAGTTTATTCCAAATAGCAATTGCATTTACAGAAAAGAACCGACGATATTTAACAGTACGTGCCAGAGGCAGAAATAAGAAGACCTCACGGTGACTGTTACGTCGTGGGTGGATATGATGTCTTAAAGAGGTGAGTGGGTTAAATGTGTGATTATATAAGAGTTTAAATAGCAAAAATAGTCCCTTTTGTAATCTACGGAACCATAAAGGATCGAGGCCTGTAAGCAGGCAACGTTCTTGGTAAGACAAATGTCGGTGTTTCGGGGTTAAAATTCTCTTAGTAAAAAAGCTTTGAATGGATTCTATTTTCTTCCGCTCAGTAGCACGCATGAGGCTAAATGAAAACGAACAATATTCCAGACCAGGTCTAACGTACATGTTGAAAAGGCGCATTCTAATATCCCTAGTTTTATAATTTCGGAGGATAAACCCGGTCGTTCTACGTGCTTTGGAGACTATCAAGGCACAGTGCTCCGAGATATTGACACTCTTGGAGTATGAAACGCCCAAATCCTTTATAACCCCTGGCACATTTATGGCGTGACCTTCAATACTTAGTAGTGGTTGGTGGTCGTCGCCAACCACCATGGCTGAGCACTTATGCCAAGAAAAAGAAAGGCGCCCTGTGCGGCACCACTGGGCGAAAGCCTGTAAATCGCTCTTTAGGAGATCATGCACGATGTCATGATCTGCCAGCTTATATCTATATGCAACTTTAAGATCATCGGCATACATGAACGGTTTACCATTCTGAAATAAATCGGGTACATCATTAACGAGAAGACAAAATAAAAGCGGGCCGAGCACACTACCCTGAATGACTCCACTCCTCACACGTGTGGGGTTGGAGATGGTATTGGAAATCTTAACTCGTTGTGTGCGAGTGCCCAAATAAGAGGATATAAAATTCAAAAGTTTGCCACCTATTCCGAAAGAGGACAATTTCAAGAGAAGAAGAGCATGGTCAACACGGTCAAAAGTCTTAGTGAAATCGAAATATACTGTGTAAAGAGCAAAACCATGGTCCCTAGATTGGAGAACATAGTCAAAGAAAGAGAGTTGACAGGTGTCACAAGATCGAGCTTTGAGGAATCCATGCTGAGCAGCACTCAGTAAGATATTCGCTGTTAAGTGACACATCATCTTATCTTTGATCAATGTCTTTAAGATCTTCGAAACTGCGGGGAGGGTGTTTATTGGCCGCAAGTCATCACATGATGTAGATTTGCCGTGCTTAGGAATGGGCAGAATGTGTGATTCCTTCCACAAGGTAGGATAGGTTTCAGTTTCAAGAGCGAGATTAAATATCTTGCATAAGAGGGATGGGAAGATCGTGTTTGCATCGGCTTTTAAAATGCTTACAGGGACACCATCAGGTCCTGGACTATAAGATTGACAAAAACGCCGAATCGCAACAGTCACATCCCACAGAGTGAAACTTATAGTTTCTAGAACTGCCCCGGTCAATGACTGGATGGTCGGAAGCGGAGTGGTCGAGTCTTCAATAAACGTTTTGGACAGGAAATCGTTGAAGCTATCCGCGGTTAACTGGGCATCAACTTTGGGATTTCCGAGATCGTCTCGGAGGATGGGATGCTGCGTCTTTCTATGAGTTCGTATTTTTCTAGAGAAAAGTCTTGAGACATTTAACGAATGGTTTTCGGTAAACTGGACCACTTCGGCTAGCTGTTTTTCATCAGACAAATCAAGTGCAGAACAGAAACATCGTTCTGCAGATGGAAACAACGATAAATTCTGCGCAATCTGCGACGAAAGGGTAAGGGTAGGAAAATCTCATCCCCGACATTAATAATTTTCTTACGGGGGACAAAACGAGAGATAAGCGGATTCAATATTTCGTACAGTTTTGCAGTGCAAACATTTACATCCGGACTAAGGAAGAACTCAATCCAGTCGTAGGAATTAAGGTGTGTTAATAATTCGGTTGAGCGAGTTGATCGGAAATCGCGGAAAAAGTTATACTTTTGGGACGACATTTCGTCATCCTCGAATTCCAACGTTGAAACAACTATGTCATGGTCTGAGCCCCCGAGTGGGCCTAGGGATGACACTGACGATGGCAAGCAGCCTCTACAGAAAATTAGGTCAAGTATACTTGAGCCTCGGGTGGGAAAATCGACAACCTAATTCCACATCCCAACATGCACAACCTCAAAAAACTCATCGAACATTCTGGGGCCTGAAGGCGGTGACCAGCGGATTTCAGGGAGATTAAAGTCACCCGCAACCAATTGATACTTAAAGCTTAAGTCGGCCTGTGAGAGTATACGATCAAAATTGTCGTTGGCGTTGGGAGGGCGATAGACGCAGCCAACGAGTAAGGAGAAACTATTTTTAGTGCAATTTGGAGCCAGCAGCTGCTTTCTACTGCTGAAAAGTGCGGGAGGTCCAACGGCAAAAATGTAAGTGTTTTCTTAACGTAGACACAGCTGCCCCCACCACGTCTATCTTGGCGATCATTTCGGATGCAATTGTGGCCTAGAAGAGAGAGTTCAGAGTCAGCTACTGAGGCTGATGCCCACGTCTCAGTTACTAAAACAATATCAGGACAATGGACGAACACCAGAGTCTGAAGCAAAAACATCTTATCAAGCAAGGATCTGGCATTTAAAAACAAAAGTTTGAAGAGAAAGGCTATCAGATTTTGAGGGAGGTTGGCTACGTCGTCCAGTTCTGGGCTGCCCACGGAGCAAACGGCCCGGATGCAACCATCCGGTTCTGCAAAAAATTTTGTGGCATCAAAAAATTCTGACGTGGATAAAAAGGGGTAGGACTTGGGGGAGGGAATGACGGGCAGGTAAACTGGTAACTATTGTTAGCTAACTTATTTTCAGCTGGAAATCCGCGGGGCAGACACTGCAACACATTCCCGCCGTTACGAAACTGAAGATCAGATGAGTTAACTGGTCCAGTATGGACATTATCATGAGAATTAAATTAGTAAAACGGCCGTGGAGGAAACAAGATAGGGGTTGGGGGACGCATTGCTTCCATTGGAACAAGAGCTCTATTAAACGGTGGGAAAATCGGCATGTTCGGCCTAACTGCCTTGATATGAGGGCTGGGGGACAGTTGGCAACACGGTACGTTTTGAGTCGGGGTATTTGAGGCTCTGTTCGCCGATTGTGTAGGAAAAGATTTTATAATGGTGCTTGATTTATCGGGTTTCCGAGTGGCTGAGGCAGCAATTGGATTTGCCTTTGACTTAGACACATGCTTAGGCTTACTAGGGGTTGCTGGGGGAGTCGATAGAGGCGTGTTTATACCCGGCGTGATGGTGTGTTTAAAGACCTCAGCATTAAAAGTAGTCGAATTTCCTACGGAATTGACTATGCCGTGATGTGCAGATGCCGCAGATGGTGTTGTAGAGGACATATTCAGACTGACAGTAGGTGTCATTATCTTGGTGTTGGTTTTTGCCGATTTTAGTTAATTCAATCTTCGCTGCAGGTGTGCGAGGTCTGGCGAAAAGGAGCAGCGCCATTTACGGCAGATGTCTCTAGTCATCTCCCTACTCGACAAGATAAAATCGACTTCTATCATGGAGAAAAGGGTAACTAGTATCGGCGCATTACGGCTAAGCGAGCGAAGTCGCTTAGCTTGTGCGACACTAAAACTCAAGCCACAACTTTATAGGAACAAATGCGCTCCCTCCATAGCAGATAAGTGGCTCGGAATGTTTCGCAGTACGAAATTATGCTTGCGTTTAATTCGTTCCTCAGTTTCCGAACTAATTACCCCAATAAGTTTAAAAACTTGTTCAATTACTTTTTCAGAAGTGCTGTTTATGTCTCCATAAATCAGCTGATCGATTATTTCGCCGGCTGATGGCCTGCTACGACTAGCAGAGGCGTATTTTTTGACGACTGAAGGGTCGAGAGGTTCTACATGTACTAAAGGGATTTGTGAGTTAATCAGATCTGCAGACGGCGAAGAACATATGCTGGCACCTGCTATGTCTTCAGTCACGATTTTAGCACCCAAAGACGGTGGGGAGGCCGCAAGCTCTCGCCTTTTAGCACGTGCTCAGCGGGGCATTACAGACAAAAAAAGTTTTTCGTTACAGCAAAAGGATCAAAACGTTTCCAACGTACGGGAGAGCGCACTGAATAGCAAGTAATACTGTTATTTAACTACAAAAACTAGAGAGCGGTAGTAGGGAAAGGATTCACTACAATGGATTTTTTACAAAATACGACTTTTTTGCCAGACTGTCAAGCAAAGCTGGGGAAAATTGTTTTCCTTATATTGACAGGCGACTTTAAAAAGGGACTCAAGTAGAAAACAGGCATTAATTACTTAAGAATATCCAGATAAATACAGAGCTTCACTTGTCTTTGAAATTGAGCTGCGCGCCTTGACCTTGAGATGTCGGCGATTTGGTCTGTCATAGGTGGTCGGTAGACAGTGAGGACATCAAGAAATGGAGAACCGGTAGCCATGATAGTCAACCAAATTTCTTCCGTGCCGCACGCAAACTTGGTGGTGTTTGCCGATACTGCCAGACCCTTATTCACATACACAACTATACAAACACCCTGACGATGTTCCCTGTCCCTCCGATAAATTTTGTAACCAGTCAAGGCTATTTCGCTATCGCTAATACTCCCGGACAGCCAGGTCTCGATCTCTGCTAAAAAGATCTGGAGACAGCTCGGCAAGGCAAAGTTCCACCTCGTCTAATTTCGATATCAGGCTTTGGGCATTCGTGAACAAGCACCTCAGTTTTGCAGCAGCCGATTTTCCGGTCGCATTTGTCACTCTTTTAAGCATTACTCCGTTATCTCGGACGCCATTTTCTTTGGGCTCTTCCATTGCCTGATGTGTTCAATAAATATCCGTTCTCCTAATGTCGCCTTGAGCGGGTGGTTCCACGAACGTGTCTGTGTTAGCTGAGAACCTGATGTCGTTCTAAGTATTATTGGAAGAATCCACTGAAACGGCATGTATTTCCGAACTACCTTCCCCTTGAAGATATCCGGATTGCGATCGCCCCCTTCAGTATCGATTTAAACCCCGAGGCTAGTTCCTGGCGTTTCAGCCGCTCCGCTCGTGAGTAGTCCGGTTTAAAATCCTGTTTGTGTTTCTGAGGTCGGTTTTTTGGAGAGGATCAACCTGATTTGCTGTTTGTTCTCCAGCATAATTTTAAGAGGACGAGGTGGTAGGGCTGCTGTCCTGTCTTCACTCCTTTTTTCTATCCGCAATGCCTTCAGAAACTTTATTCCCATGTCTGCCTGGAGTAACTGGTTAAGTTGATCATGAAAAGAAGCAAGGTCTTCCGAGACACGATCATCACGTCTGACTGCATTCGATTCAGGCTAACCCGGAATAATCAGACACTGTTGGTCATCATGGGCCTCCTTACTTGCTTATTATATAATACGAAATCTGTGCCCCTAAAAAGAAGCCAAGCGCCACTAATACCCTAGGGCCCACTAATACCTCTTAAAGATAAGGATACTATTAAAGCAGCGCAGGCGTTAGTTGAATCTCTAGAAACGATTTTCTCGCGATATGCTGACGATGCGTAGCACGAATGCGGGCGGTTCGTCCCCTCAGTGGGTCCCCAGCTCTGTAGTTTCTGTTAGATGTTCCAGTTTAGTAATAAGTGTTTTATGATTTTCTTAGAACGTAACTGCTCACATCCGGAAAATCAGGTTTTACGAAAGTTTATAGGGGCAGACCAAAATATAAATACGCCGAAGCCACTCAGCCACAGTGAAATAACCGTTTATTGAACAAAACTTCATTGCCTTAATGAAAGTGAAAATGTTCACTCGGTATTTTCGACATTCGTTTACTTTTGCTTAGCAATAATCTTTGTTTTTCTGGCGGCCCAGATTGAAAGACATTTGTTTGTCTATATAAATCAGAGTTATATCAGGGACTCTTCACTAGAAGCGCAATTTCTGAGGATGACCATCTCGCAGGCCATCACATTATTTCTACTAGCACATATCTGTTCCGGTAATGTCAGAAAAATTGCTAACAAACACAAACAGGCACACACTTATACATGACTGCGAACTTAGCAAGCCTTTTCTGTTGTGTTAAAAATAATCGCCTTGCTGACACAAAAATTAATACTTATTACATTTGAACATTTACTGTACGTTTAAGTTACAGTCGGCTGCATACCTGTTAAGTGCTATTGCAGTTACTGAAATTTGCAATTAATTTTTTTGTCTAATATTTCTAGGGACACTCTGTCATGTTGGAGCAGACACTGATCAGGCAATCTCGGTTGACGCGTATGTACACCCTTCTTAGGATACATATTTCAATCTTCCAGTCAGCGCTATATTTTAATCTGGAAGAAAGTGTCGGTATGATTGTGATTAAGATGTTGTTTTGCTACGGGAGGCGTAAGAAAATCATTTGATTCACCAGGAACCTGTCCGAATTCCCCTACGCTGCATTTTCCTACTGCTGTCTGTACACAGTGTGTGTGGTATCTCACCGTAGCAGAAAACGTTTTGGTTAAACCATCTTCAGACGCAACATGTGCATTAATAATTCTATAAGTCATGGAGATTTATTTTCTGCAAATATTGTTGTTTCACATCATAAAGTCAGATTCAACTGTTTTTTCATTGCCAAATATATTACGTAATACACGGAGTTGTGGCATGTAAAATTATGAGACCCAAGTTAAAAATTTATCAGCAAATGGGCTTAGCGGGCCGTCACCCTCTAGAATGGTCATGAGCATCATGCACATAATTGTCAATTTTCACGCTTAACTGTATTCTTGAGCTATATTTTTTGCGGACGGAGATTAAACCAAATCTTGCAAGTCATTTTTCGAAGACGCGACCAGTTTATTTCTTTAGCTTGCACTGTAAAAGTGCAACTAGTTGACCAGAACAACACATTTGTAAAATAATTTTCTCTTTTCGTCAAGCAGAAATGCGAAAGTTGACACAAGGCAAATTCCGGTTTTCCCACGTCTCAATGACACAGGTAGGTGAAGTTGTTAGTTTACGTAATGAATTGTTATGCACGCTAAAGAAGTTTAACTGCTCTACGTTTTGTTCTAGTGTTATAAAGCTCAAGGCACTTAATTAAAGACGCTTTTTAAAATAAGAAAAAAGGAAACAAGGAGCGGGAAAAACGTTAGGGAAAAAGGGATACACTGAGGACCAAAACTGCAGAAAATGAGATTCGTAAAAATCACTTGATTTGTTAAAGAATTTTTGTAGATAAAATGACTAAAGTTCAAGTTACAAAATGCGTATGAATGTCAACACGTGAAACTTGCTTTTCGTTTTATCTTAGCAGTATCAAGTGTGGTATGCGCATAATTCGAATTAAAAATCCCCCTTCATATTAAATAATTTTTTATTTTGACGCAGCCCTTAAGGCTGAGGGGCACAGCTACACTGCAGTGGTTACAATGAAGGCGCTTGAGGGATCAACAGCCACATTCAAGGCAATCTTGCGCCGATCGGGAGGCAGCCAGAAAAGTTGTACAATGAGTTTGAAGAGCAATGTGCTTTCATGCGTGGTTTCAAGACTTCAACCTAATTCGACGTATAATATTGCAGTTGAAATCTGCACTCAAGAGAATCTTTGTACTGTACAGGACAGTAACCTCAAGGTCCGGACGATGCCTGGTGGTAAGCCGTTTGCTTTTTTTCAATTCATTCCAGTAGTATCGATTGCCAAGAAACATTTTAAAATAGAGATGTGCTTGCAGCTTATGTTTGACATCGAACACCTTTAGTTGTTTTGGTTTGATTAATGTAATATAAATAACCTGTCTATCGAGTATTTCATACCGTCGGGTTTATATCCGCGACCGATTGAGGTAATGAGCATTTCAGTTTACTGAGCCTCAATGCATCGACTTAGGAATGTGAAAATTTTCCATTTGGGGCAAGATACGCGCGCAATCTACCTTTGCATGCGATATTTAACTAGTTTGTCATTTTCTGCCAAAACGCGTCCTTTTTTTGTTAAAATTACGGATAAATATGTCTCATACCTAAGTTATTAAACGGAAAAAGCGTACTTTAAGCAGTTCGGAGTTAAAATTCAGTAACTACTCTAAGTGCGGTCACAAACGAGAAAACCGAACAGTTTGGCTAGAATCAGGTAAATGAAGTGTAGAATATTTTCGTTTGACAAACTGTAGGCAACGTTTTTTTCAGCCACGCTCAATTCCCTTGGGGGTAAAGAGCATTAAAATTCTCATTCCAATCATACCCATATATTAAATTCCTTTAAAGAAATGCGCAAAATCACATCATTTGTTTTTTTTAGTTCCTCGCTACATGTCTGTCTCATATCGGACCAACAGCTCATTTCGGGTTTCATGGCTTGAATCAGTCGAAGATCCGAATAATCAGTACGTGTACAGAGTGAAAGCTGTTCGTGGCTGGGAAAAATACACATGCGACTCACTATCGACAGACCAGCCCTCATCCTGCCTCATAACGAATCTCAAAAGGGGCACTAAATACAATGTGTATGTTTCGGCATGCACCTCGGATGGCTATTGCAGTGATACAATCACTCCTTTGCTTGGAGAAACATATCCAAACGGTAAGTATTTAAATTAACTTGTATGGCATATCTCCTGTTAATGTCAATGTCTACCCTCAAAAGGATAGACTTAGACAAATTCAGTGTTGCGCCCGATAAAATCAGTCCTTCGACAGTTAAAAAAGATATAAAGATAGTTTCATGGGCAGATTAAGGAGACTTTTTTCAATATGAGCAGTAGTTCCAGAATTGGTCAATAGTTATTTTCCTGTTACATGATTACATTCTGTCAGCTGCCACTTAACTGTATACTGCATGTATATAACTGGATTAAAATTTTTAGACATGGACGTACTTTTGTAAACAAAGGGAATGTTTTTCGTGATATTGAGCTTTTTGGATCTATAATTGCCAATGTGCATTTACTTAGATAAGAACGGAAATTCGATGAACAAAATGCCTTAACCGAAGCATCCACTTTTGCTGGCCTCATAGATGTAAGGCCCAGAGGTGTGTTAAGTCTTCTTAATAAATGCACATATTCATCCATGTATGGATTTAGCTTTTTTATGCTCACTAACAGTTGCAGTCTGCCTAGGTTATTTTGCAAATTTAATAAACAGCTAGATAAATAATTGCAAAATCACCTTACGCGTTAACTAATACGTTTAATTAACGAGAGTCCCATCCTCTCCACTATATAAAACTAGATCTATACTTTTTTATGTTTCTTACAAGTGCGGCTAGAAGGGCGCTGATTTAGAATTTCTATAGCAAGACATAGGAACAAGCTTGACAGCCTTATAACACAATCTTCGCTTTTCAGGTTAACTTTCACATTTATAACAGCGGCACATCTCGCTGTCCGTATTCTTTTATTTAAAAAATCGTTAATGAATTCACCGCAGCATGACAATAGCCGTATCTACAGACAGCACAAGTCACGAACCAGGATCGAAGTCAGGCATGCATTAACGCTCAAATTCCCTTTTTTCCAGCGCCACGCAACTCGAGAGTGGTTAAGGCATACCCGACAACTTTGGGCATGAAGTTCGATGCCCCCGAGGATGACAGAAGAGGTACTGAATTTTGGTACGTTGGACGCTTTGAGCCGGCCAACGACCTTAATATCTACAGAGACGGCTGCGAAACCAGAGACCTGGAGTTCATACGAAAGTGCGAATCAGATGATATTGCAGCCGGAAGGATGTATAAATTTCGAACATTCGCTTGTACCGACGAAACATTCTTGTGCAGTGAAGGGGAGCCTGTATTCCCAAAAACCTCCTCACAAGGTAAGCCAAAAGAAGCCATACTCGTTTAATTTCTAAGTAAGGCATTATACTGCGGATCACAATGCAAAGAAAACAAAGAAGTCCAGAACAACGTCTTATCTACCTTGAAAGTAAATATGCGAATCCGTATTCGAGAAACATCCGAAAATGCACCTCATCGTCTCCTATTTACATAACTATCTGATTGTTTGGATCAGCACACCCTGTAATATTAATCCAGCCTATGGTTATAGAAAGTTACATACAGTCATCAGTTGTCCAGAAGATATAAATCTTATTTTCATCCAACAATTATCGTTTAAATAAACACTGACTTATTTATCAAGTTGTTCCTATCTAACGGCATATATATCTATTGTGACTGATTATTCAGTCCATCGAAAATAGCTACCTTGAAATAAGAAATTGGTCTTGGGGAGAGCGTCTGCGGCCCCAGAAGCCAAATTTGTAATGCATCAACGTCGCCCGGTGAATTTTTACGTAAACTGACATTTCTCTTTATTTAGGTCCCATGTCTCTCATAGTGGCTCGACTGGATGACGGCGGTATGCACTTCAGTTGGATTTCGAACATAAAGGCGGAAGATAAACCAGGCCACCAATTTCAGGTGCGAATAGAACAGCTTCCCAATAAAATTTACCAAGCGCCCGTTGCCGAAGGATACTTCGAACATATATGGTATGGACTCTCAACAGATCCTTTATATCGGTTCATACTGAGCGTCTGCAATGGAAGTGATTGCCAGGATGTATCGAATTATTTACAGCGTCCTTACAATCGAGGTAAACGACTCACTTTTACGATTTTTAAGTTGGCACTTCTTGTGTTCTAAAAGATAAACACGGGCAATTTCATTGCCACACTCTGCCACAAAGATATGCGACGTCTGGAATGATATTTGGCAGGCACTGACAACGCGTTTTCCGCGTCCACTCCACAAGAAGTCGGCATTTTACTGTTGTAACCACTCACCAATCAATCAATTCCAATGTCTTCCAAAAGACCTTCGAGCTTTTTTGTGGTAACCGTACAGTTATGGCATCCTAGGCCATTGATCTTTTTGTCAAAAGTTAGATCCGAGCCAAACTACATAGGTCGTGGATGTGACTGCAGCCCTGTCTTCAGAATTAATTTTCCTCACAGCGAATTCTATCTTAGCAGCTGGCATTCAAAGTCCAGTAGAGCAAAGAAAAGCTTATCTTTGGCGTTCAGCTACTATGAATAAAGAGGATCTTTGTCGGAACTTATGATGAAAAGAGCACGGAACAAAACATGTAAGACAGCACTGGGCAAGTATTTGGCTAGAAATAGGGGCTTACAAACAGCAGTGGAGCAGATTTCAAACAAGTACCTTCCGAGCAAAATCTCCGGCAATTCCATTAAGTTGATGATCAGGGTCGGTGTAGTGTAAAATGAGGCATTTAAAATTAATTAACTAAGTGTTCAATTGTGCAGCACTGTCCAGCATTAGCCGCATAAATCATACAGCTTAGGTGACACCTCACGGCCTCTGGATGGCATACTGTGCCTGATCCCCCAGACATCCGTAAGCCGAAAAATGCCTACTTTAAAGGCATATTTTCCATTGTACGCTCAACTTCTGATGTTGCAGGCATGTAAACATGAATGTTTTTGGGAAGTTCTAGTGTTATATACGAACAGGCCTAGCTTAGAGCATCCTGCTCAGTCAAGCATACTTTGTTTGAATCTTTAGATTCGTTATCTTAATATCACTAATCGTTCTTAAGTTACTCTGTCTGACCTAATGCAAATAAACATACACAAACTTTGTTGTTAAAATTAGTGTTGACCACTTAGGTGTGAGGCCACATCCACCGAAGAACATCACCCAAACCACGGCGCAGATCAGTTGGACAGAAAGATCTGGCTTATATGGAAGTCTAAACTACAACTTCGTTTACGCAACTCCGGTGGACGCCAGATGGAGTCAACAAGAGTGCGTTGCTGTCCGGAGTCAAGAATGTATGCTCACAAACCTGCGGCCCGATACTGTGTATAATGTTGTCATTACGGGATGTGGCAGTTTAGCCACTTGTTATCCCCCAACAAAGCCAATTACAATTAGGACCGCGAAACCCGGTAAGTTTAGCGTTATGCCAACTGCATGTTATGTAGATAAGTAACATTAGCAGTTGTGGCTTCCGACTTCATACCAGGACGTTAAACATGTTATTTGATAAAAAAAGACAGACGCACAAAGTGGGTTAAGGGGAGATGTGGGCCAAAAATAGAAGTCAGATTGGTAAATAAGGTGTTGTAAAAAACGGCAATCGGTCACAAATATGACGTGTATGCTAGTGTTATGCAGCTCTATAGCTCCATTTCAGACAAAAACCCAAAAAATACGTCGTTCATTTTTCATTCAACTTTTTAAACGGTGCCAAAATACGGCCATGTCAGTAATTACGACTTAACCGCATAACTAGGGCTTCAAGTATAGAGATTTTTCTAAAACTATGGAACTGACGATTGTATATAAGGCGGTGGTGAATTCGTCAATTGACAATCGCCAGCAAGTCAAAAAGAAGGGCTCTGCAGATTATGTGCGTTCTTAATGACAAAGTTTTAAACACGTGTGCCCAAATCCAGTAAGCTGTCAATCATTTTGAAAATTATAAGGGCAAGTGAGTTGGCCTGTCTCGAGGTTTTTGGACCTAAAGGAAAATTAACCATCAACATGTGTCTTTGAAATCCGAAAATTCATCGATAAATCAACTGAAGAGTCAATAAAATTAAGTACGAACCCCATAGCACCCCTCGATAATGGGTGTTTAAAAAGACTCGAAAAGAATAAGCGTACTATCTGCTACACCATCGTCTTCTCTTACGTCGACAACAAGCGACTATATATTGTGTGCATTCATAATATACAAATCTTCTTAAACGTTCAATATTTATACCGATTATGCTGTTATTTTCACCCGAAAGCAACACTCTTACCGTACACTTTGAGCTGAAGTCGATAAGACGTGAACTTTTATAAAAATATTGGTAGTTTTATAGGCAAGCCTTAATGCACGAATACACACGTAACGGAAATTGAATATACTAACAGATATCGCTAGTAATAATTATTTCGTATTTACATACCAGTCTGTTTAACGGTAAACTATTATAAGTACTACATTTGAAGTACTGATCGCATCCTGCGTCAACATGCATTCATATTGATTGAATGCTGCTCCTGGAGTCAATTAGACACAGGAAGTAAGATAATAACAACACGCGAATTATTAACGCGTTATTCACGGCATGCGGCCTTTGGGTATCCGACTCTATCTGCGTCTTTCTTACGATTTGCAGATACGTTGGAGGCTCCTTCGGATGTTCACGTTAGCAATGACAAAGTCAATTCTTTCTCTCTGACCTGGACGAAACCTCTGATCGACGCAGGCGACTCCTTTGACTACAAGGTCACCTTGACTGCACCACATAACCCAGAAATTTCGGAAACACGTTTCCTCTGTGAAACCACCTTGGTGGATGGGAAAGTGTCTTGCCTAGTTGAAAATGCATACACCGATATTCCGTATTCAGTAAAATTGACAGCCTGTGTGACTGCTGACTTGTGTTCAGCACCCTCGAAACCTATTGCTGCGAAAATCGCAATTAAAGGTAGGCTACGTGGCTCGCAATTACTTTGAGTTATAGATTTAGACGTTTATTCTATGGCTAGAATTCTTAGTGAACACACATCAGAATTTAGATATTGTATGTTTATTGTTATTGCTCTTCTGTAATCTACATGTCGATGATGCATGCTTAACCGTTCCCAACGTCAAAAAGCTGGCTATTTCTTTCCCTGTCTGAGGTCTGGCCTAAGTGAAAGGGTTTTAATCAACTAAATGTACCAAATTTAACTTTCACATATTTGCCAATCAATGCCAGGTGCATCCGTGATACACTTATGAGGCATTCCTTAGTTCATAAAACTGGAGAGCGACTCAACGCCTATGCATTATAAAAATCCCAATAGTGAGTAGTCACATTGAGAGCACAATGACAAACACAAATTCAGATAGCTAGGCAACCTAATAACATGAAGGTTATTTCAGCAAACGGTCCGTAATCATTTATTCCCCTAATGTTTGCCCCATAGATGGATACCGTCTACAACCCACGGAAATTGAGCCACGTTTTGTTACTGTCAGTTGGTTCAGCAAGCAAACAAAGCCGGACACCGAATTTAGAGTTGTGGTAAACTCCTCATCCACCACGGCGTGCGCTTCCAAGGTCTCCGCCGGAGAGCATGTCTGTCGAGTCCAGGGACTTCTGCCTTCAGAGAAATACAATTTCATGCTCCGTGAATGCCAGACGGGAACAAACGTCTGTGGAGACCTCTTCAGCCTCCTTGTTCAGACGGCAAGCGACGGTATGTAAACAACTGGGAGATCAGGGACAGAGTAGTCTCAAGTTCATAATTCAAAATAATTAATAAGGCAGTTTGTAGTTAACACTAATCATCTTTAACCGTACACTAGCCAGTTCAACAATCACACTTATGAAGGAGTTTAGTGACGAAATTGCCGCCAGGAAGGTCGTAAATTACCGGCTGCGCCCATCTGAAACATGCAATAAAGATGTCAAATTTGCTTTTTCCGGGGATGGGACAATATGCGCAATCGAAAGTTTTGATCAAATAGTGCGGCATTTTAATCCCACTGGATAGATGTTACCGTAAATTTTGTGAAAGGGGATGACAAAGTAAAGGGGCAAGAATACATTTCAAAGCCGCATGACGGTAGAATTGAGCATTTTTATTGTACAAACTGTGGTTAAGCATCACCGTTTCGTCTTTATTTTGACACAAGAAAGGCTGTTATCTGCTGAATGCAAAATTTTCTCTATATATTTCGTTAAAATATTTTGTTCTTAACACGCTTGATCTCATATTACCGCGGTGCCTAATCAGTCAAAAGCTCTACTCGCATATCTGTTCAGATTTCAAAATGTGCCCGTTATGCTAATAGACATGTTTCAGAAAGTGAATAATTTGACACACTTGCTGTGTTTGCTCAAATTGACTGGTCTTGACAAATTAAAAATTTTCTTACAGAACGAATACACCAAGTGCTCGACGACCTTGTTAGTGATATAGGCCGGACAACCGCGACACCTGCTGATCCGGCCAGACAACTGATGATTCGAGTGGCCTACTCAAAGCTTGGTGTCGCCACAATTGGCACCCTCAAGGGTGTCTCCGCCGTCATTACGCCGATTGACCAGGGCAGCCCTACAGAGGGTCCCAACTGGTCAGTCCCATCGACTTATCTTGCAGAATCGGCAAAAGCGCCGCAACTGGTTGGTGGGGTAAGTAAAGATGCCACACATCACCCACACAAAGCGGCATGAAATGCATGACTCGTCGGTGATTACATAATAAAAACGGACAGTCGACAGATAAACCAGAAGAAATGTTGCTTAGGGATACTTTCATTCACGTATGCTTACTAATTGTCCTAAATTAAGGACGCATAAGTAAGGGGTAATATTTGTAGTCTTTTTGAACTTAAATACCTGTTTAGCCTAAATTCCCTTAGTGCAATGTTTGGGAATAGGCGACAAGTATGACTTTAGCCATATTTCTAACTGAAAAATCAATACTGTGTACGTGAGCATTGCTGATCGAAACTGTTTGTTGTTTTTTTATTTTCAAATATTTTTACAAATAGAGAATAGTGTGCCAATAACTCCAGCAATACTGTGATAGATACGTAAAAACTTGGAGACTGGGAATGCTAAGCGTAAATTCATACTGTCGGCATCCGTAGAATGGTGCAAGTTATCGTCTTATTATCCAGTCTGCATTCGAATTTTAGACCTATATGAACCCCATCGACGGAAGTTGGGAGGTGAGGCTTTCTATACCGGCAACGGGAGCGGATTCGAAATTGCCGGACGAAAATGTGGTACTGGGTGCCGCTGACGGAGTTATGTTCGACAGTCATGACTATAACGGCCAACTAGCCGCGGGAACCACATACGCGTAAGGGTTTTACGTCTTAGACGTACGATAAGCAAGTTCCAATAACTACAGGAAAATGCCTACTGTATGATCTCAAGCACTTTTTGGCGGACCAATCCAAACTTTTAAACCAGTTTTATACAAGCTGGACTTTCTTCTTTTATAAGTTATTTTATCTTACTTGTTTAATGGTATTGTTTTGGGCTAGTATCCATTACGTCAGAGGATAATATGGCCCAATTTCTGCTTTCCGGAGAAGTTACCTCGGACAGTATATGTTGATCACTTCCAGTTAACTTTCTACTTTTTCCTTGGTGATATTTCCTACGAACAGTACGTTGTTGTAATGCTTCAGCGTGGTTTTCAGTTAAATATGCCACAAAATGTCTCACAAATAATGTGAATTTTCATTTTACAGTCTCCGTGTGCAAACAGATATGCCTGTATGGTTTAGGGTTACACTCCGTCTTGATCGTGTCTAGACCGACTGTATTGTTTTTTTCCGACACAATGTCCGCTAGTTTTTTCCATTTCGTAGGATGCGCTCCGAATTACTCACAGGATACAGGGGTAGTGATTAACTTTCGGACTCAGTCGCATCATATGATGAAATGAACAAAAATGATTTTTTGCATGTAAAGACAATCTTTCCCTTCGTCTTTTAATATTGCAGGATTCAGTTACGAGTATACACGGATTTGGGCTTTGGAACGACGGCCCCTACAAGAATGCGCACTGCAGGTAACCAAGTAATTATCAAATTATTCAAAATGATTGTTATCTATAGGACGATTCCTGAGCTAACGTCAATTTTACTACACTACGTCAGCCACCGGTCTCCTGATGGACCTAAAATAATTCAGTCATATCTTCACAATGAATATGGCTGTGAGGATGTGAACTGTATTTTAAAAGTATACTTAGTAGACAGGCACAAAAAGAGTTAAGCAAAATGCAAAAATGTGCAATCGATTGGGAAACGCTGCTTAGGTGGTTTTTTGTTTTTGATTATCTTGAAACACTATCCAAAAATATGGCTTTTCGGGTGATCTGCTTAAATGACTTGTATTTTATTTGTTTTAAAATTTGTATTGAGATTTCGTTGTACCTGCCCATTTACCACTGCTCCTAATGAAATATACAACACAGTTTACATGTGCAATTCGTATTTTACGCGACTTATGCGATATGTTTATGGTGCCATAGACAAATGCATGATTTTCAGCGCGTCAAAGGCAAATAGATTGCAGACTTCAAATCCTAAAAGCGAACCTAGCGGCTAATTGGGCTTGAGCGTTTTCGGTCTTTGGAAAAACCTTTCAAAATGCAATAGTCCATTTTTTTAGTTATATAATTTTAGAGGTCCTGAATGAGTACGAAAGGAGTAAAAAATATTGTTGATGGGAGTTTTTATAAAATATATTCAAATTCTCGGTTTCAGCGAAACTCGGTCGAGGCGTTTTGCACTACAACAGTAGTCACCTTCAAGAAATAAATTTTTTGAAAAAGTGGAAAGGAAAAATAATCGGATGACAGCATCTTCTTTTGAGACTGACATATTATATGATTTTGCGGCTCGACAACCAATAGCTTAATCTTACTAAAGTAATTCTATCTTACCAAAGCGCATTCCAAAATTTTGGCTAATACGGTGTGAAATTGGTCTTATACCCCGCGCTTGCTGTATGCTGTTCGGATCTTGTTAGGCAAAATGATTTTCACGAGTTATGTCGGAACTTTCCGTCAGGCTATTGATCTCCATTGTTATGAAATTTAATGAAAATCATTGTTTTGTACTAGATTTACAGACGGGTTCTGAAGCCAACGGCGGTCTCATTGCGGTTTCCGTAATTCTTGCCATTCTTTGCGTGGCCCTGATCGCCTCCGTCATTGTCCTGGTTTCAACTCGACGCAACAAGAAGATTGACCCATCGGAACCAAATAAAAGCGAACTGGCCGACAAGTAAGCAATTCAGCAATCGCTTCATAGTAAATTTAAAAAATATGGCTGACAGACTACCTTTGGCAGTCTCATAAAATGTGTCCACAGATTAAGGGTCGGTAAAAAACTAATAATACTAACATTTTCAATGTAGTTTTAAGCTGCCTGCGTAAACGAAGGACCGCAAATATTTGGCGTTTGTGAGAAAAAATAACACAAAATTAAAATTAATGACCTGCAATAGCAGAATGAGGTAAACGTTGTCTGCAAGCAAATGTCCGTTAGAACTTCGCTGAAAGCCGCACTTTCCAAATCAGGTCTATTGCATTGTTGATACTTGACGCGTCAATATGCCGTAAACTAATGGTGCGGTGAACTGGCTTTATACAGTAAAAGTTACCACCAATATTGCCTTTTTCGTGCGAATTATTGTTGCAATCGTCCAGGTTCTGAAGCCCGGTAGGTGCCGTTAATTACTGCCAATTAGGAGAAAGTGTCTGCCTGCAATATAACGAAATAATAAGCTTATAGGTTTACAGTGACCACAGAAGTATTCAGCGTGTGCGTCAGATAAGTCGCCATTCAAAATGTCTTGGTTAACTTTTTTGCATAGGATTACTGTTTACGTTAACATCCTCTGTAACTGTTTTTTTTTAGCCCGGGCGTATATTTTTAGAGACGAAAAGGTAGGTCTTTCTTACTGGGAAAATTTGACAATACAGGATTTTTCATATTGACCCAACTGTGAAAAACTCGGCGCCTCGGTGGGGTTCGAACTCACGCAGTAAGGGGGAGGCTTTAGTACAGCCAACGCTCTAACCACTTGAGTTACGAGGCTCCACCAGACGACGCGAGGTTTATCACATTTGGGTTAAATTACCCTCCCAACCTTATGCAACGCCTGTAATTAACCAAATCTAATAAAGTAAATTAACTGCCCAAGCATGAACAGAGGATTGCTTAAAATAACGTGAATATTTTCATCGAACTCAATACTACATCAGCAAGAATCCCTTAAGGACTTATAATGGCTTCATATCATTTTTGTTAAAAAACGCAATCAGGACTAGACAGTATTTCAGCTCGTATAGAAAAATATTAAGATAAAAGTCAAAAAAACTGCTTACGTTTCATGCGTTCTGTGAAACTGAAATTGAAACTATTTGTAATGCCACGTCATATCCACACTGTTGTCATAATTATAACGACAGCTGAATCTACATTGACAATCGCAAATTAATAGGATTTAGTCGGTACCAGCATTTAAGAAGAGGCGGTACGGCTTATAATGTTCCACAGTTTTCCGGCGCGGTGGCATTTCGATGAGTTGATCCTGCATGCATCTTCTAATATTCTTGTTTGAACAGATCAAAAAACTAGATTGTATCTGTTTGGACGAATTCATTTATCACATTTTGATGTCGACAAATAAAATTTAGACTTACACAACTGCCATTGCGCATAAAAAATCTATTCCAAGCTGTGCGAACCGATACTACATGCTTAGTAGTCCAGCAAAGGCTGTTTGCGCAGCATATGGCTTTTGACGAGAAGGGCTACCATTACTGTGGAGTTAAAAACAGAAAACAGCCTTGTTTTCCTGCTACGTATGTTTTTCAAGTGCGTAAGAAGTAGTGTTTAGGCCCTCGAACGAGAGCATACTTCGACATGCTAATGAATTTGCCGAAGGAGAACTTTACCACACCTTGGAGCAGATCTGGAAATCTGGCAAAGTGCAGGTCTGATAATAAAATACAACAGAATTTCATTCGTTGTTTGTGGTAGCCATGTTGGTTTAATAAGGTAATAAAAAACCGTCAACTCATGCTTATAAAGGTCCTGAAATTTACGGACGATTGTTTGAAGCTACTTGCAAGACGCATTTAGTTTGTAGTCGCCCATGCGAATTCTCGACTTTATAAAGTAAAATAGACTGACCGTAGTCAAAACGATGTTGTTTGATCTATGTACAATGTATTTCGAAAGTAGATCGCAAAAGCACGTCCTTTTCTTGCAATTTGGGTGATCACAAATGGGCGTTACAAAAACCTTAAGTCGATGCAAATCAACTTTCGTATATTTTTATTTAAAAAAACACTTATTTCTGTTAAACTTCATTCTAATCAAACTAAGTCAGCAAGCTGCTTATTCCTGATTGATAATTTTCAATGCCTTTCTTTCAGCAGAGTTGAATCGAACATTTTGTCTTTGGATCGTACTTCGTCTTCTTCTCTGCGTTCTGTTTGCGAAGCCTTATAAATTCCCATATGTACAAATAGAACTTGGTTTATGCGGGCAGTCTTTTTGGCTCGAAACTTTAGTTAATTACAGTGGAAGTATAATACGTTGTGTTTATCAGCTTAATCCCATTCGGATCCAGGAAGGATATCTAACTATAGCCGCTTGTAGAGGTGAATGTCTTGTTTACCTGTTTTCAAGCAGGTGCTGGTGCAATGATTCCGGTCATATTGCCTGTTGAACAGCTATAATAAAAAATCTCTATCATAAACGCAGGAGTACGACAATATGTGATTTAGTTTCGGGAGGAAAGTGCAAATTCATACACAGTTTTTAGTTGGTAAATCCTGCGGTGTAAGTATCTCAAATCATTTCGATTCTATAAATTCCTAATTGTCCGCAAAATGTAGTCGGGATCTTCGAGGAATCACATGTGGTTCTACATAAGGGCCCCTTCCATCAAAACGATGCTGTGTCAACTTGTCAAAAACACATTTAAAAGCGTTCCACTGAAATCGAAATTCTAGCCAAATAAATCGCTGTGTCTTGGAGGGATTGTGCGGAGAGAAAATGTGTTACCTTTTCCGGTGAGGGCTGGGAAGTCATGATTATTTGACCTTTTACTCATTCATTTGTAACGTCTTTGCCTGTTCTGTTGGACTTCGCTGCTGCTTTGTATTTCAAGTGGGCGTTATGTCCAGTGGAACCGTCTTGGGCATGACAATGAAAATAATAAAAACCTCCAAAAATGTCGGCATGCCAGTTACCAATACAGCAATCAGGATCCCATGATGAAATGTGATATTCCAAGAAAAACGGCTCCTATAACTGACAAGGAAGTGCCTGTTTCTTTGACTATTAACTTTTTAGGGTTGCGAAAATTCCCATTGAAAAATTCGAAAGGCAATTTAGCGAGCATACATCTACTTTCCATAAACTCTCCTCAGGCCTGCACATTTATATGACTATTGAAGTAATAAATCAAAAGATGCGGGCAAGTAGACAATTATGCTGTAGGTCGGGTTTAGGGAGGTAGAGGAGAGAGAAACACCACAATTCCAGTCAGCGCCAGGGAGAAGGTGGGTCCTGGGGAAGGTAATGATAGGCGCCTATCTGGTTTTGTGACTTTGATCCGTGGCAACTGTGGAACCTGGATAAAGACATGTGAGCATAGGACCGGTCCGCTTAGTCTGATTGCAGCCGCCTCTGCCGTAGCCAACAAGCGCTGCCCAAGTAGTTTGAATAGCTTGACGTCACCTTGCAAATATATCTGAAAGCCTCTCTGGGGTCTACACGATGGCCTGTGTCTACCATGTGCGCGAGGGTCGAGCTGTTGAGGTTTTTTATATGACTCTTTTCTAACCATGCTGGAAGATGTTCTCTTATTCATTTGGATAATTACCGGCTCTTGCGACCAATATATTTTGTCCCACAGGAGCAGTTGAAGGAGTTAATGCACATAGAGTTAGTTTGATCTGGTATTTTGTTCTTGCCCTCTTCGTATAGGATTGGACTAATGCAGAACAGTACACGGGTGTCAGCTGCTGGAAAGGTCTGTGATACAGCTTAAGTTAGGCGTTTTCTTAAAAGTTCACTTAGCCCGTCCCTTTGAAATGGCTTTCCGATGATAAAGGGCGTTTTCTTTCGAGCTGAGCAGGTTCTTCTCACTCTTTCTATCAAACAGCGAACTAAATTACGTTTAACTTTTAGCGGTACTAAACTTCAAAAGTGGGTGTATTGTCCGGACCACATTTCCTTACCATAAAAGCTACGTAGAATGTTGCCGTTAGGCCTTTGTGGCTGTGTACAAAACCCCACCAACTAAGATATGAGTTCACTTTTTGATGAATATTGATAAAATGGGAGGTCTTATGTATAAACCTTCGGCGTTACGGAACCAGCTGACCGCCAAGACAATGTCCGATCAACAGGTAATCCCTTTCTTGACTGCTACTGGGTTAACGTTTCCACGACGACATTTGAGAGCTTACCGTATTTGACGGTCGACGCTTAAAAAAACAGCTACTAATAGCGAACGCCTTAGTCCAGTCACAGGAAACAGACGAACGCTGGCGATGGGCGGAAGGCCGTTCAAAATAAGCAACAAGGGGAAATTATTAGTAAACCGGGAAATCTGCTCAGGAATCAGAGACGAAGAAATAAGACGGATGCAAGCACGCATAAAACTGGAAAGTAGCCGAGGTCTAACCCAGTCTGTTGAGCATGTAGCACAGGACAGTGGCTGGTGGAATCTGGTGCCTGAGCCAGTCAGAACGAAATAAAAATACGAGTTTACATCAAAATCAAAAAACCGGAGACGCCAGGGGGAAACAAAGATGCTGTTCAACGCTTGGATGGGGAGTTAACTAGGCTGTTCAAGATTGAAAAGCGCGCTTGGTAGCAGAAAAAGCGGTGAGAGCGCACAGAACATTATCATATAAGCGGAGGTATTGTCAGAGATCAGTATCTAACTTGGATTATATCAGTCGAAGCTTGGCCGTAGTGTAAGTCCGTAAGCTTATTTGAATATCTGAGCCGTCGTCAATAAGCCATAGCGCAGCATATGCGTTGCATTCACAAACTGCCAACTGGTAGCCAGTATTTTAACATATAGGTTACAGGAATATCCATACTGAAAACACGGATATTAGTTAGAAGGTCATACGCGCGTTATACCAATATATGTTTATATATATATATATATGCACATAAACATATAGACAGTATGTTATTACCGACAATAACAAGACATACATATGTATATAATAAAAGGAGCAAGCTCGACGGGAAATAGAGGTATACTCGTGAATTTTCAAGTCGGTTACACCAACCCGTCGTCAGACGAAAATGAAAAGTGTGAGGGAGATAATTCTACTGGGGAGTCAGGGGACATCGAGGTTACATCGACAAGACAGACGTTTACGTGTGGGGGTGAAGAACGTGTTTGGATTGGTGGCGGACGTTAGGGGAGGTGTTGGGGGTTTCACACATGGTTCACTCTGTGGGGTAGGTGCTGAATCCGTGATATTCTACATGGCCGAATATGGATTAGCAGTTGGTGGCTTAGGGTGGGCGTAAGCCGGCAAACCGTGAACGCAAGCCTTCGTAGTGAGCGTCCAAGTTGACATGGCGGTTGATGCTATTGCTATTAGAGTGCCAAGCCTCTAGAAAATCTCGCGCTTGTTTGGTGTTGGCACTAGCGATCACTTCGGTCCCCTCCCAGTTGAAGCGGTAATTACACTCAAAGGAGTGCGCAAACACGAGAGACAAGAGGTCCCGTCGGCGGATGGCCAACTTATGTTCGTTAATGCGGGTCCCAAGTCGTCGGCCGGTATGCCCAACATAAAGGCTAGAGCAGTTTGAACATGGAATGCGGTAAATGACATTTGTTTGCTGTTCCTTCGGTATGGGGTCTTTTACCCGGGATAATGTCGTGCGCAATGAAGACGCCGGTTTGTGGGCGATGGAGATGCCGAATTGATTTAAGTTTCGAGCGATCGCCTCGGAGATTCTCGGCATGTAGGGCAGGGAATAGAATTTCCGTGATACCATGTCTCCGTTAGAGTCGACGTTTTGTGGTTGTTGCTGGCGTCTGAGACAATTTTTCACAAATCTCGCCGGGTATCCGTTGAGTCGGAAAAAGCGATACAAGTAGGCCAGTTCTCTTTTGAATAAATCGGCGCTACTGCAGTAACGATATGCCCTAAGGAAAAGGATCCGAACACAGCTTCTTTTATGGGCTGCTGGGTGGTTACTCTGATAGCTCAGGATGATCTCAGCGTCAGAGCTTTTCCGATGAACGCTTTTTGCGATGCCGCCGTCACTGAGCTTTTGTATGCTCACGTCTAGGAACGGGAGGGTGCCTCCTTTTGCATCTTCACGAGTGAATTGTAGTGCTGGGAAGGCGCCATTCAAGCTCTGGTGAAATCGCTCAACTCCACAGGTCTTAACGATGACAAATGTGTAATCTACGTATCTGAGCCACGTTTTGGTTGGAAACTTTGTACAAAATCTTGTGCTAGTCGTTGTAAGGCTATTTCTGCAAGTAGCCCCAAAATTGGCGAACCCATTGGGGTTCCGTTAACCTGCTGGTAGTATTTGCCATCGAATTGGCAATAGTTATTGAGGCAGAGCTTAAGCAATTCTACAACGTGATTTGTTGGAAGGTCGACGGGATTGTCTCGTAAGCGTTGGGCCACGCCCACAATGGCAAGGTCGTGTGGTATTGAGGAAAACAATGCGAAAACATCAAATGATAGAATGCTTTCATCAGGACTTACTGTAAGACCTTCAATCCTTTGAAGGAATGCCTGAGAATTTGTGATGCTGTATTGCTATCCATCAGCGAGGTGCTTCAGATGCATGTAAAGCCATTTGGCTAGGTTGTACGTGGGCGATCCAACGAGTGGCATTATTATCCTCAGTGGTGCATCTGGTTTGTGCACGTTTGGAAGGCCATACGCATGCGCGATACGGGGGTCACTGAGAATCATGAATTTAGAGTCATTTGGATTAATCAGCTTCAGTCGAGCGAGTTCATTCACCTTCTTCTTTATAACCGCGGCCTGCTTCTTCGTTGGGTCCATAGCGAGTGGTGCGTAAGCTTCCCTGTCCTTAAGACAGTGTTTGCTTTTCGAACGTAATCAACCTTGACCATGATGACGGTTGCGCCTCCTTTTTCAGCAGGTAAAACCACGATACTGTCATCAGTCTTCAGAATTGCTTAAGCTCTGCCTCAATAACTATTGCCAATTCGATGGCAAATACTACCAGCAGGTTAACGGAACCCCAATGGGTTCGCCAATTTCGGGGCTACTTGCAGAAATAGTCTTACAACGACTAGCACAAGATGTTGTACAAAGTTTCCAACCAAAACGTGGCTCAGATACGTAGATTACACATTTGTCATCGTTAAGACCTGTGGAGTTGAGCGATTTCACCAGAGCTTGAATGGCGCCTTCCCAGCACTACAATTCACTCGTGAAGATGCAAAAGGAGGCACCCTCCCGTTCCTAGACGTGAGCATACAAAAGCTCAGTGACGGCGGCATCGCAAAAAGCGTTCATCGGAAAAGCTCTGACGCTGAGATCATCCTGAGCTATCAGAGTAACCACCCAGCAGCCCATAAAAGAAGCTGTGTTCGGATCCTTTTCCTTAGGGCATATCGTTACTGCAGTAGCGCCGATTTATTCAAAAGAGAACTGGCCTACTTGTATCGCTTTTTCCGACTCAACGGATACCCGGCGAGATTTGTGAAAAATTGTCTCAGACGCCAGCAACAACCACAAAACGTCGACTCTAACGGAGACATGGTATCACGGAAATTCTATTCCCTGCCCTACATGCCGAGAATCTCCGAGGCGATCTCTCGACAATTAAATCAATTCGGCATCTCCATCGCCCACAAACCGGCGTCTTCATTGCGCACGACATTATCCCGGGTAAAAGACCCCATACCGAAGGAACAGCAAACAAATGTCATTTACCGCATTCCATGTTCAAACTGCTCTAGCCTTTATGTTGGGCATACCGGCCGACGACTTGGGACCCGCATTAACGAACATAAGTTGGCCATCCGCCGACGGGACCTCTTGTCTCTCGTGTTTGCGCACTCCTTTGAGTGTAATTACCGCTTCAACTGGGAGGGGACCGAAGTGATCGCTAGTGCCAACACCAAACAAGCGCGAGATTTTCTAGAGGCTTGGCACTCTAATAGCAATAGCATCAACCGCCATGTCAACTTGGACGCTCACTACGAAGGCTTGCGTTCACGGTTTGCCGGCTTACGCCCACCCTAAGCCACCAACTGCTAATCCATATTCGGCCATGTAGAATATCACGGATTCAGCACCTACCCCACAGAGTGAACCATGTGTGAAACCCCCAACACCTCCCCTAACGTCCGCCACCAATCCAAACACGTTCTTCACCCCCACACGTAAACGTCTGTCTTGTCGATGTAACCTCGATGTCCCCTGACTCCCCAGTAGAATTATCTCCCTCACACTTTTCATTTTCGTCTGACGACGGGTTGGTGTAACCGACTTGAAAATTCACGAGTATACCTCTATTTTCCGACGAGCCTGTTCCTTTTATTATATCGCCTCGGAATGCATACTACCTCCATTATCTATACATATATTTTGAAGAATGTAAAGAGATCTCTGGGGAGGTGATTTATTCATCTGTCGTTTCACACTCATACTTGAGCGCATCATCGGAGACAGATTAAAAGTGGGAATACAAGTTTTAAATAGGTCTTTCTTACTCACTACTGATAGGTCCATTGTTCTCTCTTCCCATTTGTCCTCTCTTCCCGCTCAAGTGGTGTCTGACGGCATCATATGGCGCCGGTAGGTCGATTCTACGGTTGATCGAGTTGGCGTTGGATTGCCAGGCTTCGATTATCTCTCTCGCCATTATGCTTTCAGCTCGGCCGATTACTTCTGCCTTGTCGAAGCCGAATTGATGGTCATTTTCGAGGCTATGCATAGCAACATGTGATCGTACATCTCTCAAATGCGAAGGCCACAGAGGACACCAAGAACTCAATTCGCCAACGAGTCGCATCACTCATTATATCTCACAAGCCACGCCGAACCATCTCCTCAGCCGAGGTAAATGCCATTAAAGAATTAAAGAGGGACGAAGACATTGTGATTGTTCCAGCAGACAAAGGACGGGCAACCGTGATCCTGGACAAGTCAGAGTACGTAGCGAAAGCTCAGGAGCTACTCAACGATAACCGGTCATACAAGGTCATTGACTCCGACCCCATGAAAACACTGCTGGCAAAAATCAACAAGAGTCTAAGTCTAATGAGGAACCAACAGTCAATATCTGAGACCCATTGGCGACAGATGAAACCGCAAGATGCTGCCATAGCACGCTTCTATGGTCTGTCAAAGATCCACAAACCAAACGTTCCCTTACGGCCAATTGTGGCGCGGAAGGGCACACCTACCTACGGTCTGGCTAAATGGCTTACCAAACATATGAAGAAGCTGACGGAGGGCTCAGAACACACAGCTGTATCACCAACACACTTCCTGGAAAGACTCCGAGGCGTTTAAATAGCCCCCAATGAAATAATGGTGTCCTTCGACGTAGTCTCTCTTTTCACCTCCATCCCTAAAGAATTAGCCCCGAGGGTCATAAGTGACCTACTGGAGAGGAGGTACGATGAAGATGAAAGACCTCTGAAAAGGAAGCACATAATGGAGCTACCGGACTACTGTTTGAGCACGTACTTTACGTTTAATGGCCAGGTGTACGAGCAAATCCAGGGAACTCCGATGAGATCACCAATCTCCGGCTACCTAGCTGAGGCGGTTCTACGAGAACTAGAAACATGGGTCTTTCAATCCTACATGCCAAAATTCTGGATGCGCTATGTGGATGACACCTTTGTCATCCTACCTCGAGACATGAAAGAGACGTTCAGAAGCAAATTGAACTCAATTTTCCCCCAAATTCAATTCACTATGGAGGAAGAAAAAGACGGAGAAATTCCCTTTCTTGATGTCCAGGTGTCGAGACAGGAAGACGGAGCCCTCCAAACTCGTGTCTTTCGAAAGGCGACCGATACGGCGAAAATCTTCCATTACAGCAGTAACCACCCTTTGTCACATAAGCGCAGTTGCGTGCGGACACTCAACCTACGCATCAACACACACTGCAGCACAGAGGCTGAAAAGCTGCGAGAGCGTAAATCCCTATGGCGTCTCTTTCTCTCCAATGGGTACTTACGTAGCTTCATAAACAAATGCCTGTATCAAAGGCACACGAAGCCCGACGGTGAACAAAAACAAAAACATGAATTCTTCCGTGCTTTGCCCTACGTGAGTGACGTTTCCGAAGCCACTGAACGCATGCTCAGACCACTCAACGTGGGCCTTGGACACCGGCCGGAGGTCACTATCCGCCGCTTGCTCATGCAGCCCAAGGGGCGGCTACCACCTGAGGACACGTCAAGAATTGTTCACCGCGTCAACTGTCTAGACTGTCCGGCCAATTATTGTGGCATGACCGACAAACGATTAAGGTCGCGCATGCATGAGCATTATCTAGCTGTAAAGCGAAAAGATGTACGATCACATGTTGCTATGCATAGCCTCGAAAATGGCCATCAATTCGGCTTCGACAAGGCAGAAGTAATCGGCCGAGCTGAAAGCGAAATGGCGAGAGAGATAATCGAAGCCTTGCAATCCAACGCCAACTCGATCAACCGTAGAATCGACCTACCGGCGCCATATGATGCCGTCAGACACCACTTGAGCAGGAAGAGAGGACAAATGGGAAGAGAGAACAATGGACCTATCAGTGGTGAGTAAGAAAGACCTATTTCAGTCAGTGCCAGTCAGTCATTCAGTGTATTTGAGGGAAATAGGCTTACGCCTTTGAACTCCCTATTTGTGCATAAAAAAATCGATAAATAGGCAAAATGTGAAGAAATTACAGCATTAAGTAAATGCATACATTGATTCACATATGTCACTGGTCACATGGCTAAAAAGTCACATAGTCCGCTTGTTACTGCAGCATATATCTGTCAAGGCGACATTTAAATGTCTCCACAGATTGAGACATAACAACAGTCTCGGGCAGGTTATTCCATGGTTCTACGACACGGTTGGAGAAGAAATATTTTCTCACATTCAGTCTACCCTGTGGCACACGTAACTTGAAGGGATGTCCCCGGAGGTGATTTGTAGTGGCGAGTTGGAAAAAGTCATCGCGCCGAAGGGCACAATCCAAGCCGCGCACGATACGGAAAGTTTGTATCATGTCTCCGCGCAACCGCCTATAACTCAGAGGATAGAGATTAAGGTTAGTTAAGCGGATCTCGTATGGCAGTGCAGTTTGACCTCTTATTAATTTTGTTGCTCGTCTCTGCACCCTTTAAAGCAGATTGTAATCCTGATGCGTCCACGGTCTCCAGGCCTGAATTGCATATTCGAGATGGGGCCTTATAAACGTGCCGAAGACTTTGGTGAAGCAGTCTTCATCGAAAACTACGAATGCCTGCCTGATGGCATATAGAATTGAGGTTGCGGCCTTGGCCGCCTTACAGCATTGTGTAGAAGGCTTAGGCTGTCTGCAACCCAAACTCCGAGATCTTTCTGAGTTTCGGCTTCTCGGAGTGGCATTCCGTTCAGATGGTATTGCCGCGTACTAGGGGTCTGATTTCCGAGGCGCAGAATGGTGCATTTGTTCAAATTGAAGGACAAGAGCCATCTGCGGGACCACTCGTCCAATCGACAAAGATTTTCTTGGAAGTTGGTCTCATCAGCAGCATTCTTGATGACTTTCCAGATTTTTATGTCGTCCGCAAACATGGCGCAATCACAGTCCAACCCATCTACACAATCATTGCTGAACAAGAGAAAGAGGGTTGGTCCGAGCACCGAGCCTTGTGGGACCCCACTCTCTATGAATGTGCACCTTGATTGCTGTTGTTCTACGCAGACAATTTGGGAGCGGCCGACAAGGAAATTTTCGATCCATTTGAGAAGTTTGCCACCGATGCCCATAATTCTCAACTTGTGTAGGAGACGCTGGTGCGGAACGCTGTCGAACGCCTTCCGGAAATCAATATAGGCCACATGCACGGTGTGTTTTGCGTCCAGTGTTCGTGTCCAACTTTGCATTGTGTATAGCAAGTGCGTAACACATGATCTTCCCCTACGGAAACCATATTGTGGATTGGACAAGAGGTTGTGGGTTTCCAAGTAAGCCATCAACTCCTTTTTGATGGTTTTCTCCATCAATTTCCAGCAGATTGATGTCAGACTGACGGGTCTGTAGTTTGTTGCCAGAGCACGACTACCGCTTTTGTAAAGGGGTGTAATGTGGGCCGTCTTCCAGTCTGTGGGAAGAATTCCAGCATCAAACGATTTCTGGCACAGAAGGGATAGTGGCTTGGCCAGCTGTTTGGCAAGCTCAAAGAGCAGCTTTGCTGGGATCTCGTCCGGACCGGGAGATTTACATTCCTTCAAGCTTTTCAGTTCTTCCAAAATCGCTTCTTCCCGAAACACAATATTTTCGATAATGGGATTTCTCATGTTCTCAGAATTAGATGGGATAAAGTCTGCTTCTCTTGTGAAAACGGATCGGAAAAATTGAGATAAGTGCTCAGCCTTATTTGTACTGTCCGATATCTCCAAGCCGTCATCACTCCTCATAACAGGAATGGGATTCCTGTTACGTGTGCTTTTCCGCAAATAGCTGTAGAGCAATTTCGGATTTTTAACGGCTTGGTGGAGCAAATTAATCTCAAAATCCCGTCGCCTCCTGAAAATCAGACTTTTCACTTTATTTCTTTGAACTTTGTATTCTGTAAACGCTGCAATGTTGTTGTTCTCGCGAAATTTCTTCCACAACATTCCTTTCTTGTTGATCTCCTTTTTGAGTTCTCGTGTTAACCACTGAGGGCGGTTGGATGTCCTAGGCTTTAATAAGGGGCAGTGGTTCTTCATCAGATGCAGTAAACGATCCTTGAATAAATTCCAGTCCTCGTTAACGTTTCCGGAGAAGAGAACATCCCAGTCTATTTGTGATGCCTCTGCTCTCATTTGGCGGAAGTCCCCTTTCCATATATTTGGCCTCGTATTGTCTTTTTTTACACGGTTCAGAATACAGCAAGTACTCCCATAAAAGCACTGCATGATCACTTCGACCGAGCGGGGGTAGGTAGTACACCTCGTCTATACTGTCAGGATCTTTGGTAAAAACGAGGTCCAGACAACTGGCCTGTTGCCCTCCACGAGCTCTAGTTGGAAACAGGACACGTTGCGTGAGTAGAGCTTCTAGGGTTGTCTTTAATAGATGGTAATCGAAGGTATTCATCGAGCACTTCGCATGCATATCGCTCCATTGAATGCAGGGTGCATTAAAATCCCCCATGAGAACAACGTCTGATCGGCTGGCGATCTCTTTTATGCTTTTCAGTAGACAATTATCTGTGTCGGGATCCGCCTTGTATTCCCACTTTTAATCTATCTCCGATGATGCGCTCAAGTATGAGTGTGAAACGTCAGATGAATAAATCATCCTCCCTAGAGATCTCTTTACCTTCTTCCATCTCAACACCTGGGGTCGGCATTTTCGCCTTTATCCATATATATATATATATATAATGTTAGGGGGCGCTCACCGATCGTTCATACGGAACTCACTCGTTCCGTTGTGTCTTATGGACTCTCTCTCGAACCCAACCAGCAGCCGCACAGCGACGCATGATATATAGGCAGAATGGTATTGTCGGCGATACCATTCTGCATATATATATATGAGAAGAAGAGGCGATCTCGGGAACCATGATTGTATTGTCCTGACGTTTCAAAAGCAGACAAGCTTTCATCGTCGGAGGTGAGTATCGTACGGCATCACACAGTATTTATAGGATGGGGATAGATATCAGTCATGCTAACACGGTGGTAATTATAGGGGGGGGAGGAGGTGGTTAATCGGCTTTGGCGCTAATGGCCCGCATACGCACATATATATATGTATATATTATGACAGTGGGCGCTCGCCGATGAGGTTACGGAACATGCTCGTTCCGTTGTGCCTTTGGGCTCATACTAGAACCCTCGCAGTCAGTCGCACAGCGACTAGTAGAATGATGTATATCAGGTGGTACTGACAAAGACAAGGGAGACCGGAATGGACATTTCTGGCTGATTAGCCGCGCAGGGTGTGTGTGTACATATTTTTGTTTCCTGTCTCATTCAGTGTATCAGATGAAAGGCGGCAAATTCTGGGGGAGCAGTGCATTGCTTCGGGCTTGTTTGTCTTCATCCAGCCAATCATAACCCCGTCCACCATGTGGGACCGTAAACACAAACATGCACACAGACACACCCGTCGCAGCTGGCGCAGCTGGTCCACCGCTGAGGTCTACAAGATGGGTCATAAGCACTTCATCGAACCGAAGTGCATCAGTGTCTCGCCACGTGTCATTCTCTGTAGCTGCTGATCGAGCATTTATTCACTCACGAATGGGGCGCACACCGATCCATTGGCTACCCGAAGCAAACAAGCCTCGTATGTGCGATAGGGGTCACGAACAGGCAACCACCTACCAGTGCTGTATCAATCTACCCCCAGACTCTGTCGTCTCCCCTCCGCTATCATAGCTTGACCGACTTCGGCCTGGTGGGTGGTTGCCTGTTCGTGACCCCTATCGCACATTCGAGGCTTGTTTGCTTCGGGTAGGCAATGGATCGGTGTGCGCACATTTCTGAGTGAATATGTACATAATTTACGGCTCAGATATTCAGACCAAATTTCGGACTTATTCTTTAATATTTCACTTCGACAGATTCACTTCGTTTTAAAGATTAATTGTTGAGAATATTAGGAAGCCGCAGAATATGTATTTATTCATAAGCGGCACATCCGTTCCCTATAAACAACTGGGCTCCTAAGCATTTCAGCCGATGTACTGTGGGTGCAGTGAAACTGCGTAAGTGGACGTGTGGCTGTATTATCCGAAGAACATTTTCTAACGTGTTCTACATTGTGGGTTTGGTTTCAGGAAGCTTTTGCATCAGAGTTATCAAATGTGAATTTACAGATATACAATAATCCTTCTTGCGTATTTATCATGCGAAATAACGATCGCGATCATGAAGCCCCGCGCGCCATTTAGACTGAACTTACTGCGAACGCACCGAGAAAGAAATTAATATGGCCGTCAAGCACGCGTAAATTCCGATTTTAAAATTGGTTGTGAAGAAAATATTCGTGCTAACATGTTCATAATTACCTCCTTAAACGAGAAAAGCCTAACGTTTTAGGAGGAAAGAATACAGAAGATTCATATTGACCCAACTGTGAAAAACTCTGCGCCTCGGTGGGATTCGAACCCACGCATTAAGGGGAAGGCTTTAGTACAGCCGATGCTCTAACCACTTGAGCTACGAGGCCCTGCCGGACGACGCGAGTTTAATCACATTTGGGCCAAGTTACCCGCCTAACCTACTGCAACGTCTGGAATCCACCAAATCTGATACAGTAAGTTGACTGCCCAAGCAGGATCTCCTACGTAAGTCACCTAGAATCCACCAGTTGACTACCAGGCTCGCGTAATTTATTGATATTTTGGCAGATTTTGAATAAACTCGCGTCGTCCGGCGGGGCCTCGTAGCTCAGGTGGTTAGAGCGTTGGCTGCGCTAAAGCCTTCCCTTTACTGCGTGGGTTCGAATGCCACCGAGGCGCCGAGTTTTTCCCAGTTGGGTCAATATGAATTATTCAAAATCTGCCAAAATATCAATGAATACAGAAGATTCTTATAGCCGATAGCATAAATTTTTTCAGAAAACTGTATGGAAACCGTGGACTTCCGCAAATGAGGGACAGAATAAGACTGCAAATCCATGTTTCGTGTTGTAATTCGGCGCATATCCCAGTGACTTCGCGTTGCTAGAGACGCCTACGCCCTCTGAGAGTTGACAGAGGTGTAGCGCAGACGCCCATGATTAAAAAGTTACCTTCTTCAGCCAGCATATTCGGCAGCTTCCAGTTGCCTGCTCATCAGCCAAATCAAGAGTGCTAAATGCTTCACGAAGAGCATATCGTCATGGATCTACTTCACTGCAAGCAAAATAGAAGGTGCACGCTTTAGATGGGTGGAGTCCTGTCAGCTAACTCCAATGCACCGACAAAGGGCTGAATGCTTCTTGCCAAAATGTGGCCTGGAAATGCATCTAACCTTTTTAACGAACAGCTCAAGAAAATCGACTTGGCTAGGCCGATCAACGCTCGACCCGAAACGCTGCCTGCTTTTTCGCTGAATCGATGAGTGGGCGATGACAGTTTTCCTGAGGAATTAAATTTGAAGAAGTTCTGATCCAGCATGGCAAAAGTAGAAGGGCGCTTACCGATCACGGTACGGGACAGAGTTTTCTCATTTTACTTAATTTTGACCGTCGTAAACAGCCTCACAGCAGCAAGTAAAATGGACAGGACAACATTTTCGACAACGACAAGAGAGGCTGAAGCGACCACTTTTGACCTATCGGTCATCATCAGTCTAATGGTTGCGAGGGTGAGACTTCCAACCGCAAATAAAAGCCCTAGGGGTTGCAAATATCAGAGGTTCGGTATGACTGACTGATGTTGACTAGTAAGCCGTCAATGTTAATCCAGTGTCCATTTTCCGTGTCGGTGATGCTTCGTTATTGCAATCTGTTTGTTTGATCTCGTTTGCCTTGGCAACGAAATGCTAGTCGATACTTGTTCGCATATCCTCAAACCAGAACATAGAAGCAAACACACGAATCTGTGCTTTTACCGAAGAAATTATTCCCTAAATTCACAACGGTAGAATATGAACGCGTAAGATTCCTACGTTAAGGACCTAACTGTAATTGTTTGAAAAACCAAACCAGTATGCCACATTTGATTTCAAGTCGTTCTGTGTCAATAAAATAGATTTTCGGAGATGTCATAATGTTATTCGGAAGAGTCGGTAGCGGGCATGCCGTAGACATTCCAAATAATGAAATCTTAACTGAAATTCTGATAAGCGCTCTTGACTCGAAAAATTACTTAATTAAAGCTGTAAAATAAATTACCATGTAGCATAATCCGAGCATTTTTGCAGTTACCACAGGACGCCGGCTTTTGAACGAAATTACTTCGGGTCGCCTGCTAGAATTAAACCCTGTAAAAAAGGCAAACTAATTAGTGCAAGTTTCTCCAGCTGAGTTTCAACACCCTTGTAAATTCAAATATATTGCATTAGACGAATCAGTAAAAACATTACTTCTTTTGCCCATTTGGTAAACAGTTGCGTCATTTTTAAATCTTGAACTCGAAGAAAGGGTATAATTTCGTTTTAAGGAGTTTCTAATTACGATATTTTTAAAGACTGCAAAAAACCCGTTAATGAAACATCGTGTCTGTGTATTAACTAAAAGTGCTAAGAAATTTTATAATACGACTCAAAATAATTGCTTTATTTCAAGAACATCCTATGGTTTTCTCCTAACAGCACATAGAAATGCATGATTATCCTTACGCAGGAAATATACAAATTGTGGTTTGTAAACCTTGAATGCAAGTGTACCGGCAAGTCCGGTTCGAAATTATTAAGGACTTAGAAATGTTTGCCAAAACCAAAGTATACACAGATCCTTAAAGTTGCGAATGTGAAGAAAAGGAAATTCTATTCTACATGAGCAGTAGAATGAATACTTTTTGCGTGTATTCAAAGTAGATATATTTGAATTTATAAGGGTTTTTTAAAATCAAAGGGAAAAATTTGCAATGCTTAAGTTGTCATTGTTTACGGAGTGAACGTTTTGTGGGAGGCAAGAAAGAAGGTCTTTTTAAAAGCCGTGACCCCGAGGTAATTAAACTATCTTAGGATTAAGCTACACAGCAGTTTATACTGTAATCCTACTGAAGTAGCCTTTTAGAGTCAAAAGCGCATTTCAGAATTTCGGTCAACACTTCATTAGTTAAAACCCTTCCTGTAGGTTGGCTTTTACTAAATTCTCGGAGCGGAGTCAAGTAGAACATGTTAATGAGTAACGCAATCGACCGAATTTTGTCTTGAAATGGAGGCTGGGCGTGGGAATATGTGGACGGAGGTACTAAAAGTTAATTTCATTGGCAGCAATGAGAACGGACGGTCGCAAAGCGTTGCATGAATATAGTCAACCTTTGACCACGATAAGCGTGGAGCCTGAAAGACGTTCCTCCGTGCGCGCCAGATCGAATTTCGTGACCTGAATGCAGCTGCTTCTGCTGTAGCATACAGACGCTGGAGCAGCAGCTTAGCGCGGCTCAACGAGACCTTGTAAATCACACGAAAATTTTTGCTGCGATCTACACGATGCCCAAAATTGACCGGTTTTGCGCGAACAACTCTGCTTTCGCTCCTTGTTTGGACTTTTTCCGGCCCTGCCAAGAGATGTACTCGTATTCTATTCGATAAGTGCCGATATTTGCGTTCAATAAGAAATAGAAAACTTACAAAATCTGCTTACTTCAGTGTTTGAGGAATATTGTTCAAATATGAGTGTAGTTTAGAAGATAGACATAAATTAAATTAAATAACAATGCAGTAGGCGGTCTAACACATGAAATGTCAGCCGAAATTTCGAAATACGTTCTCGCTTCAAGATTATTAAAAAAGAAGAGTTGTAAAACTGCATGCAATATAATTCTATAATGGTCCAATTACCTCAGGATGTCGGCTTTTGAACGAAATTATTTTCGACCGCATGCAAGAAAACACTCTGTAAAAATGACTTCTTAAGGAGCTTTCAATGTCCTCATTGATTTTCGATGCCCTTGAAAATTCAATTGTATTTATTGAACAACATGCAAAAAATATTCATGCTCTTTCTCATTCGCTAAAAACCCACATCTTCTTCCAATTTTATACTCGAAAGAAGGTTATAATTCAGTTTTAAAAAAGTTCCGAATTGTGAACTTTTTAACACCGTGAAATGGCTGTCCATAAAGTGTCATGCATCTGCATTTACGAATGTGTCTTGTAAATTTAACAATATTGCTCACATCTACTGCTTAATGTTATGAACCCCATATCGTCTCCTCTTAATACCGTAGAGAAACGTATGGTTTACCGCAGACAGAAAATATACGGCTTGTAGTTTTCAAACCCTGAATGCAAGTGTAGCAGCATATCGGTTCAAAATTATTCGGGAATAAGCATTTTTTTAGAACTGAATAATAAGTATAAAATCGTGAGAAGACGTGATGTTTTACCAAATGAGTAAAAAACTGAATATTCTTATGCATGTTTTCCATGAAATATAATTGAATTTTCAAGGGCATCGAAAATCAATGAGGACACTGCGTGCTCATTATGTAGTCATTTTCACAGAGTGTGTTCTTGCATGCGGTCGAAAATAATTTCACTCGAAAGCCGACACCCTGAGGTAACTGGATCATTATAGAATTAGGCTGCATGGTGATCAGTTTTATAACCCTACCTAATTGATCTTATCGGAACGAGAACGTATTTTGAAATTTCGGTTGGCATTTTATGAGTAAGTCTACCTGCTATAAGTCAAATAGCTGATATGTCAGACAAGAATCTTTCGTAATGTATTAATACTGACTCTCGCATTATATTCTCTTCGAAAAAGTCGTATGTACGGAGACATTGAGATCGCCCTGCCTATGGTTTGCTACGTAATCGGCGAGTTGCGTGATAAATGTGGCTTTCTTCGTCAAGAATTTGGACCTTCCTATGCAGTCGTCTCTTACTGCAGGGTCAATGTCATCTCCGGCTTTTCCCATAAAAATGTTAAAGACGACAGTCCGGATCCATTTGCTCTTGTAGACTACTGATAAGGCGGACCGTACTAGAAGTCTCTACGGGCTGCATCGCAAAACTGCACGAGACAGACACAGCATCTGACGCTTCAAGGGATCCTTCTATTTGGAACTCTTTCTTCTATGGGCCTTAACGCCAAATATTTTTTCTGATGGTCGAGGAGTATGAACTCTGCGTACACGAATTTGAACAATTTTAATTGTCCGTTTGCCTTTTAGTCTTAGATAAACCATGGCAGTCTCAGTATCAATCTCGATAGAGGTAAAGGGCGTTAATCTGAGGACACGACGACAAGAAAATGTATAGGCCATCCAAGTCAGAAAATATATTAACTCTTGACTTAAAGAACAGCACACAGAACACGAATTCCTCATAGTCTCTGCCGTGCTGAAACAATTATAAGTGCACCGGAGCAGCTGCGAACGAGGCCAGACGGAAAGCCCTTGCCTAAATGACTCTTCTACTGGGGGAGGCATAAGCAACGTTACAATGATGCTCAACTGTGCTTACACAAGAATCGACAAATCAATACGCAGACCATGAAGTAGGACGCTCAGGATCGACCAGCATGCAGAACAGCAGTAAAAAGGATTGGGACTACAAATTACTAAGCTAATAGGTTCGCCGCTAAATGGGCTTGGCCCCACAAATCGACCACCCAAATCTTCCCACGGTGTCCACATTAACGGCCTCTTCAAACATCAACGGATCTAGTCAAATAACAAGGCGGTAATTTTAGCCCATCGTTTGACAAAGCCGCATCAACCCACGGCAACCCACACGACGCCAATGACAATGACTTACACCAGCTGTGGACAAACCCTGGTGTATCACTGCCACCGGCCGGCAGAACCTTCATAAATAATTCCATAATCCCTGTGCAGACGCCGGTGGTGATGAATACAGAAAATCGCACGCCCGCTGCCAGTGGATACACTCTCAATGTCCCGCGACTGCTGCTAGCGATGCGTTCGCGTTCACTGCCAATTCCTACTGCGATCGCATCCCGATATTACGCCTCGGCTTGATCCGTGACTTCCGAATCCATCACACAGAGGCTAGCAAGCCAATGCCATGAGCACCAACATACACAAGCCGCGCTCCCATTAACTGTGCGGATTACCTAAGTACATTCCATCACCTCATGGATAATCCTGGGTGCATACGCATCCATGACAGTCGTATTCGACCCAACGCCAACAATATAAACTAACTTCGGGCATCTAAATACTCCCTCAGTACTCATATCAACAACGATCAAAGCAATTGTACTACAGCAAAATCAGTGGCTGCTAACGTATTGGGCCTATCTTGCCACCGTGCATGCATATCGCGCATCGGTCTAGTCGGATATCGGCAAATTCACCGCGCTGGAACGGACGCACCAGTTGAAGCAACACGAGTATAAACCGATCATATCCACTTCAATTGCCATACTGCCTACAAACCTTCGGTTCCCACGTGAACCTAGGCCATTATATGTGTCCTCGTGAAGGTCTTCGGTAAAACGCTGTAGACCAAAAACGATCAGTTCACCTATATAGACCAATGCATTTGCGATTACCGAATCCCACTCACGTAACCTCTTAGAGGCGCAAAATAGGCAATCCCCACGTAAGTGTAAGGCGTGATTTTCCGTGTGAACAGGGGCATGCCGAGTCGTGTTTGGTGCGTACAGACGAACCCCTTACATCTATCAACCACCACGCCAACCCCAGCACCAGTTAGTCGACAGTGTTGGATAGCGAACTAGCATATAAGAGAGAAAATTAAAAGTGAGACCACCACATGAATCCTATTTCCACTACGTTTGAGATCATTACACCTTATCAACCATCTGACAAACTTTAAAACTTTTGCGACAATCTAGCAGCCGTGCCTTTGAAGGCTGTTAACTGACAGGGTATATCGGTACTCCTAGCAGTGGCTATCTCTTAGTATGATCTCCAAGGGATTCTCATTCAAATAGGATCCAAACCGACTACCTCGCATTGCCATAAAACAAGCTACACAGTACACAAGCCAGGCGTCTGTGAGACATGCAGGCGGACTTTGATTTGTCTACGTTCCACGCCCGATCATCCTTAATATTTCTTGTCCCTCATTCTCAAGACGTGAAGGTAGACGGAGTACATTAGGTTCGGCGACATTATGGAAATAAGTTTCAAATAATTCAAACGCAAGTGACCGTTGTGCGCCCACCTGGCTGTAGGGAACGCGGGAAATTTTCTCTTTTGACATGGTCAAACTGGCGACTTGAACTTGACTAGAAAAGCGGTTCCTGTACAGTCTCAAGTTATTTATGTCTAAAAAGGTACCATCCAGTATACTGTGATTATTTAATTAATAAAATCCTTGCGTAACCAGAACTTCTACAAAGCATGCAAACAACCCACTGTTGAAGAATTTGTTTCTTACTCCATCGACGTAAACTTACGATTAGGTCGACTATGCTGAAAGGAATAATTCTTCAAGTACACATTCATCATTTATTAGACTAGAAACTACATATTGCGAAAATACAGTAGATAAGCTGACTCATTAAATGTCAACCGAAAATCCAAAATGTGTTTTCCATTCGAAAGCATTAATTAAATAGGTATGTATAACAGATCATCATGCTGTGTAATGCCATAATAATTCAGTTACCTCAGGATGCCGGCTTTCGAAATAATTTCTTTAAACTATATATAAAAGCTATGCTCTGTAAAAAATCACTACTTCTGTAGCATGCAGTATTCCCATTGATTTTCGATGCCCTTACAGATTAAATTATATTTCATGGAAAACGTGCACAAAAATATTCACTCTTTTATTTTTTCGGTTGACAATTTCATCCCAAATTCTTTGGGTTTTATAATCAAAGGAAGGGTTTAATCCGGTTATTAAGTACTTTTCCGATTCCCGAATAATTTTTAAACTTGACCTGCCGTCACACTTGTATTCAGGGTTTCCAAACTACAAAACATGTATTTTCCGCGTACGGAAAACCGTGCATTCCTCTAAGGTATTGAATAGAGACCGTATGGGGTTCCTAAAATATAGCAGCGAATTTGAGCCATATTGCTAACTTTACAAGGCACATCGGTAAATGCATTTACATGACGTTTTACGAACGGCCGTTTCATGATATTAAAAAATCCCACGATTATAAACTTTTTTTAAATCGAATCCTGTCCTTCTTTTGAATATAAAAGTGAAAGAAGAAGTAATGTTCTACTAAATGAGCGAAAGAATAAATATTATTATTCATGTTTTGCATGAACTATAATAAGACATTTAGGGGCTTCGAAAATATAAGACGAAAATGCATGATACATAGATGGTTATTTTTACAGGGTATAGTTTCTACGTGCAGTTCAAAAGAGATTTTTCGAAAGCCGGCATCTAGTGGTAACTAAATTATTATAGAATTATGTTTCAGGCTGACTAGTTTTACAACCCTATTTTATCAATCTTTTCGAAACGAAAACGCATTTCGGAATTCTGTTTGACATTTCTTGAGTATTCTCACGTACTACATGCCTGAATATTTTATAACTCGTTAGAATAAAGACGGCTAAATCTAGTCCCGAAAGCTACTGGCATCGACAGCCATCAAAAGGGTATCTCCCTTGTATATTACAAAAGCATTTGTGTAGATGTGTCTTCATTTGTACTCATTAAATCAGTGATGTGGCCGTTGTTAAGGTAGGAAAATTACGAGGATTAAAAAATAGTCTTTTCATTTCACAGAAATTGAATTGTATGATCCTACTTTTGTCGGACTGAGAATACTGGTGAAAAAGAATCTTTAAAACGCTTTATAACAATTGCATACTAGCGCAAATCATTTTTCACGCCCACGGATCACTTTTGAAGGCTGGTGCGTGGTTAAGAATCAGGAGGAACGGTCTCAAGGCACCAAAACGTCACGCAGAAATCAATCACATTGCCGCCACTACTGGTGCCAAAAACCCCCTCCATGTACAGGTGGTGCCACTGAATCGAGGGTTGCTGTCCTTTTATAAAATTAATTTCTGTGCAGTTGGATTTTCCTGAGAAGACCGCCCAGCCAGATAGCACATCTAATTTATTTTTTTATCTGGCAGAAATTATTGCAGGACAAGACGCCCGTTTTTCAAATAACAAAAAGAAGTGATTTAAATTTGCAGCTTTAGTTCCTGAATAAGCTACTCTTTTTAAACGACCTCTTCATTCTAACAAACGCTGCTAGCATCTACAAGTGATGAAGGCAGATTGAGATATAGGTTCCTTCCTGTACAGCTTTTACAATTGCCAGAGGCATTACGCTGGCACGGGAGATTTGCTCCCTAGGCATGACAACACCGTAGTGTTTATTTTTTGGAGAAGACGAACGTTCAAAGGCGGGAAATAAGGAAGCAGGCACTCGATTAGTTTTGAAATCCAGTCAATGTAACTCGGCGCATCTGATTCTTTGGCAGGCCTAATCCCAACCTCTCGAAAAGCATTGCCATTTCCAAACACTCATCTATACCTGATCGAGGCTAGGGTGGGCGACTGTCTGAAAACACTACTGTTCGCGTTTACTACTCTAGGGAGCCAACTTTAATCACCTTTAGGCATTATTATTTTTACAGGTTGCCCATGATATTGGCGGTTGGGATAGTGGATTAAATCTCTACGTGCCACAGATGACTATGCGTTTAACTTCACTCCGTAATTATCCCCGCATCTATAGATAAATCATACCATTAAGTCCACTATAGGGTGAATGTAAGGATCCCTGTTATACTGGGTCTTCGATTTCAGCTCTAAGAAACAACGCCTCAGATAATATTATAGCCAGCGAATTTGAAAAATTTCGGAGATGATGAGGCGTGGTAAATAATACCAAGTTATGAAAAAGTAGTTTATACAAATGATTTGAACACTTTTTCATCCATTTTATTTCCAGTTGAATTCGTGTCATTCATTTATGTTTTGTAATTTATTATAGTTGCCTTTTGGGAAATCTTATAATTGTTTTTACATTTCACATTATTTTGTGCACTTAAGCCACATTTCCGTTTCTCCCGCAACTTTGAGTAGGAATAATTCAAAAAGTCCACTTGACTGCTAATATCCACTGGATATCGCCGAGTTGGATGAAAGGGAGACCCAGCTCTTTAGAAATCGTCATTCGCGCGACTCCCAGACCGACTCGATAAACAGTGGAAATTGTAACATATGAACATCTAATACGTAAGGAGCTAACATTTGAATTTACGTTGGTCTGTAATTTAGGCCGTTGTGCCTTACGGGCTCTCTCTCGAGCCCAACCAGCAGCCACAGAGCGGCGTATGTTATAGGCAGAATGAAAGGACCAGCAAACTTCAAACATATTTAAACTTCGAATTCATACATACATATGACGACTTCATTAACAACAATTTTGGATCATAAGACTGCCACGGCGCTTTCTCCTTTAATAACTCAACATTTCTCTCTGACTTCATGTCGGTTTCCAGAGGTGTCTTAGAATTCATAAGGCATAGGCCTGAAAATAAACCTTTTTTGATTTCATTGTACTTCAGTTCCTTTTGAAGAGAATACTGAAGACGAGAAAGAGGCTGCAAGGCTTGCCCAAAAACTATTTATTCGCCGAACAAGGAATCATTAAATTTCCAAATGGCCCTCAAAGACGCGTCTAGCACGCGACACACAAATCGAAAAATTTGCACTCGATACTCACCATTCTGCGAGCTCCATCAGAAGAAGTATTTTGTCTCCAGACCTATTTCAAGCACGGCCTTCATTATCCCACTTTACTAAGTGACAAAAAGGTTCCTCATCGATGACACATTTAAAAGAAGGATTGTTTTCCAGCGCAAACAAAACCTCTGCAATAACCTGTAAGGGTATATGTTTTTTATTGATGACCTTGCTCTTCTTTCAGAAGTAGGTGAAAATTGAAGCACTTAGCCAAAGATTACATTGTCAGAAGTGTTTCGCTTACGGAACCTACAAGATATGTTTCCTGTTTGACGCTTGCTGTGAGAGTCAATTTCCGTGGATGATTGGATCGGGTGTTCATATAAGCTAGTAAACACGGAATAAACTGTCACCGCTGATGTATCATATGTTTATACAGCGAATTTTAAAATATAATGATTAATTGAAGTCCCAAAGCAATTTCAACAATCAAAAACCACGCGTCAATTTTATTTTCGTTACATTCCCACCGGAAGTGGGATTTTGTAAACAAACATATATTCGTGTTTCATGCATAGGCAACAAGAAACAATTTTCGAGCGTTTTATTGACATACTGGATTATGCAACAATAATGAAGCTTTACGAAACTTTAATTTAATCACTGTTAAAAACCGTTGTGATCTGTCGGCTGACTAGACGCCCCTTTGTTTATTACACTGTTTGTTGGAATTATCCAGCCTAAATTCTCTCTGACAAGTGTTTTATGCTATAGTATTTTATCACTGCAGTTTTCTGAGTAACATCAGTTGCTGTGTCCTAAGATTCTACTTGTCATTTTATATTAACCTTTGAATAATTTATACACAGTGACAGCATAATGAGAAATACCTGCGCTTACTCCGGTGCCTAAAAATATATCTGACTACTCCGCTGTACTCCAGGTCAAAAAAACATGTCATCGGGGAGGCGGCGATTTCGGCCAAAAGGTTATTGCTGCAAAACATTTTAGATATTTAGTTTCCGCAAATGATTTTGCGTGTGTTTCTCTTCACGACTCTCGGAGTTCCGAAGAAAATGGAGACATCAAAATCGGGCTTTGCCTCTTAACAGCAGGAATTTCAAAAATATTCTTATTTTCCTCCTCCTGATAAGACCCACGTGAAAATGGAGTGGCAACTAAGCGAGCGATCTGCAAAATAAAAGCAGTCATAAGAATTTCATTACTTTTAAGCAAAAAGCTTAAATGTATGTTCGATTTCGCGTAAAAGCGTGTTATTGAGACTAATTCAGTAATACGTCTAAATTCATAAAAACGTCCAAATGAATAGGGTTAAGAGAGTACTGGCTGATCTTTAACAGGCGATTGTACAGACGCCTCTTTGATACACTCCCCACAAGGGCACAACGTGACATACAGTAGGTGGGCTAAATCATGAAATGTCAACCGAAATTGCGAACTGCGTTTTCGTTTCAAAAAGATCAATTAAGTATTGTTGTAAAACTAGGCAGTCTGGAACGTAATTTTATAATATTCCAGTTAGCTCAGAATGCCGGCTTTCGAATGAACTTCCTTCCGGCTGCGTGCAAAAACTACACTATGTAAAAGTGACTTCTTATGTAGCATGCATTTTTCTCATTGATTTTCGATGCCCATAAACGTCCAGTTATATTTCATAAAAAATTATAGAAATAATCGTTCTTTTGCTCATTCAGTAGAAAATTAAGTCGCGTGCTAAATCTATTCCCAAACGAGGGAGGTAGGTCGTTTTTAAAACGTTTCTATATGTGGGACTTTTAAATACCGCGAAATGGCCGTTCATAAATCATGTCTCTGCATCTACCAATGTGGCTTACAAAGCTTACAACATGGATCAAATCCACAGCTTAATTGTGTAAACCCTTTATGGTACCAATTTATTACCTTAGAGAAATGTGTGATTTTCTGTGCGCGGAAAATATGTGGCCTGTAGCTTAGAAACCCTGAATCCAAGTGTAACGGTAGAGCGGGTTCCAAATTATTCAGGAATCGGAAATATTTTTGAAAACGGAATTATACCCTTCCTTCGAGTATGAGATTGAAAGAAGACGTAATTATCTACCGAATGAACAAAAGAATTATTATTTTTATTCATATGTTTCATTAAACATAATTGGACTATTAGGGGCATCGAAATCAATAAGAAAAATTCATGGTAAGTAAGCAGTCATTTTTTACAGACTGTCGTTTTTGCCTGCAGCCGGAAGGACGTTCGTCCGAAAGCCGGCGGAATAACAGTGCAGGTCGACCAGTTTTACAACCCAACTTAATTAATCTTTTCGAAACAAAAACGCATTTCAGAATTTTGGTCGACATTGCATGAATGGCCCACCAACTCTAGAAACGTCGCAAATAACGTTATTGACGACTGCATATATTGAAGTATGAGGAGTACTGACCTTTGAACTACAGGGTTTCTTTTTCGACAGTTGTGTTTTCTGAGATTAGCTTTTGAAAAGGTTTCTTCAGCCTCCACCTGCATTGCGTCCCCATAATTACTGAAAGGTCACTGTTAAGACATTTCACCCCTTTATTTAGCAAAGTGTGCAGACTTTAAAGGCGGTTTGGGGATGGTTGTAGGTAAAAGCATGAAATGAGGCCTATGTAGCATGTCGTTGCGCAAATGCAAGGATACCCGTGTCTTTCTGAAGACACGGGCGCCAGTTGTTGACCGCATAGTATACTTGCCGGCGGACAGGTGTCCTAATACCTTGCGGAAGATATCGATACCAGCATTTTGTTCATTAGACTCCTTTGTGGCATTGTTTGCACTATGACTTCGGAATACTGCGCTGTTACACGTAAGTAGTGTTTACCGAATACTCCATGTCCTTGTAGCACAGTTTCTGTTCTACATGGTTCATTTTTCGAGAGGCTTTGTAATGAAGCCGCATTTTTTTGTTCTTGTTCATTAGTAATCTGTGGGAGTGAAGTAATTGTACTTTCATTCTCTCTTCGTTTTGCCAAATTATAATCTTGAATGGTAGAGCGCGCTCACCGATCGTTAATACGGAACTCACTCGTTCCGTTGTGCCTTATGGACTCTCTCTCGAGCCCAACCAGCAGCCGCACAGCGGCGCATGATATAGGCAGAATAAATTACCAAAGATGACTAGGGAGACTGGAATAGCCATTTCGGGCTTATTAACCGTTGTCAGTCAGTCATACCCAAGCCCGAGCACCTCCTACCATTGTATATTCCTGATCAAACCGAAAGGGCAACGAGCTCGTGGCCCACTGGTTAGAGGTGTGGACTTCGAACTAACTGGTGTTCCACATTTCCTGGTTGGGTATTACCTTCTGACGACGGTTACTATGCCAGAAACGGCCATTCCAGTCTCCTTTGTCGGTAGTAACATACTGCAAATAATCTTGAACCTAGCATATTTCAATGTGTTCGGCAAAAAAGTGCCGCAAGAATTTAGTCACATGTTTTTACCATTTGCGCAACATATCGAGTCCAAGTGGAACCACAGTTATTTTACTCTTACATATTTCCTGCGTATGCTGGCGATGGCTAAAGCATATTATAGCTCTTTTGCTTGAATAGACGCTTTTTCGTGCTTTCCTAGTCTCCCATAATCACATTTCTTTTCCACACCCACGGATTAAAAATCAACCGGATATTCAAAACTAATTAGGATTCAGCTGTGAACCTTCTCACTTCAGGCATCGAAATCAAAATTATGTTTTTTAGAATTTTCAAAATTGTGGAGTTCTTGCTCATCGACTGTGAGTTATCCAAGTGCACACTGAGATATACCGCGGGGTGGCGTTCTCATCCAGTCTAGATTATAGGTCATCTACCAAAACGCTCAATGCATTCCTCCTAAAGTATGACAAGGCGAGGTCCCACCAGTGCAGGGATGTGGCCAAACCTTAGGTGTCTACGCTGATTGTTCCATTAATCTGTCGAAGCAAACAAAGCTTTTTAAATGTGCTGCATTTCGCTGAAAACTTTCAGATAATGCCAGTATCTGCATGTCTATGATATTCTTGGGGACTGATTGAAATTCTAACCAGTGCAGATAGATTGGACAGCTGCTTTGGCAAGACGGATAGTGAGTTATTTCTCTCTGTTCGGTTTCGATTCTATTATATATTCGCTTGCGGGTATTTCTAAGAACTGTTCATTTAAGTATAAGACCGAATCATTAACTGGCTGTTTGTTGCAATTTCTTTTTTGGTCTATTGCAGGCCTACTTTCTGCTTGTGATTTTCAAAACGATTTCTTGGTAAAACCTATGTTTTTATAATTTTGCTTTCTGGATTACGTGTTTTCCCATACATGAAATAAAGCTTCGATTGACGTATTTCTGACCAAGCGAATATGGCATCACCTGAAAAACAAAATGAAATTTCCTAACTTTTGAGAGATTTGTCTACGTCTGACACGCTTTGCACGCCACATTTTTAACAATAATACAAACCACATGTCGTTCGGTGTAGCGCTGACCCTTTGAATGATCACTGTAATCGTGCTGATTGCTGTAAACCTCTCGTAAAACAGCTCTGATGAATTTCCTGGCTGCAGTTTGGCGCGAGGTATTGACCTCGTTGTCGGAGCGCTGGCAGGTTGCTGACAGACTCCACCCATTCGAAGTGCACCTCCTCAAGACTGATTGATGTTTTGGACTTCATGAAGCTCCCAGTCCTTGCCGGCTTGGCTGACGAGCAAGCGTCTGTGAACTGCCGAATGAGCCGTAAATTCTGGCACGATAGAGCGGTCTACGCTGCACCCTCGGCAGCTTCTGCACCGCACCGTAGACTTCAATATCATCTTGTGAGTCATTCCGCCGAGTTTTTTTATTGACCGGCGCATATTGCTTTTTAAAACTCATTTACGGTATGTGCTGGGTCTATTAAAATAAATGTGATGAATCCAGTGGTTCTTGGTCTGTAAAAGGTGTTACTCTGGTCTAGCAAATTTTTTTGTGAAAGTGACTACAAGTGTGGTATTTTCTACCGGTTACAAAAGCTGTATTTGCGTGTGCAATCCAGTATAGTGACCAATAAATCGAAATGTCGACAGAACTCATGAAATGCAGTTTCTGTTTCGGCGGTCTACCCAATTAGGGCCGTAGTAGGGACTATCTTGCGGCATACCTCTGCGATATTTCAAAATTGAGAGGATACCAGCATTGATTTTGCATCTTTTTGATCACCTGCAAAACCGAACTCGGGAAAAAAGACTTCTTACGTAGTATGCATGTTTTTCTGTTGACTTATGATGACATGAAAAATTCAGATATATTTTTTTCTAGAAAATCTACTCGAAGACGCTTGTTCGTGTACCCAAGTAGTAAAAAATCTCGTTTTTTTCAAAGTAATTTATTGAAGAAATCGAAGCCTTAAGTTAGCGAACGGTTGAAATTGCAAAATCATTTAAGACCGTGAAATGCCTTTGAGCTTAGGACTCTATACGCACTTTTATTACTCTCATTTATGAAATATCTAACAAAGTCCGCATCGGGCTATATTCAAGGACACAGAGGAATTATATTTTCCTTAATTGAAAGCAAAACGGCTGCACGGATTTGAAAGTCAAAAACTACTCATCATTAACGCAAAAAATTAAAGTAAAACAAAATTTTCTGCAGAAAATATACAAGAAATAACATAATGAAAATTTGAGGAGCATCGAAAATCAATTTAATAATTTTATAATATGACAATGTACATTGGTTACTTATTGACTTTTTCCGAATAGGAATTTTGCAGACGGCTAAAAATGGGTGCTGTCAAAGTTCACCGACTATTGTGTATGAAAAAGCATGGGATTATACAGCGGAATAGTCGATAGCACAAACCCACTTAGGTAATTCTTTTTAATAAAGACCGCACTTCAGAATGCCTTTTCAAATTTTGCGAGATCATTGACTGACAGTAACATTAATGGTAGGATTACTCAGCGGCTCTTGTTACTCGGTATGCTTGAAAAGGAAATTTTATATGATACGTGCGTAACTGCATATATGGTACCTATATAATTTTAAAGTTGAAATGATCGTGTCTACGACGTTTATAAGCCACAATAACCAGCTTTCGCTTCTTCGTTTTCATAAAATGGCATGATTTTCGTTTGTCAGATTCAGGAAACATTTGTCCTGTTACACCTGCAATTCTAATCAACAGCCTTTGCAGCCAGTCATATATGAATGTGTTAAGTGAAGAGGGTTTCATTAATCACAGGACTTCGTTAGTATCGGTTAAAATATTATCTACAGCCCTTTATCCGGCTCGTGGGGTAATTTTGTAAAAAAGAAAAAGAATAACGCCATTTTTCGTGGTTATCTTTAGATATTTAATGCGACCGATTACCACATCAACAGCTAGAGTGGTCCACAATTGTCTTCGCGAGGAATATCGACTGATTAGTAAACCAATTCAGTCTCTGGTGGCATGATTAAATCGATGATCGTACTTCAGTTCGGTCAGTTATATAGGACATCATTTTACATAGTACAGTAGATAGGCTAACTCATGACATGTCAACTGAAATTCCGAAATGCGTGTTCTTTTCCAAAAAATAATTAAGTAGGCTTGTAATACGCATCAGCCTGTAGTACAATTCTATAAAAATTCTGTTACCTCAAAATGCCGGCTTTCGAAAGAACTCCGTTCCGAGTGCATGCAAAATCCATACTCTGTATAAATGGCTACTAAAATATCATGCAATTTTCTCATTGATTTTCGATGCCTCTTAAGGCTTATTATATTTTATGAAAAACATGCATAAAGATGTTCATTCCTCCGCTCATCCGGTAGACATTTACGCCTTCTTTCACCTTTATACTCGTAGAAAATTTATTATTCGGTTTATAATAACGTTTACAATCCCCAAATCATTGTGAACCCGCTCTGCCAACACACTTGCCATCAGGGTTTCTAACCTACAGGCCATGTATTTTCCGCTTGCGGAAAACCACATATTTCTCTACGGTATTTAAAGGAAACTATATGGCGTTCATAAAATTCGGCAGTGGATTTGATCCATATTGTTACCTTTAGAAGCCACATTGGTAAATACAGAGACATGACGTTTTATGATCGGCTATTTCACGGTATTAAAAAGTCTCACAATTAGAAACCTTTTTTGAAACCGAAGTATGTCCCTCCTTTGAGTATCAAATTGAAAGCAGACGTACCTTCTACCGAATGAGGGAAAGAATGAATATTTTTATGTTTGTTTTCCATTAAGTATAATTGGACTTTTAGAGGCATAGACAATAAAGGAGAATAACGAATGCTCATTAAGTGGTCATTTTTACATAGTCTAGTTTCTGCATGCAGCCGGAAGGAAGTTCATTCGAAAGCCGGCATCCTATGGTAAATGAAATATTATAGAATTATGTTGCAACTGACTAGATTTACAATCCCACTTAATGAATCTCCTTGGAACGAAAAAGCATTTTGGAATTTCTGTTAAGATTTCATGAGTTAGCCCACCTACTGTATGTAGAATCGTGACTGCCCACTTATCCCTTGCGGCAATCATGTCCTGAGAACTGTTTGAAACCATGTTACTGACATTATAAATTTTTCTGTTAGGCTAGGAATAAACATGTGTTTCTGAACCATTGTCTTTAGACGCATCTCGAGTATGCAGATTTTTAAAGCATTATTTTCATACTCGGAAACACTAATATGAAGTTTCATAGTCATATGAGCAATATGCTGCGACTTTGTGAATGTCCATGTTATTTACATCTTACTGACATACCGCAATAGAAATAAACACGAGCAACACGTAAGATTTTCATTTGATTTTCTCGGCACATTCAGCGTCTTTATTTATCCTCATGTATATTGTCTCTCTTCTGCAACGCATCCTCCCAACTCTCCCCCTCTTCTTTTTCCTCAACTCCATTCAATTTCTAATCCATCAGTCAGCACTACACACAGCAAAGCGTTATAAACGGTAAAACCGAAACAAACTATTATATCTATTTTCATGCTTGCTTAAGCATGAGTTGAAAATGGATTCTTCGAAAAGTCAAGTTAAAATTTCCTATCTATCTTACGCTCAAATCAATCAGCAGGTGATGTACCTAATGATGAGTCCAAACATGGATCCGAAACATCAAGAAAATAGTGTTCTTGATTCGGAGAACAAAATTTCGCCTTCGCATTTTTTTCCGAAGTTCATGCCGGTGGGCATTATGTGAAATTTATGCAGTATGCCTACAGGCCTGCCTGCAGCGGACGTGCAACCAATTACAACGGCAAACGTCCTGAAGTGCTAACTTCGCGCGTCCGACTATGACCGTTCGGCGCACGCCTCGGCATGACCACCTGTGTGAATTGGTGTATAGCATACAGTTCTCCCGACAGTACCTTCTGTCTCCGACTACATTCTGATTTTTGACTGAGGGCTCATTGCGAATAAAATGACTTCATTGCCGTGATGACTACAAAACTGTATGGCAGCAAAATGACTGAGTTATATTACTGCTTTAGCGAAAAAGCCTACAGATTTGCTTTGCTCGCAAAGGTCGCATCGCGATCCGCTTATTTAAAAAAGAACAATTTCCGGAACAGTATCGGAATCAAGACGTCATAGTGACCAATCCGAATTTGGTCTTTTCCATTCCAACCACAACGCAAGATTTGAAAGAATTTTCAAAACTTATCAAATGTTTTATTGTCACTGGCAGGTCGTTGACAAGCGGATTACAGCCAGGTTTGTGGCGCCCGCAGCAAATGGGCAAATGTTCGTGTAGATGGCGTCATTGCACGAATGATTGTAAAATATTAAAAAGGGATGGCGTAGGTCACATGCAGAAGGTCAGCTGTTCATGGGCCATTGTTCCCGCTTCATTCAATTAAAAACGCCCTCGTAAAATAGTTAACCTAACTCACGATATGCCAACCGAAATTCCATAATGCGTTTTCGATTCAAAAAGAGTAAAAAAAGTAGGGTTTTAAAGTTAATCATCAAGCAGTATAATACTATAATAATTCAGCAGAAGACGCATTTCGCTTATGCGTACGTGTTTCAGGCAGGCCTACTCCTAAATAAAAATTTCGATTGGAATCCATGCCTTTTAGACAAGCACATTGTATCTGATAGACAACAGGATAAAATTAGAATTCCACCAGCACCTCCTACATGGTCAAGCCCCTTGTGCCCTCTTTGTATGGTGAGGTCGCAAGCCTAGGTCTTGTCTACGGATTTTTCCCGTTCAATCGGATGCGATTACATAGAAATTTGCTCTATCCTCAAACGCTAGTCAAAAGAACAGGTCCATTTTCAATCTTTTTTATCATAACGCAACACTACTTTACCCAAATGCAACATTTAGGTAGTTTTTAAAGTTGTTTTCAAGGGCGTTAAAATATATGAATATAATTATCTCCAAAAGCCTGATGCTCCTCGATAATACTCAATCATCCGATCACAATCATATTATTTTACTGGAATAGTTGCTATGAATAACAATGTCTGACCATACAGGTACTATTTGAAAGTCCAAAAACGTGCTTTTCTGAAATTCTGCCTTCTTATGACACGGCTGCGACGGATAAGACCCATCATTGGGTATACAAACAGTCTTCGTCACGAAACTCACAACTTTTATTGGATGCTAGGAAACATTTCTATATCTACAGTAGATGTGCTAACTCATGAAATGTTAACCAAAATTTCGAAATGCGTTCTCGTTTCGAAAAGATAAGTTAAGCAGTGTTGTAGAACTCATCAGGATGCAGCAGAAATCTATAATGATCCAGTTACCTTAGGGTGTCGGCTTTCGAAAGATCTTTTTTTCGGCTGCATGCAAGATCTATACTCTGCAAAAAATGACTACTTATGTAGTATTCAATTTTCTCATTGGTTTTCAATGTCCTTGAAAATTCAATTATATTTCATTAAAAACATGCATAAAAATGTTTATTCTTTTACTTATTCGGTAGAAAATCACGTCTTCTTCCAATTTCATACTCAAAAAAGAGTAAAATATGGTGTTAAACAAATTTCTGATTGTGAGATTTTTTAATACCGTTAAATGGCCGTCCATGAAACGTCATGCATTTGAATTTACAAATGTGGTTTGTAAAGTTAACAATATTGCTCATATTCACTGCTTAATTTTGTGAAACTCATATGGTTCCCTCATAACACCGTAGAGAAATAAATGGCTTTTCGTACACGGAAAATATACAGCTTGTAGTTTTGAAAACCCAAATGCAAGTGTAACAGGAGGTCGGGTTCAAAATTATTCGGGAATTAGTAACGTTTTTTGAAACCGAGTTATACTCTTCTTTTGAGCATGAAGTTGGAAGAAGACGTGATTTTCTACCGAATAAGTAAAAGAGTAAACATTTTTATGCATGTTTTTAATGAAATATAATTGAATTTTCAAGAACATCGAAAATCAATGAGAAAATTGCATGCTTCTTAAGTAGTCCTTTTTGCACAGTATAGATCTTGCATGCAGCCGAAATCAATTTCTTTCGAAAGCCGACACCCTGATGTAACTGGATCATTATAGATTTCTGCTGCAGCATGCTTAGTTTTACAACACTACTTAATTTATCCTTTCGAAACAAGAACGCATTTCGAAATTTTGGTTGACATTTCATGAGTTAGCACATCTACTCTAAAAGTGTAAATTAAAGGACCTTTGAAACGACGTCCATTTACAGATGAGTAGATGGCAAGCATACGTTTGCTTTTACTGAGCTCTTTTTAGAGCATGGTATTTAAAGGGGAAGGGAGTGTAGGTTAGGCATATCAGTAATTATAAAATTCAATTTAGGTTCTCGTAATATAGGCAGGATATGGAAACGTGGCGGGGGGTATTAAGAGTCAGTGCAGGGGTGAGTGAGATTAGAGGTGTGGCGAGTTTCTTGTAGTCAGTTGACCTCTGGCCAGGGTAGGCGCGGCGCTTGAACGATGATCCACAGTGCGAACAAGGCCGACCTTTTTGAATTATCTGCGGTTGCTTCCGCTTTCGCTAATAGGTTTTGGCCCAGTAACTTAGGAGAGCTTGAATGAACCTTATTAATCACACAAGAAGCTTCGATGGAGTCCATATGATGCCCGGACTCCTCACTACGTGCAAGAATGGTGCTGATTCTGCCCATAGTTTTGCTTTTTCCCGGTCGTGCCTGTAGGAGTTCTTATAGTCTTTGCGGTAGACGCTGGCTCGTGAAACAAATATAATTTGCTCTACAGGCACGAATAGGGTAGAAGATGCAGAGTGAGATTATCTGAGATGACAACCTATGCTTCCCAGACCGCTATATTTGTGTTATTTAGAATTCTGAAAAGATTTAATATTTTGCAGAGTAAATATGAGAATTAAAGATGCTTATCGATTATTTTTTTTAAAAAAAAATAATTTTTTAAATGAAGCCCCGTAAAGGCTATTTCGTTGTTGCCGCTTGCTAATAGTATTAATGTTTGCCTGCAAAATCAACTGCCTATTCCAGCTGTAATTTGTAATTAGGTGTAAATTGGCACAATTTTTACCTCTGCCGACTAACTAAAATGAAATTACCATCTGCACATAGAATATGTTTGAGTCTGCTGCAGATTCAATGACGCCGCAAGGGGGTCTTTTGCGTAGTACAGCAGTTCAGCGAATTACTTGAGACTAAAGTAAATGGCCTGACTGCGCTGGTTTGGCACACTCTTCCAGGACCAATGGTGTGGCCTGTCACATCGATGGATTTCAAATGAAGGTGGCGCCCAGATGTTACATATAAGAGCCGGCGAGCCAGAATATCCACTTGCAGTGAACTAGTCCGTCATGTTTAAACTTCTGCCTGTTCTTTTTCTCGTTCTGGCCTCTGAGGCTGCCTCATGTAAGTCCACGCATCGGATAAGCATCCAGGTTAATATTGTATCTTCTTATTTATGCAATACGATTGTTGAATTGGATCAAATAAAACAAAGGTAGGTGCGCACGAGAACTCCCTTCAACTTCCAATGTAAGAAGCCGAGGGTATTTGGATCCTAGTCTTACGATTGATAAACCACTTTGAAGGCAAATATTTTGACAATCGCTGTATTTAAATAGCCCTTGCGCGTTCAATTTCCATGATCTGGATATTATATGCTAATAACTTAGCTATCAGACGCCTCTCTGCCCGTGCTTGTTCAATATCTGACTTGTTGACTGATCGGTCATTACAGCCTGGCCTCTGGGGCACTTCCGCTCGCTTGGGATCGAGCCGTCCTTTTTTGTGTCAAGTTCCGATTTTTTTGTGCGGACCAGCTGCGCGTGACAAGCGTGGTCGGGCTCATGAGTTTTGTCGGCCAGTGCACCTGATTCCGCCCCTGAGCTTCTCTACTCTGCTCAAGACGGCGACTGCGAGGTCGTTCGGTAGCGGCTGCCTCAGTGAACTATCACTTTAGACTAATTCGCGCGCAAGTTAGCTCCCCAACCATTAACATTTTATAGGGCACCCGGTAACCCTCGTTAATACTGACTGTTAAATTGTTGTATGATCGTCAGAGCTATATGTTACCGATAATGTGGACTACTAAAACAGGATGCATGCATTGAATTTTCATACGGATCACGCTGTAAACTACATTGAAGGATTCACTTTAACGAATATACTGAGACTCAGAAAAAATTATCAAAACGTTCCTTACAGGCTTCATTATTACGTAAGCGTAGTAAGGTGTGATTGTATAAAGTATGAGAGGCAACCCTAAAGTTGGAACGTTTGATAAATCATGTCTTTTCGTCTTTGGCAGAACAAAATCTCAATTACCGGTTTACATTGCAGTCCAAAAATAGAAGATATGAGTCTGCATGCTTAACTCTACGAACAAGATCCCGCCTATAAAAAGTATACCTCATCGAAAGCAAGCAAACGAAATCCAATTATAAACACATTTGGCTTTATAGAAGTGCCAAGTTTTTGAAGGTCGCCAACTAGGGTAGTTTTTCGATTCATTTAAATTCTAAACAGAACAAGACCGTTTTCTCTGGTTTGCTGTATTTGCAAATAAGAGTTTGCGCTTTTGATAAGGGATATTCTTGCGCATACGCAAATAGAGGGTCTTTCAGGCGCTCATACAACATTTCGAGGTCTGCGGATCTAGTCTCATGCGCTGTGAACATCATACGCAATCCATACTGACAGTACGAGT
>CACRXP010000019.1:2137557-2148306 GCA_902702965.1 Spirometra erinaceieuropaei | reverse complement strand
ACTGGCTGACGACGGCTAATCAGCCAGAAATGGCCGTTCCAGTCTCTCTTGTCTTTATCGTTAATGTAAGTCTGCCTCTCTCATGCGCCGCTGTGCGGCTGTTGCTTGGGCTCGAGATAGAGCCCGTAAGGCACAACGGAACGAGTGAGTTCCGTAGGAACGTCCAGTGAGCGTTCCCACCTATTGTTTCACTGTTCATACGAATTATGACTTAGTGTGTCAAAGGGAGGTTTGAAGGCTAGTACTCCGGCCGTCTACCAAATGTCTGAGCACTGCATCGCAAATAAAATCATCTAGTTACAGGCGAAAGAATTTGTCCTTTGAGAAATGTAAAGACTCTTTAAACACAGAAACAGGAGCGAATAACAGGATGTTCATTTCGGTTACGAGGGAGACGAATAATTGCATCCTGGAAATGTGACGAAGAAGCTCATATGTTCGCGGTGCATCCAAACGTCTAGGGGAACCAAAGCTGTCAGTAAGACTCTCTTCAATATGTAGACAGAATATTTTAAATTGAGGCGGGTGCCGTGTATGAAAAGGCTGCTTAACATTCAGAAAACAGTGATACACACAGGCTGTCACACGCAAATGGGCAAATATGCATTTTTTCTTTGAATGTTAAAGAACAGGCAGTATTCTTCGAGTAAATAAAAAGACGGAATCCCATTTACGCCGGTGTCGGACCTTCGTCTGATCCCTGAAGGCAAGTGAGCTGCATTCCTGTGCGGAAGAGTTGAGGGAGAATGGAATAAGAAAAATTCATCTTGGGTATTGTTTTGATGCGGCCGTCAACCCACTCTCTCGACAGTTGCCTGTACAAAGTTTAGGGCGCATATTGTTAATCAGGGGCAAACGCTAAATAAATTCTGTACAGTATAGGATACCTGCCTAAGATGTTGTTCACCGGCAAACTGTCTAAAATCCAAACGTTCTTCTTAGAATAAATGTGAGCATGAATAGCAGAATTTCACAGAGGACGGCCTAAAGTGGCCGGTAAATTTGGCTGATGAGGTTGACTGCACGGCTCTACAGACTGGCCTACGTACAAAGCAACGAAATGGTCTCCGCAAATGCCGAGTCGACTATGAAATGGTACATCGTTATGTATTCCCTGAAGCGGAAGGAATGAATTCTTAAGCAGGCTTCACGGCTCAGTCGACAACGTGGGTCAGCCAGTTCCTTCTTTCCACCTCCCTTTATGCATACGCCCAGAAAGAATAGCATTACAGACAAAGATTAGAAAGACCTAGACGACTGTTTCTGACATGTTGGCCGTTTTCAGATAAACACACCTAACCCCAAGTTGTCCAACCTCTGAGGCCCAAACTCGTGATCTATCGATTAGAGATCCATCATCCTAGGCGCTGAGCCATGAGTTTGTTGTCCTATCGATTTTGTTGGCGGGAGAGGTCTAGAACGACGAAACCCTCACCTAAGTGCGCACAACTGCACCGAATCGGATCCCACTTATTGGGAGGTCGATAGCGGCAACATTAAGAGCAAACTATTGAAGCCTGACCCTCATTTCATCAGTCGGCGACTCCACACAAACACACACTGGGCTAACTCGAAGTCCGAGGTATCGCGTCAGTTGGCAGCCTACTAGCTCACCGTCTCTGCCGTGTCAAATTGTTTATAGGGAAGAATCATGCACTGAGAGTCGGGCTCACTCTCTCTTCATCTTTCTATGCAGCAACACGCTATCTGAGCCAGTGGGTTGCGCACTGGGACGCAGTGGCTGACAGGGCAAGACAGCCTGTCTACGCGAGCCACACACGCGACCGGACCCACCCCCAGCGGCTACACACATAAAAGTGTAGGCAGCCCCGAGCTCACATATGTGATTGCGTTACTAAGGAAGGTCCATCAGAGTCTGATTCTCAGACCACCAGTCGCCCTACACTTCTCCGTTCGCCAGTCGACTGTCAGAGCCGGTCAACTAGTTGATGCTGAGATTGAAAACGTTGGCTAGCCGGACTGAGAACTGCTCGTCTGCGTTTGTCACAAGCAGAAACCGGCACCTCGTTCACGCATACCAGCGATTCGGAGGATGTTGAAAGGAGCTGAAGAGCCTATAGCCCTCCCAATTGAAAATTGCCAGTGGAGTTTGTTGCTGTCGGTGCCCATGCGTGGTGCGTGTGTTGTTAAGGAAACGCCAGATGATTTATTCGTGTCTGCAGCGATTTACCTGAAGAGGCCCGTGATCGAATAGTCTTATGCGATGGCGGCCAGTCCCGCAGAGGTGAACATTAATCAACAACGGACGAGCAGGTCGTAGTTCGTGCGTCGAGCACTGATATAATACCAGGCAGACATTGAGCCTGAAGCAATCAATGTCATCAGGAGAAATCAACACACTACTACGATGATGGAAACGATAGCGTTTTTGAAACTTCAATCCAAATATATTTCGGTCTACGACCTAGTCCCATCTTCTTTGTCTTCTTCGGGAGATGCTGAACACTATAGATTTTCGAACCCCAAATCTTCAAGCACACAGAAATATGCAATATTAAGCCCACTCAATTGCGGGTATAATAGCATTAATGAAAAGCAAAAACGAAAGACGACCTAACACTGCATTTCAAAGGACACCGCTTATAGAGAGGCCCACACTTGAAAATGAGGACCCCACTAATACCGTTTTATTTCCCATTTGATAGATATGAACTGAAAACTTTTGTGAGACTAATACGAATTCCTAGGGCCGCTACTTTAATTGAAAGTGGTTTGTATGGCAATTTATTAAAGGCTCTATTGAAATCGACACCGATAATCACCACCTGTGTATTATTATCACGAAGAGAAGTAAGTCATTTCAGGAAAGACATGTGACACATTTACAAAGAGCGATCTGTCAAGATGACATCATAGGAAGAGCTAATAACTTGCTTTTCTATGCGAAAATGAGTCATTTTGACCTAATTCTTTAAAGGTTAGCGAAACAGGACGCTGTGTGGGCATTATGGTAGTTTTGGTCAACAGCACGAGCACCAGATCTAAATAGTAGCAGTAGGGGTATAGTGGAAGTTTCTTCTCATAAATAGAGGGAGAAGCATCCTCGAGAAAGACTGAACCGGCTTCGCTCAGCGGAGCGGGAAAATGTCTTACTCGTTGAATAGGAAATTCGGAATTTTGTCAGTTCAAAGTAAGCACGGGTCACCAAGCCGGCCAATCCGTTGCTTGATAATTGCAGGAACAAAATTAATGGTGGCAAGGAACGCATTAGACGATAGGGGAGTTGAAGCGATGGGGTTTGATTCAAAGAGGAACTACTTTAAGAAAGAATGCATTTGAAAATTCTGCATTGTTTTTCTCTACGGAAAAGAAATTATTGTTATAATTAGGCTAAGTGGGACTTAGCAAATTATCATAGACGGAAGGCCTGACGATAAATTTGGGAGGATTTTGGTTGCCTAAAGTCCAAGACGTCATTCGCTTATCCCGCACGAGATTCATTTTCGAGGCTAATTATCTATGTTTGCGATTTTCAAGTGGACACATAAGGGACCTTTGGATGTACCCATCGGTTGCTTTCGTAACTCTATTTATTTGGCAAGGACGATAGGCAACGCCTTCGAAAACCCCCTTGGTTACATGCTAGTGCGTAATGCGCAAGTATACACAGATAATGAAATTTGTCGTTATTAAAATGGTACTTACATGATTTACGTATAACAGTTTTAAATGACGGCGTTTCTGGGGTCACGGGGTATTTAGCTCCGGTTCAGAACGTCGAGGGAAAACAGAGGACACAAATAATTAACCAAGCGTTTATTGAGGAACTGCATTTGCCGCATCAACGACTGACTGAGAGATAATCCCATTTCTCCACTACACTTTGCATGAAAAATTCAGAATGGAGGTTCAGTCTGGACATATTTGTGCGTAGCTTCAACGTGCAGTTACAAACACTGGACGAGAGGTGCCACTAGAACGTGTCCTCAAAGCTCAGTCCACACTCAGGGTCATGTATTATCGCTTTGTGAAGTAGTCCATCCGTCTTTTCCTATTCTGGCATAAGGATTCGGGTGGAGACTGGTGGTGCTGATCAATGTTCATACCGCATGTGACTGCCCACACCTACGAAATAGATCACGAGTTAAACTTCGCAGCCACCAAAATAGTCGCCCACGCCGGAAATAAAACAGGCCGAGAATCGATTATATTCTGGGTCTCGAATGAGAACTCAGTCGTTCGATTTATTAACCTGGCGTCGGCGTAAAGAGTCCTGCGTAGTCACCTCCGGTCTTGCGCCGTCGGTCGATGATCGGCCTACACGCCCTATAACTGTCGCTTGTTCTGTTGCCGCTACTACCTCTGACGATGGACTTCTGTCCCAGTCTGAATGCTCAGGGCAATAAAAAAATTGTTTTGGTGCCTCACTCTTCTTCTTCACTTATGAACGACATGTATCTAACCTAAAATACAAAGCATAAACAAATTGTTTACATCAGTCGTGTAGAATACTATTTCGACATTTGATACCATTTACAATGCTGCATTATCTTAAAAAAATATTTTAAATTCACGGACTTCGAAATTATCTCATGCGTCTATTGGTCGAGCAGGACATCTAAAACCCCGTACCACACGGGTCCTTGCCCCAATTTAAAGAGAGTTTTGTGCCGTGGTTAAACTGTTGACAAGTGGATAAATACATCTGGAATCCAACGCATAGCCATTCGTAGCGCGTAGAGCCTTACTTCGGTGTCCAAAAGGCTAATATCATGGAAAACTTGCAAAAATAACAATGGTTCATTAACGTTATCAATGCGCATAATAGCGGCCTCAGTCAATCGCTCCAGCACACCAGGATCGGGCAAAAACTAGGAGTGCTAATTTCATAAATGTTTGCCAAGATTCTTAAATGTGTTTTTTATTCGAAAAGACTACTCAAGTAGGGTCGGAACACTAATCACTGTACGGCGTAACCCATGATAATTCAGCTATTTCAGGACGCCGGCTTCTGAACAAATTTCTTTCCGGCTGCCTGCATAGACTAAACTCTGTAAAATATAGCTGCTTAAGTAGTAAACATTTTCTCATTGATTTCGATGTCCTTATAGATTTAAATGTATTTCATAGGAAACACGCCTAATATATTCACTCCTCACTTACTTAAAAGGGATTTTCTTCCTCAAATTTTATACATGGAGGAAGAACAGAATTCACTTTTAAAGAGTTTCCGATAATGAAATGTTTCAAGACCGTTAAATGGTCGTTCATAAAACGTCGTATTTCTGCATTTTTCACTGTTTCTTGTAAGGTTTGCAATAAAGCTCGAATCCACTGTTACATTTTATGAACCCATGTGATCTCATCTTGAGAATGCATAGAAATCTATGGATTTCCGTAAAGGGAAAATATACGACTTTTAGTTTAGAAAGCCTGAATGCAAGTGTGATGGGCTCAAAATTACTCGGAATTGAAAATTTTTTAAACTGAATTCTACCGCCCTTTCAGGTATAAAATACGAAGAAGAAGTAATTTCCTCTCGAAAAAGTAAAATAATGAGTTTTTTTATGGATGTTCTCTACGAAATATATTTGAATTTTTGCGGGCATCGCAAAACAATGAAAAATACATACTTTAGGGTAGGTAGATACCGTACAAATTAGGCAGTTATTTTATACAGAATACAGTCATTGCAGACAGCCGGAATGACGTCCGTGAAAAAGCCGGCATCCTGAAACAACTAATGTATCACGAAATTATGCTGTATAATGATAAATATTACAAACATACTTAAGCAGTATTTGTAAGACGAAAACGCATTTCAGAATTTCGGTTAACATTTCAGCAGTTCGCTCATCTACTGTAAGTGGTTTTTTTTGAAAATGGAAGTGTATGCCAAGAGGTTAGAATTAGACTTGCTAAATGGCTAGGTGCTCGCAGTTTTACGGATTCTCTGTCAGCATTTTCTCTGAACAGATATCGAGTATTTTCTTGTTTATTTCCCACAACTGTAACGTTAACCATCGCCAGAACGTAAAGGTTTGCGGTTATCGTACCTCAGAGGCATGCTTTTAATGCCGAATTAGTGCATTGTACTAGTTTAAAAGTCTCACATCTAAAAGCTTGAATTTCAGCCTGCAACACATGCTCAAATCATAAGAGACCATTTGGAATATGTAGTTCAATCAGGATCAAGACATGCGAATTAAAATCATTTTCTTTGGTCTGCAATATTGTGTACCAAATGAAATACAGGTTGGTAAGGCGCGTTATCGGTTAAGATTTCTAAAGTTGAGAGATCTGGGTTGATTATTTGAAGAAAAAGATGGGCTAATGGAACGGATTTATTTAAATGCTATCGTTTCGAAGACGTTTGTCGGCCCTCCATTGTCAAAGCTTAAAATGCACTTAATCGACCAGAAATCTCATGTGGCATGTCACGTTGGTCGGCCACGTACTCGTCGATTTTTCTCACCTCTCGCTGCCTCGGCCTCTCGGGGGATGGTTGACGGGGTTTTGTCTGCGTGCTTTGCGAGTCAGCACTCTGTCGGGGGGAGCTGATTGAACCTTTGTCGGGCGGTCTGTCTGGCGATTCTTTTTCATCATCACCACGTCTAACGACTGGTTCACCATGACACCCACTGACACTGTCAAGGCTCGTTTTCACAGCCTACTGAAGATACCTAAGGAAAATGCTCCACTTCCTCCTCTCTAGTTTCTTTCTTCACGTCCTCGCCCTGGAACCCAAATTTTTTCTTTTTTATCCTTCCTCTCCTTTCCTCCCTCAATCTCCTTAATAGTACAAGTATACATTTGTCGGCCCTGATTAGGTTACCGATTGTGGCCTTCCAAATTGTATGGTCTAAAACGAATTTCTACGCCGGCAACCTCATGAACTTGTCAATAAAACGTGTAAATCACTGTCTGCAATGTTTCAAAAGTCTTTCTTGGGAATTCGAAATAGCGAAGGAATGGAAATGTGTGTTCATCACCCCAACCTACATTGGAATTTGACAAATGGACTGTGAAAATAACCGCCCTGCCAGTTTAACTCGCATCCCGAGTAAAACGATGCAAACGTTTAATGGGATATTGGGAAAAACAAAATATTTTCTAAAGTCAAACATGAATTTCATAATCGACGCTCTCCACTCCCAAATGTTCTCTACTTAGATGATCAATGGACAAAGATCATAGAAAGGGGATAATTAGTATAGTCTTTATATGTTCGACATCGCAAAGTCTATTAATAGCGCGCCAAACGGACGTCTTTTACGGGTGACTTAGGAGAAGCAACTCAAGGAAGAATGTTAAAATGAACTGAAAGTCTCCTATCATCCAGCGTGTAGAAAGCCGTTGCTGGAAGTATTACATTGGAATGGAAAAAAAGGAAAGTGGTGTCTCACAAGGTTTTGTTTTGGGTCAACTGCTCATCCTGATTAAATGTTATTGATTGTACCAGCGAATTAGATTTTTAAGTTCATATGTTCGCTTATGACATAAAAATATGTGGTGAAATCGCCTGTGTAATTCACGCAAAGAAGCTGAAATCTGGCATCGACAGACCGTGCTTTCGGCCAAATATAAGGCTTTTAAAAATGAATGCAACCCAATGGGTAGTCTGTGCAATATCCGGGTGTGTGTTCGTTAGGACGTTGCAAAAATATGGTCTAGAATTAAACAGGTTCATTACACTGGATAAGATGTGGATTTAAAATACTTTCTCCTACACTATTTGAAAGAGTTTTCGGCATCTTCTTAAGATCTTATCTCGAACATTTGGTAATAGCAGCCACACAATAAATGAGAGGAGGTTATTGACCTCGGCGAATGGGTCCAACGCAGAGCAACCAAGGTAATCGATGCTTCTAAACATTTGTCGCAAGTGCCTGCCGAATTATCCGTGGTCATAGCTGCTAGCTGACACCGGCGGACATCTTTCTATTTGCGGTTTCCTACCACGTCGAAAGCAAACGTGTTCAAATAAGTCATAGAAGGCCTTCGTACAGCCGAGGGATTATCTAACCATGGGACTTGCTGCCACGTTATATGGTGACGGCTGATACTATTTTTTGTTCAAAAATGATCATGCAATTTCTGAATACGATAATCTTTCACGACATGACTGCTGACTGTCGACTTGGGAAAATGATTTGTGGTCCACAATCCTTCCGCATTGGATTACAGTAAACGAGAACACCTATTTTTTTAATTATTTGTTTTGTTGAATGATCACATTTTGAATTTTGGAAACGTTATCCAAAAAATGTCCAAAATTATTGTACATAAGTAGGATCATCAAGGACTCTACCTGTAGCACTATTTACGCGTAAAAATCAATTAGTTAAAGTAAATAGCATGTTCAAATTATTCTTGCATTTTGGCTACCCTACATATTTTGTACGTCGATGCATGAAACAGCAGGAGTCAAAAGCTAAGGGACTAGATAGTTTCAACCAAACGCCCAGAGTAAATATTTGAGAAATCCTTCCTTTCATTCAATCAAAGGTACCTGAGGAAGCAGTAAATACGAGTAGCGTACAAACCGACGACTGCGCTATGCAATCAGCTTGCAAACCCTTACGATAGGATTGGCTACTTGGACAGAAAGCAATCGTTTATATGATTTTATGCGGCACATGCAATGCAGTGTATTGTGTTCAAACCGCGAAATCCGCCTGTACACACCTACATGAACATCAGTTAACAGTAAAGAGACGTCTTGAAGAAGGAGACACGATCGCCGGGATCGTGTCTCCTTCTTCAAGACTACTTCCTGGGACTCGGCTCTTCGCTTCTATTAGTAAAGAGACGTAAAAACTTCTCCCAAGTCGCCAAATACACTCTAGAAACTGGATCCAAATTTGTGTTATACAATATGCGCATTGTTGGTTTCTGCCCATACAAGAAAGTCCGAGCATTTACAGAGGCCATTCACTTTGATGATGCATGAATTAATCGGCGCATCGATTTGGACGTCATGTACACAAATTTTAAAGAAAAGTGGAGAAGATAATGCCAATGAAGACGTCATTTCAATCTGGACTGGAGTGGTTTTGATAAATGTCAAGAGTGCTCAAACTGAAAGCAGAAAAACTCATTGATTTCTATTATTTCTCGAGACCTCTGTTTGAAAGTGCCCATGCGTAGAGAAAGTAAAAATAGCTTAAATTGTCTTACGTCCAGGTCGCAAACTCGTCGACAGCCAGAAGTGCCATAGTGCATTTGGTGAAAGCAGTCGATGCAACACCCCTAGGAGCACAGCAGCCTAATTGTTGGCAGAGCCGGCGATGAGGCGGTGCGCTTTACTCACTGGTTTGAAAGGCTCTGTCTGCCAGATAGAATAAATTATTAATGGGCGTGGCCCGGTCTTCTCATGTAATTCCAGGGTTGGAACGCCCTATAGCAACCTTTTTTTCTGAATCGTCATTAGACTTATACAAAATTTCGCTTCGCATATCGGAAAAAAATATACTGCTACGTGAACAAATATTAGCAAACGGGAGGCAATTGCCTTCACATTTGTCTTTAATTTCTGCCATTTAGGTGGCATAGATGCGCGATTTCTTGCTTTCTAACACGTACTATGATAAAAGCATATAGTTTTGGTCACGTATCTGAGCAAAGGTAGATTTATAAAATTTGATAAAATCTCCTATTAGCTATAAAGCTGCCATATAAAACAGACATTAATAAAACAAAGTCTTTATTTCTGAGTGAAACAAACTGCTCGGCGAAAAATCTTTTTAGAATTGGTCTGTATTCGCCTCATTGTCCCGTAAATTAACAGCTCCTTCTTGAAAAATATACGTTTTAGAAGTGTTTACTCCCTACTGGTGTAATTGCAAATTAAGCTGAACCTGCCTGTTATGCAAATGGCCTTACTTTGAATAACTAACTCTTGACTCAATAATGGGTAGAGTTTAGAGGCAATACTGTTTTGATTCGTGGACATTATTTAAAGGTTGATCCGCTGTAGACCAACACGTCCGATAACTTCATCGACGGTGTTTTGCAATTAAAAGGTGGAATGAAAACAGTTGTGAAAGTGAAGGGATAACGTGAAGGCAAAGTTTTGAAAATACCTGAATGTCATCGGGTAAAAGAACTACAAAGCGCCTGTCAGAACTTGCGAGTTAAGGTAGCAGAATGATGGATAAAGCGCGATTGCCGTATGCAGAGTTTATTCGCCAAGCGCTTTAGATTCACATTTTAACGACGCAATTGGGAATTCTACAAGCATCTTTCACTTTGCAAAACATCGGAGCAGACGCGGAGTACGTATAACTAATTATTTGATAATTTTCAACATAAGCTGTAATCGTTAAAGTCAGAACCCACACACCAAGTTTAGCTTGAACTCTCAATTGATGTCCGCTGTTTTATTTACTGATCTTACTGTATGAGTTCAATTACGACCACCGGATATGTATATGTATATGTATGCACCTACTTATAATTAAGTGACATTTGGACATAATTCTTCAAGCAGGCCCAAAAAACCAACATCTTACTTATGCCACCTATTGCTAATGTAACGAAAAAGAAATCACGCCGTCCATGCAAATATCGCACTCCAGATGGATGCTAATTTCTACGAAAACCGAATGCAAAATGTTCTGTGGTGCATTGATGTCAAGCATTCCGAAAAAAATACAAACTAGTATTGCGAAAATTACCATAGCAGTAAGCAGAAGACGAGGTAGCGAGCATACGTAGCTTTCGATAAATTCTCGTCGAGCCAGTATAATTATCTGGGAACGGGGTAGAAATAAAACATGTCATCGA
>CACRXP010000019.1:2104064-2136368 GCA_902702965.1 Spirometra erinaceieuropaei | reverse complement strand
TCAGTTGACCTTCGACCACTGTAGGCGCGGAGCCTGAACGTGGTTCTTCCGTGCGCATACGGTTGGCTTTCGTAACCTAATGGCGGCCGCTTCCGCTGTCGCTAACAGGCGCTGGCCTAGTAGCTTAGGGTAGCTCGATGGCACCTTATAAATCCCACGAAAAGCTTCGTTGGGGTCCACACGATGTTCGGAGTCGACAACATGCGCGAGAATGGCGCTGCTTATGCTCCTCCGTTCACCCTTTGCCAGCCATGCCGGGAGATGTTCCCGTATTCTCTTGGATAAGCGCCGACTCGTGCGACCAATATAACCAGCCCCACAGGAGCAAGGGAAGGAATAGATGCCCATTGAGGTAATCTGCAGTGGCAACTTATCCTTACCTTCTTCGCGTAAAACAGTGTTAGTAGACAATGATATTTGAACGCCTGCTGCTGGGAAGGTTCGCGAGACAGCTTGATCAAGACGTCTCCTTAGAAGTTAAGTCGCAGCGTCCCCTTGAAAAGGGATTTTGAGGAACAAAGTTTTCTTTTAGGTGAAAAGAAACTAATTTTGACGATCAACAGTGAAGTATGCCTTGTCTGTAAATCGCTAATATGAATAAAAAAAACTACGAGCAATTGTAATTGTTTTGCTTACTTACCGCTGCTCTTGATGTAATGTTGTGCGAACGCACGCCCAAAAGCTGCCTTAGATTTCGTAGTTTTGAATCACTTCCGTTACATAAATACGCATTAGATTTTGCAAGTTACGTGTTGATGCGATTTAGTCTACTGTAACTACAAAAAACATTCTTGAGGAAGATGTTAATACCTTTGACTTTCTTTAATTCGAACGTTTCCTACATCCGTATTTATTTTAAGTCCATCTGAATTAAAATCATTCTGTATAGAGCGGTAGTTACGTAAGCCTTCGTTATTGTGGTAAAAATGAATAATGATTTTTCAAAGTCCTGTTGTGAAAACATACTTATGTGAACGATTGTGGACGGTAACCTGTCTGTACGTTAGCCCACTCGAAATTGGATGCGCAGTGGCTCAAACAGTAAGACAGGCTTATTCCAAAAAACCAGGAACCTAGCTAGTAATGCAAACGAACTAGATGATCAGTCCGGGTAGAACTATCATGCTAGGTGATACGCAATTAAATTAAATTTAAAATGCAAATTTTAATAATATATTGACTAAAGTCTAAAATTTGAGCGTTTTAAAACGCATTGTCAAAAGAGGGCAGATGCCAGAATGTGCGTTTTGGTCTTTCATACTGGTAAACATAGCCCACAAAGCACGTGGGCTAGAAGATTATTAAGAAACTCAAAAGCTGACGGTCGTATTGTTTTTGTGGAATGACGTACACCGATCTTCCAATTTTATACGGTCACACGCATTAGGAATAAAATAACTGCGCTTTGTGAACGCTGTTCGGCCTGAATATAGAGCAGCAAGCAAACATTACAGTCACTTTGATGCAGCGAACATAGCAGAGCAATCCTATATTTAATATACGCATGTATGCTTTCTTTCATTCTGTTACCGCCATACCGCCATCGAGTTATCTCATGAAGCGTTAGTTGCAATTCATGAATATGCTCTCTTGTTATTCCCTGGCGAAACTCACGTTTTCCACAAAAGTTAGTGTTTTATTTTAGTCTGCCAATGACTTTTTGACAGTGAAGAATGCGAAATACGTTGCACAATCAATACAAGCATCTGCGCTTGAAGACTAACTGACTTGGTCTCGTATCAAATACATTCCGAAGTTTATTGTAATTTTCGCCTACTGCAGACATCAGGCTTAAGGAAGACTGTTGCAAATGAGCCTGTACTGTTTCACTAGAATGTGGTCTAGAATCGGGAAGGAGTTAACAATCTAACTTTGATGGCCAGTCAATAGTTGGATTATGAAATAACATTGTTTTAAAATAATAATGCCATCCGAGGAGATCAATAACAGCATGCACTTCCATGTATTCACCCTACGTGAAAGTATCGTTCGTCAGAACTCCGCACTAGGCGGTTGTCAGATGATATGGTCAATACTGTACAGTTTACTTTTTGATTGTTGATGACTCCAAATAATGCTGGCTTAAATTTTTGAGGGTTAAGGTTTGGCAACAACTATGTCCTAAAATTATCTGAATGGATATGGAAGGAAGCGGACAAATCGAATTGAATTCATGTGTTTATTTCAAGCGCATCGAGACCTGTTCATTTCACTGACTCAAGTGATGGATCCCATGCAAATCTTCGCTTCGACACTATCTGCCTATTCTATCAACTAAAGAACTGTAGAGAAATCTCTTTAATTTTATATTTTTCACTCAACAGAGCATTTGTCACGGAAACCCAATGCTACTGCCAAATCTATGCTTTCCTTACAAAAAAGGTGGATCGAGAAACGTAGAGGCTGTGGCGTTGCAGATCAGAGCCCGTTGGCTTTTTTGGGTGCGCGAGCATTTTGTCTACGAGATTTGGCAGGCTCCTGTACTTTTCTAGAACCGCCTTATGTGATCTGCGGTGCACCAGTCAAGGGCCTGGAATTGAACAGATTCTTGGAAAGTGATACGCCAAAGATGCACTCCAATTCATGGAAGTTGGCTGATACCTACAACAGATGGGTGGAGCTCCAGCCAATTACAGTTCTGCTATTGCAGTTCATGATACCTTAGCAAAGGTGCCAATCCAAACTGAAAAGATATCTGACTTATTACAAAACGGGCGCTGCCTAATTAAAATGGCAAAATAAAGGAAATGTGAGTAATTTTGGCCAGAAGTGTGCGTGGTTTTTTTTCCGTAAGACCTGCTGCTGAAAAAGCAGGATTATTCGGAATGGCAAACTTGAGGTCCGAGTTAATAATTTGAAGAAAAGGTTAGGCTCACCGGAACGGGTTTATTTGGGTGCTGACGTTTCAAAAAGCTCGGTTGGATCCCCACTGGCAAAGCGTAAAGGGCACTTAGTCGACCAGAAATTTCAAGTGGCTTGTCGCGTTGGTCCGCCTCATGCTGATCGATTTTTTCCCTCCTCTCGCTGCCTCGGCCTCTCGGGCAATGGTTGGTGGACGTTTTATCTCCGGGCTTTATGAGTCACCGCTTCGTCGGGTGGTCGGTCTGGTGGTTCCTCTTCCTCGCCGTCGGCCTGTCTATGCATGGTCTTCTTAAGTCCATTGTGGTTACTTGGTCCTGAGCCGTACGGACGTGATGACATAGGACTTTGTGGGCTACGGAATGTTCAGATGCCTGGTGATAGAGTCGGCATCGGATTATTAAGCCTCGAGTGTTAGCCGTTCTGCTTTTGTAGCCCTGGCCTAGGATGGTAGCTCTCTGGAGATCGAATGTATGCCCAGTTTCTTCAACGTGTATTGCTAGTTGAGAGTTTGGATCTAGCCTCCGAGTGGCTGATTTGGACTCTCGTAGGCGGATCTGCAATTTCCGCCGCTTCACCCAGCGTAGTTACAGTCGTCCTCATTGCAATTTATTTTGTAGACATCACCTGAGATTTTGAGCGGATGGTAGTGTGTTTTTAGGTTGCATCAGACGACGCTGTAGGGTTGCCTGGGGTTGATGGACTATGCCTACTCTGGCGGGTTGTAACAATCGATACACCGCCTCGGAAACTCCTTTAACGTAGGGAATGGCCTTCCAGACTTCAGATTGCTGCTCATTTGGCCGTCGTCTGTACGCTCATCGCCTGCTTTTCTGGATAAAATTTCTCGGATAACCACTAGCTGCAAAGAGGTTTTGAAGGTACAGTCGTTCAGCCCTTTTATCTTCCGGTGTGCTGCAGTGTGATGCGAGTCTTTAGAATAGATATCAAACACAGCCACGCTTTTGGGACAGAGGATGATTGCTATTGAAGTATAGGATTTGCCTTGTGTCGGTGGATTTTCTGAATACTGTGCTTTGCAGTTGGCCATTTGTACACTGGCGCACAAGCACGTTAAGGAAGAGCAGTTAGATGTTTGTTTAGGCTTTTATGGTGAATTGGATGTCCGGATCAACCGAGTTCAGTAGTTCTTTTAGGTGCTTAATGTCAGTTGTTTTGACAAAGACAACGGTATCATCGACATAGCGAGCCCAGAACTTTGGTTGATACTTAGTGAAGAATAAGTGTTCTATCCGTTGAAGAAGTAATTTAGTAATTAGGTTTGACAGAGGGGAACACATAGGAGTGCCCTTAATTTGTTCGCCAAAGGTGAGATATGTTTTTGGTCAGTGTTGCAGAAGCGCGAGCAGAAGTTTAGACTTGAGGGGCTTGTTTCCCTACACATATCGCACGGCCAATAATTGGCTCACAATGTATATCGCTTGCTGCTGTGAAATGGCGGTGTAGAGCGAGACGACATCAACGGATATCATGCATTCGTCTGGCTCTAACTTCAGTTATTTAATGCTTTCGAGGAATGGGATCCCTGATGCTACTGTTGTTGGTGAGACTTCGGCCAAAACTTAAGACGACCGAACATCCATTTTGCCAAACCGTACTTCGGAGTGTCACGAACAGATACGAGTGGCCTAAATGAGACATTTTCTTTGTTAAGAAGAAGAAGTGATTCCTGGTACAAGGGATTTATTCGCCTGACGTTTCGGATTCTCACTGGAACCCATCATCAGAGACAGCGGCCCGTTTCTGCCACTGTCTCTGATGATGGATTCAAGTGAGGATCCGAAACGAAAGGCGAATAGAGCTCCTGATCCAGCGATCGCTTCTTCATCTTCCTTTTCATCTTCTTCTCAACTAGTATCTTTGCCTGCACCGGAATTTTCTTTGCGTGCCTTCGGCAGACCGTAAAAACATGCCGTGGTGGAGTCGGTGGATTTCATGAAAAACCCGTCGCTGGACGTAATTGCTTTTTAGCCTTGAGTCTTGAGGCTTTCTTTTATTCGAGTGACTAGATTTTTAACTTCACTGGTACGGCATGGTTTACAGAATTGCTAGTCTTCAAGTAAGTGTTTTACTTTGTCCTGATAATTCAATGTGTACATCACAGCTGTGGACCATCCATCAACCGCAAACAACCCTACAGCGTCGTCTGATGCAACCTAAAAACACACTACCATCCGCTGAAATCTCAGGTGTTGTCTACAAAATAAATTGCAATGAGGACGACTGTTACTACGCTGGGTAAAGCGGCGGAAATTGCAGATCCGCCCACAAGAGTCCAAATCGGCCACTCGGAGGCTAGATCCAAACTCTCAACTAGCAATACACGTTGAGCTCAGGTTAGCAAAAGTAGGAGATCCGGGTCGATAATCTGAGGAGAATGAATTGCACACCGGATCGGGGGACTATTCTGGCTGAAGATTCGAAGAGCTGGAGCTGCTCTCCATTGTCAAAGCGTCAAGTGAAAAAATCGATCAGCACTTTTTTGAATAGACTGCCGCATTAGTTGGTCTTGGGCCGATCGATTTTTTTCTTCTTTCGTTGCCTTGGCCTACTGGCCGTCGCCTGTTGGTGGCCTCCTGTATTACGTGTCGTCACCTCAATTGGGTTTGGTTGCATTTGCGTTCCCCTTTTGGGTGAAGTGGTCGACAGGCTGTGTTTGCTCGGCACTCTTAGTCTCCGTATGATTGTCTTGTCTTCGTCACGGTGTATGTAATGACGTAGGACTTTATAGGCTGAAGGAAGGTCTAGATGCCTGTTGATGGAGTTGGTATCTGAGTACCAAGTCCGTTATTAGTTCTCATCCAGTGCATATTTTCGCAGTTTTGGCTATGTGAGTCGACAAAATCTGCCTATGAGCGATATCAAATTGTTAACTTTCAATTTATCTCAAAAACCCGCCTCCAGAGTTAATATTGCAAGAAAGGACTGAAGATACAAACGTTTACTAAATACAAGCTGGTTGATCTCGCTTTTTGTCGCTCAGCGGGGAACGCATGTATTTTTAAAGACCAAGTTACGGCCGGAATTCCTGATTTATACATTCTAAATTACATGAAAACTTTTTAGAAACCTATAAGGCTCGCATTCTCTGCTTTTTCCCGTTTTTATACCTGAATTTCACTCATACCTCAATTACGATCCACCGTTTATGGCATAAAGACTACAATGTTACTTTGATGCAATTGTTTTCCAAAGTTGCTCAGTTGTTTAGGCAATGAATTCAACCACGCGCGTTAACGTCGCCTATTTACATTTGGAGAGAAAAGCTGGATAGATTAAATTGAGTTACATTGGTCATGAGGATATGTTCTTGACATGAATCCCAAATTCACGCAACCCCATGCTGTCGTTATGTGGAACTCAGTATGTCATCGGCATGTTGTGGTGGTACCGGCATATGACGTCTTCAATCGCAGACGAGCCAGCATTAAATGGTCAGGCTTGTATCCAATGAGGGAGCGTTCCCCGCTGTAGAACATTCAAACGCAGTGACACAATTTTCGCGCGACGCACTGACTGATGTGTAGAAATATACGTTCCTGCTCAGGGACTTGTGCCATGCTAATATTGTTTAGTACTGAATATGGATATGCGTACAACATATCACCGAATGCGACACCGATTTAAACGCTTCTCATCAAAAATCGCCTAGTGTCCCATTGACAAACACTACCCAGTTCTGCAATAGCAACATGGCTGACACTAGGATTAGAAGACCTCAGCCAGCCTTAATCGTAGATTAGCAGGCGCAATCCGGCTGCAGTTAGAGGAACGGTTACATGTGGAAGGCTAAATGTCCATCATTGAAGAAAACAACAATATTTAGGAGTGAATGTCGGTCTCATTATTTGGACGTTCAATTTGCAGAAAAAAGATTTTTAAAAATCCAAATTTTACTCATGAATATGAAAAACATGTACAGAACAGGGTTTTGCCGTTGAGAAGTGAGTTCCAATCAATCTGCTGAAACAAAAATATGAGAATAATAGAAATAAAGGTATGTATTCAATATAGGTCATAAATGCTAATATCCATTCCAAAAGAATATTTTTCTTATCGCGTGTTTTCACCGACTGTTGTTCTGATGCAAGGTAAAGCAAAATGCCAGGCACAATATGGCGACTGACACGTCTAAAGGCAGAACCCGTTGTTAACAAAGACAGCAAAATTATTTTATCTTGAAGGTATATAAAGTTTGGCCGGTTTTAATTTCTACTTACGGAGCTTGAAACAATTCCTATTTTGGCTTTTTACTCTTTACAGCGTTGAGGTATTTGAGTGTTTGTGGTTTCTAACGCGGGCCGTTGTCGAACTCAGAGTTCCATTTAACATTTTCGTGTGACAATTTCTTAGGTTTTACTATACGTCTGACTTGAGATAGGTTTTTTTAAAGCACTTTGCATTAGAAAGAATTACCTGACATCAATTATAAACGCCATAAGTTCTGAAAAGGAAACAGAGGTGATGACTGAGATTATTCATACAACTGAACAACCCTAAATACTTTACTATAAAAAATAAATCTCTGATTGTGATAGCGGATTTTGCTGTGGTCAAAAGAGGAACAAATGGGAGGAACGTTACATATCTTGAGATCAGTAGGACGCATCAGTCCAAAGCGGAATACAGAGCTGTTTAGTAGCCCGCAATCTGAGAATTTGCCTAAATTAAACCGCAAATTTTATTTATCCTGTCACATAGCATAAACGTACTCCGTTATTTTTGCACTAATCTATTTCTATTTCCTACCAGACTCGCAAGAATGATTTCATTCTGTATGATAGTTGGAAAATCGATATTCTGCACTGTTACGCAGATTGCCATCAAGCGTCAAAACTGTTATGGGCATTAAGACGTGTAAAAACACCCATTTCTAACGACTACTTTTCGGTTGCCACAATCTAATATGTGCTAACGGTTCTTGAGATTACAAAACTCAATGTTTACTCCTTATTAGGGATTTTACTGGAAATTCCTGTTGAATTACTTACTCGTCATTCATTTGACGGTTAGCTGACCTTGACATTTGAGTTCTATTTCCGCGCACGATTGCAACAAGGAGGATGACAAGGGCGATCAAGAGCCCGCAAAGTACGGCAAGGACGACAGCAATGGCGATGACATTTCCATATGGATCCGAGTCCGTCAGTTTACCTAGAGCAAAATAAGGACATCAAAGCAATGAGTAAAAAGTGCCAACACAGTATGAAGCGATTGTAAACTCGTTCATATGGCCGTCACAACAGAAGCCAGTATACTATAAAGTAGTTAGTGTAATAACTTCGAATAAACATCATTGATAATAATTACTTAAAATGTAATATTTTTTGTGTACTATATGTCCTGTAAACCGTTGAATCTTTTAGGTCAGGTTTTCGGGTGATTACTTCTAATAATGAAGTCATAATCATAGTGAATATGTAGCAAATGCCACGAACACGACAGATAAATCATTTTGATGACTAGTAATAAAATTACCTTCGGTTGACATTTTTGTGGAGGCCGTAGTTCCGACGCCCAAATCTGTGTACACCCGCAGTTGGATCCTGCGACGCCAAAACACCAGTTAAACTGCTGTTTTGCCTTTCATAAAAAGCCAGTTTACTATCTTAATTTTTAAATTCACTTGACCTTAGAAAACTATTGATTTTGGGTACCGTTTTTTATTCGTCTCATGAGAGCTATTTGACTTTATCCTATGAACATCCGCTCACAAAGAAGCGTAAAGTAAATTCACACTAAATAACTCCATTTTATTTACAGTTGTTATCATAGGCTTTTAACTGATCCGTATACTGAATTCAACAGCTACTTGCAACTATTTTCAGGAAATTTATCAGGGCGTCTAATTAAAAACGCACATTTTAATACTGCAAACAATTGGCATATATGCAGAAAACCTGAAGATTAACAAGGACACAAGGGGTAAAACGTTTGACAATTATTATAAAAATGAGCGAAGGTAAAGAAGTCCGTCCAGTGCTCAAAGGCCGAATAGCCCTATCAAAAGGTAGCGATTAGTTAACCACGTGATTTTTATTTTTACCCATGTTATCACTGGACGGAAGCATATTTTTCTGAAGCAATATTAACATTTTTGAAGCAAGCAAGGACAGCAGAATTTAATGGTACCACAAAATTTCGCGACCGCTTCTCAACTGCTGCCGGTCGTTGCATAACAGAAATAACAAGTGAAAAAGGTACAAAGGTTTGAATTTCGACAGAAGCGGTCGCGAAATTTTGTGGTACCATTAAATTCTGCTGTCCTTGCTTGCTTCAAATTCATTCCGGGGAACTATTCCTTCAAATATTAACATTGAAAATCAAAAGCAATTTTTGAATTAGGAAGGTCTAGAAGGAGCATGCGATTAATTTGGAAAGTAAGAGTATATTTGCTCACACGAATGTAGTCCCCGCGGCAAGTCGGCCGTTATAATCGTGGCTGTCGATCATGGTTCCGAGGCCTGCACCCAGAAGTACATTTTCATCGGGCAGTCCTGAGTCAGTCGCCGCTTCAGGCATGGGCAGTCTCAACTCCCAACTGCCGTCGATGGGATCTATATACGTCTGCATTGTGGAATTGCCAGTTAATTGGATGATAGTTTACACTTCGGGGTGACAACTAACAATTAGAAGTAATGCTTGGAAGAAACAATATGTGCGTTTGTTCTTCGGTTGCATTTTACCATCCTAGCATATAGTAATGCTCCCATTTAATAGCAATGTCTGGCTTAACACACAGTATGACATGATTTTCGAATATTTTGCCAATCGAATGATATTCAAACACAACAAAACGAAGCATTCTACGCGACTCTAAGTCCACTAGATTATAGTTCAGTAACATACTTGACTGAATAACATTGGCAATCAAAGCATAAAAATTCGGTTGGATGTGGTTTGCTGGCCTCACCTGAAGTAAATAAACCCTAGTCGCCTCTATTACGGTACCGGTGGTAATAGGGGGTTTTTACAGGTGGAACCGGGAAACGCACAGGGGAGGAAGTCAAGTAGTTGTATGCAAAAGAAAAGCTATTGGGAGTGCGTGGTTGTACTTTCAATGATTAAGGGAAAGTTGTGCTAACCCCTAACCCTTACACCTAACTTTTACCCCTTTATCCTAAACCCCGACCACTAACCCTTTACCCTAACCCCAACAGTATTGTCCCCATTAGGTGGAGCTACCAAACCACATCTTACCAAAAATTTAATAGCTTCCCTTGTATGCTTAAGCAAGTCGTGAGCAGACATTATTTGTCTGATTTGACTAATAATTCGAAATTACTCGTGAATAACGCTGAGTGCAAGCGATCTAATTAATAGAACAAAGCAATCTGCGACCAGCAGAAGAATATCTACTGTTGGGTGGAACGGGCCAAATATCTCCGCAAACCGCGTAGTATTAAGAATATCTCTATATACTCTTGCTTAATTAGAATGGAAAAGTGTCGAAAGCAGTCCAATTATAAACACAGCATGCTATTTATACCTTTTTTGACAGTTTCAAATAAACCTTGTCAAGCAGTTAAACATTTAAATAGACGGGTTTTATTTTTTCTGTTTCTCTACTTTACTGTCATATAGTGATTTAAAGTCTCTGTCATATGTATGCTTCAAAAATAGTATAGGTTAAAATGTGGCCTTGTCATACGTTTGTCAGTCATATCAAGAAAACAACGAATAACAGTGTAATCATCCAAATTTTCACAGATAATAAATGTTCATTTGTAAATTCTAACTCATTAAAGGGTTTTTTATATGCTCTGTCCATCATTTTCAAAGAGAGATCAAAACACCTTAAGATTCATAACCGTTTTAAAAGTGGTGTGGCACTTAATCTTAAGAATTTATTTTCAATTTTGGTAAATATCTTTTTTAATATGAATAACTCCAAATTATGGCCGTTAATGCAATTTTTTTAGCATTTTAATCGACCAACTAATATTGTTTTTGGATTGCATGAATTCATTAGAAAAGGATTGCTGCTTGGTTAAGTTATTAGTCAAACGTCAGACTATAAAACGGTAACTTTACTTACCCCACCAACAATTTGGGGCATTTTGGCTGACGTTGCAGAATAAATGAAGGAGGATGACCAGTTGGGACCGTCTGACGTGCCGCTATCCTCAACAGGCGTAATCACAACAGATACGCCATTAAGATTGCCAATTTCGGGAGCGGTCAATTTTGAGTAGGAAACTCGAATCATCAATTGGCTGGTCGCGTCAGTAGGCGTCGCAGATGCCTGAGTTATTTCCTTTGCTAGTTCGCCGAGTATTTCTTGTACTGGTGCTGTAAGTACATGTAAATCAAAAGATTTCTCACGGTAAAAGTCTAAATGAAACGCTTGAGTTAACATTCATTGTGTTTATCAAGGCGTTAAAAGCGGTCTGTGCAACTATAAATTTGAACGAATGCACCAGGGAGGTTTATTTGTGGTCGCGTTCCAGTGCGTTGGGAGAAATAGGTAAGGTCAGCATGTCTCAAATTTTAGAAAGGCCCCGTCAGTTTGTACTGGAATTCTTTCGACAACCAATTATAGCCAGACCTTAGTCACTATATGCTTATATGCAATTTGCTGATTAAAAACGGTGCTTTTGTTGTTTTTCGACATTCATCACCCATATTCATACTGCATGACATAGACGACACAACCACCGAGGCTTCAGATATCGTCTCTAGCGTAATTTGGTTAGGTATCGCTGGCATGTCGCATAGCATATTTGAGGCTCTTAAGTTCTCACATATAAGCAATCAAATATACAGCAGAATTTACCGGCGAAAACAGCACTGTCTTAGTATACGGTTATTTGTTAACTACCAACACCAACAGAAGATCCAAAAACTGACCAAAGTAGGGGAATTCTTACGCCGGATAAAAATCTAAGAAAATTCGCCGGTCGTCTGTGTGATATGCCCTACTTGTTCTTGTTTGCTTTATGAAATAACCAAAATCCGTAGATTGTAACAGAGTTTAAGCATGCGCAAATAGACAAATGTAACAGCAAAATGAAGAAACTAAGCGCTTGGACAAACCGACGAATTTGATCCACGCAGGGTTTACCAGCGGAGCTGATTCCCTATAGGTTATTTGCAGGGAGCTGCCAATACGGCGGAAAACATGCACGGCAAACGTAACTACGCACACCGCTTCCCATGCCTAAATCCTTATTTATCTGAAGAAGAAGAAGAAGAATCGAGCACCGGAACAATTCGTTTATTATCCTGAGCTTTCAGACTCGTACAGGAGTCCATCGTCAGAGGTAGTGGCAGAAACAGGGCAAGCGGCAGTTAAAAGGCACGTAGACCCAATCATCGACCGGCGTGGGCAACTATTTTGGTGGCTGCGAAGTCAAATTCGTGACCCATTTCGTAGGTGTGGGCGGCCAGAGCCCTTCGTAGTCACCTCCAGTCGTGCGACGTCGGTCAATGATTGGGTCTACGTGCCTTATAACTGCCGCTTGTCCTGTTTCTGCCACTACCTCTGACGATGGACTCCTGTACGAGTCTGAAAGCTCAGGATAATAAACGAATTGTTCCGGTGCTCGATTCTTCTTCTTCTTCTTCAAATATGTATACACCTGGAACTCGAAATTTCGCCTTCATTCCTTATTTATCTTTACGTTAATCAAAAAAACAACTCCCTGCTCCTAATAGTCCTGTCGAAATTTGCAAATGTCAGATAATCAAGACAAAGTTCCCCGTCATATGCATATATATATATATGTCGAATCACCTACCGTCATTGGTTGTACGCACGGGGAAGCTGTATAGGTCCACACAAAAACCTGTGCTCAGCTGGCATTCGGTGAGTTTAAAAGTGTAGCTCCTTGAAGGCAGCAGACCCTTGACTTGACAGGTATGCTCGCCAACAGAGACTGCCGAAGTGCACGCCGCGGTGGTTGAGGAGTCAATCAAAACTCTGAACTCCACGTCCGGCTTCGTTTGGCTGCTTGACCAGCTCACTGTGGCAAAATGCGGTCCAATTGCCGTGGTTTTTAGAACGTACCCATCTGAAATATAAATGTCATATAAAAGGGTATAAAACAACGTGAAAACTAATAGCCTCAATAAGGCCGCCCTGACATGTTCATATTACAGTCAAGTTGGCACCCTAAGTATTTTTATGTACTTAGATTAAGGTTTTTAAATAGTAAATGTCGAGAGGCAAACGGGAGTATCGATTATAAGTCGCTAGGTGGATGCTGTGCGTTTTCGATGTCTTCTGAATTCATCAAAATAATAAAAGGAACAAGGTAAGCGTAGCATGAAACTGGGTACGATAAACATCCACGAAAATCTTAGAATGCCGTACAGTCTATTTACCCTTAAAGAGCATACTTTGTTTTCCGGTGCATCGATCCCTGACCAGTCTACACCTGACCTGTGACTATGCTGAAATATTATTATCCACCTCCCACTCGTATTAAAGTAAATTACATTTGCTTTGACAATTAAGAGTCTGTAACCTGATAAAAGTGTTATTTGAACGGGTTTTGCGGGGACAGAGGAAAGCTGGTCCGGATATTTGTAGTTTGCCTACAATGTGTGCAAACTAAGAGCAAGCGTTTGGATACGTTTTTATACGTACGCTTGTATGGCATTACTACTTTTATCTTTCTGCCGAATCGATCAACTTACAAACATGCTGTGCTGAAACCATGTGGTTCACATTGCAGGTACTCCGTTCAAAAACGTTAAATTGCTTAATCTTAACCGCACACGTTACCATAAACCCGGTCTGTTGATGGCCACTTTACTAAATCCACCGCGTTAACCCCGGACGATTTCTCTCATTGCTTTCCGAGTTTGCGGAAATAGACTGAGCTGCAAAACATAACAGCAGGAATGTTCTTTTAGTCTTACGGACAAACGATATTTTAGATTTTGTTTCCTGTAATTGCCGCACAACAACTTTAAATCCTTTAACGAAACAAAGCCTCCAGCGATATATGTTTATCGCTTTATTGTAATTTCAAATATTTAAAGTACCAGGACACCCACCTTTGATTGCAGTTTTGCCGATGATTGGTGCACCAGCATTAGAACACATGTCCATTTTTGCACATACTGACAGCGTGACTGAATATGAATAATTTGTGTGTAGATTTTTAATTTGGCAAATCTCATTTCCGTTGGCCAAGGTTGTTTCACAAATGAAGCTACTCTCCGGGATCGATGGGTCATCTGGTGTTTTTAAGGAAACCTTGTATTCGAAAGAATTATGTTTGTCAGCCACCGGTTTGGCCCAGATCAGAGAGAAGGATGTGGCCTGGACATTAGTAACCTTGGCATCGCGTGGGGACTCTAAAATATCTGTAAAAGGGCAAAGCAGGGGTCATTCTGACTGGGAATTCAAAAAAGACGATCAACGCACAGAATATATGACCAAGCGGTTTTTTGCACTAAGTATACTGTCCTTTTACTTAGGTCAACATCACCGAGCCCAACGTGTGTGCCTACTTCACTTTTTTCTTCGCATCTTTCTTACCTTAAAGATCAATCATAAGTTAATTATCATGCTGCTGAAATCACATCACGGTGAAGCTTTCTCGTGCACTTATTTTCAGTTGAGTAGGATTTGTTTTGCTCTTGTATTTTAGGTGTATATATCTCCCCTAAAGCGAGTTTACTAAACAGGCCTGTATCAAAGAAGAGCCATTTTCTGTCATTGGGAGCGCATTAGCTCCAAAGGCGATCTTTACGCTTGCTGGGGATGCTAAAAAACCAAATTCGCATGCGAAGCTTTCATTTATTTCGTCCCACCGTTATACGCACAGAGGGAATTTGTCGGTTTATTCTTCTTAACGGTGATATCGCTTAACCCAGCCGGCTGTTTATTCGAAGATAAATTTTAGAGGAAGCATAACGCAAAATAAATCACTTTCATAATACTGGTAGTTACAGCTTGAGTCGCACTATGTTTTTATCTGGAATGTGGGGGACAACAGCAACAAGAAAACATGCATTTCGAGGCGAAAAGTAAGATGCCCTTATGACTGTGTGTAACCTGCACGCAACTAATTCATGCTACTAGGCCAGTTAACTGATGTCGCGGTCATGTGGGCCGAATCGGACGACAATTGAAGTGCACGGGGGTCGGCAAGTTCGACGGCCATGACACACAGAGCTGTAATCGGACCGTCGCGAATCCTAGTCGGCATACGTGTCACGGCAGCCCGCAGGTCGGAGTGTTGGAACTATCGCCAAGTACGCACAAACGCCCTCTGGCCCGTCTTGGCCAGATGAAGATCACTCTAAGATGTCAGTGCGTGTCTCTCATATGACTAATTTGCTTTTGTCCGTTTACCGATTGATAAGAGAAAAGATATCTAACTTGAAAAGTCTTATTACGATTGAGAAGCTGGTGTGGATTCCATAGTTCATACAGTTGTGTGTGTGTGGCTACACTGTTTTTTAAGACACTCCCCTCTATTTCTCATCGCTGACTACCTAATGCTCATTCACATGCTGTAGGGTAGTTTCATTGACGACTGTGAGATTTGCCTGAGAATTGACTTACAGGGTTTTGCCGTCCTTATTTTCGCTTGGTTGTTTAAAGCAGCGCAGTAGCCGGCGCTCTCGCAGGCTTTCACCATGAGGTAGTACTCAGTGTCGGGTCGCAGGTGTTCCAGAGTGCATCCTTGCTTGTTTTTGACAGCGCATTGTTGCTGAGGTAATTTCTCGTCCACTGGCACTGCGTACACCCAGACGTAGCTCACTTCCTCCTCTCCGTTATAAAGCACTTGCCAGTTGACAAGCGCCCTTGTTTGTGTAACATCTGTCGGTTGCTTTAGCTTGACACCTAAGTAAGTAAGGAGCCCTTTTAGCTGATGACATGGAATCAAGCGTTATGAAACTGCGCAAACACGCGTACAGTCAGAACGTGTCAACAGCGATAAGACAGATTACCAAAGGTCTCGCCTGAGGAGGAAATGCATTTGACGAAAATGAGCATTAAAGCAGAATCTCTCAGTTTATTTGTGAGCGAATCGATGTTTTTAATTAGTTGGACCCATGCGATGATTGCGTCGAAACTGCGTATACATTGCTTTATGACTACATCTGCGATAAAGAAGAATCCGCTTAAATTATCCATGCATAAATGACAAGTCGAATATCGTCAGATCAAAGTAATCTTCCAACAAGTCCCACTCTTTCCCATCTACGCATCGGCAATCCCAATGAGTTTTTGAAAAGACTTATTCTTCATTTTGATAAGTGAGTGCAGCGGTCTGACAACATTTTTAAGAGCTGAAGTTTGAAAATACTGTTCGATTTTTGAGTATTCACAAAGTTAAGTAAATACCTAATCCAGCGACTTCCTCCCAATACGTGGTATCAGCAAGTGGGGCACTCGACGCCAGCCTGTTCTAAGTCACAACCACTTTGCCCAAATTCATAATCATTTATGTTTGCATAATCTATGACCCAACCTATAATGGATCTTTGCCCATACAGCGTTAAATGGGACCTTCCCATTTTCCCATTCGATTGCGCTTTCTATTAGGGGCTACGTGGGACAAATCGCTCTAAAAACAGGTCGTGCATGGTTCTCCTGTTTGTAAACTACGCAACTCCAAAAATAATCATGGGAGAACTAGATTCTGTCGTACATCCTCTCCGCTATTATGACTTAGCCGACCTCGGCCTGGTAATTGGTTGCCTGTTCGCGACGTTTGCCACCCATACGGGGCTTGTTTGCTTCTTGAAGCCAATAGATCGGTGTGCGACTGCCTACGAGGGTTATAGTATGAGCCCCAAGGCACAACGGAACGAGCATGTTCCGCAACCTGATCGGCGAGAGCCCACTGTCATAATTGATATTCCCGATCACAACCGACAGGACAACGGGCCCGTGGCTCAATGGTAGTGCGTCAAACTCCATGACCAAAGATCCCGGGTTCGAATCTCAAGTGATCCACACTTGGGGTTGGGTATGACTGGCTGATGACGGCTAATAAGCCAGAAATGGCCATTCCGGTCTCCCTTATCTTTGTCCGCTCCATCTCGTCTATGTCTACTACTAGTCGCTGTGCGACTGCCTGTGAGGGTTCTAGTATGAGCCCCAAGGCACAGCGGAACGAGCATGTTCCGTAACCTGATCGGCGAGCGCCCACTGTCATAATTTATATATATATATATATATATATATATGACGGGATATATGTGCGGCAGCACTAGTATAAGCATGAATGGAAGCAAAGCCAGATACCTTCACATTTAAATCAAGCCATGTTAAATGAAGGCCTGCATAAATCTGTCTTAGATTCTTTACAAAACTCAATTATATAGAAATGTTAATTTTTCGAGCACTTAAGAAATGATTTATGAATTGCCATGCAGAAATGTGAATTACCTTGTATTCTCGAGTACAAAACGCAGTCGCTTAAATAACTGCACTGTTGTTTATCGCAAAGGCTCCATTCCATGATGTAAGTACGACCAGGTGTTATGCCGTTAAGCACGCCACTGAAGAGTCCTGAAGTGACGGGTGTTTTAAAGGCTTCCAGGGAATTGTCAGCCGAATGAAATTTAAAATAGTGATTTTCGAAGTCGTTGCTAGACACATTTGATTTCCAGACGAGGTAGGCGCTGGAATTATGCAGTTGAGCAACGTAGAGCCGGTTTTCCTCTAAAATTGAAACGGCTTCAGTGAAAATCGTATGTATGAGCTTATCTGTCAACTTCTTGTTTGTAGCCGTAACCACTTTTTGGGCTGCTTGTGTGCGTTATTTCAAACTTCAAGTTATTATTGCGTAATTTTTTTGTTAGGTAAAATCCAAACATCACTAACTAGTATTTGTGTTTGAGGGGAATATCAGATTGCATAAAAGTCTAGGGACGTTATGTCTGACCAAACTCATGCTTCTTTGACTATTACTAAGTCTAACCGTATTTTGCCTGTTCCGCGGGCGTATGCGTATTACATGGAGGCCTCAAACAATTGCTCCAAGGCAGTGCGTAGGAATATATGGAAGTGGGGTTGGCTTGTTTGCTTACGTTTTCAACCATTATAATTATAAAGAACAAAGTGTATGTGTATAATCTTAGTGTATGCACAAAGATCAGAGGGAATCTCACGAAAAGAAGAACAAGGCCAAAGTAGACAAAATTATGTGACAGTACGCACGCTGGCTCACCTGGATCCAATGTTTTTAGAGTAATCGGTTCAGCCTCCGTGCACCTCAAGGAACTCCGGTGGCAGGCTGATGGGCGGAAGTGGTACGTTGTTGCGGGCATGAGATTATATGCCCCCCAGGCCGACTCGATATTCACCTCCTCCCTTTTCATACATTTTCCGTACATGTTTGTGTCACTGACTGGATCAAGAACAGCATAGTACTCAAAGTTGCTGGTTGGGTCACCTTCCGCCGGTCCAAATTTCAACTCTGCATATGAGTCCTCTACTTTCACTACCTCCATGTTCCGCGGTGCTAAAAATTAAACACGTTCGATTTAAGTGCATATCTGACGCAGAAAATGAGGCCCGACGAATTCGCACCGCCGGACTCGGTCTGAACATTCAGACTGTTGTCTGGGTTCTGCAAAGATCGCCCGACACACGGACTTCCGGAGTAGCAATATTATCCTTCTAAAGCGTTCGTTTTTTCCTAATGAAAAACAGATCTTCTGCAGCTGCGGGAAATTAGGAAAAAGATAGGTGAATAAAAGACTTGTCCTAAAACAACTCCGCATGTTGAATAACTTAAAAGTGACCTCTTAAGACTGCTTTATATTTCATTGAATATCTGGGGCAAAATTCTTGGGTACCGACTCAATTGAAATCGCATTCAAATTTTGCAGGTGTAGAAACGCAATAGAGTAAAATTTTTTAATTTTTGAAAACTACCTTACAGATGTAATTTAGGGGATAGGTTACATCTAACCTACTATCACCCATGCTGGACTTGTGAACAAGCATCGTGCTTACTATTTTTAGGGCCAGTTATAGAGCTAATACTACGCCGATAAATGCTGCGCCATGTTGCAGTTGTCATACACTTGCTCTTCGGCCATGTGTACGCATGGTTAAAACGCAATTTTCTGTTTATTTTTTGTTAAAATCAGAGGCATTATACAAGTCTGGTCATTACGAGCGTCTTAATAGGCATAAATTTTAATCGATTCTTTCCATCCGGAGATCGACATCTAACTTGTTGGTGCATGAGACAATCATGCGAAATTTGGGTGAAGACGACATCAAGGTAAAGTAATATCAAGGACTCACGATTTGGTAAGGTTTCTCCCAGTACATTATCAGTGTAATCGCTGCACTCTCCATCAGACGTGCATGCCGATACGGACACATCATACCAAGTGTTTGGTGGGAGATTCTCCAGCCGACAGGATAGGATACTGTCTGATGAGGTCGCCTGGCATGTGTGGGTTTGGCCGTTATGATTGTTGACAGCTCTGGCCTTGTACACGTAATGGTCAGCTGGATCTTCAAGGGGCTTGGACCAAAAAATGCTGAAGGCCTTGTTCGTTCGACTTTCGACAACGACATAACGTGGAACTAAAAGATGGGAAAGGATAGGCGATGAAAGCATTGCAGGTGACAACCTGTGTACGACCATCACCACCTCAACAGTCGCCTCCGGCCACGGACCCTAGAGCAATTGGTGTGAGACGGTGAGGCAAATAGAATTGTTCGGAGTGAGTAGATCGGACCTGAGAACCTGAGAAAACAGCGTTCAGTATATGTGACCCTATTCAGGTTTGATGTTGATTCGGAGTTAGCAATCGTCTTATGCTTGACCTGACAACATTTTGACCGAGCGCAAACAGGCTGGTGATGATGCGAAATTTGCAGTTGTGGTTTTTAAAGCTGATTACTGTAATTTGGTGCTTTTAAAATCCTCTTTCGACAGTTATTAAGTAATGAAATTAACTAGCACTAAGAATATTAGCGGCGTGTACAAAAATGTTAACGACAACTTGCTCGTATAGTGGGTAATTTGGTATTTTGTCGTGCTATCCGAAAAGAACTCGACATAGCGACATAAAATAGCCTGCAACTCTAATCCTAGATTAGGATTTGTTTTATTCCCTATGGCGAAATTCCATGGTTCATAGATAAAGCTATGCAGAGGAGGTTAGACTGCATTATAGTATCTCAACTTACCGGCCGAAACTAATTTAATATCTCACAAAAATCTGAGGTTTATTAGGCACACTTCAGGGAGCTTCGGTCAACATTTGTTGGTTTTCGTATTTGTCCTATGAAAATTTTGCTTTTCATTTTATTTTTAGCCATGTATCGCGTGAGGCAATTGACAATCTGACCGCAGCAAGCAACGGGGTCAACTGTGCGCCTCACAGTCTGTGCGTAAATTAGCTTGCAGTGGGGCAGATTTACCCAGCATCTACTGCAGTCTTTAACTCTTGATCCAAGAGAATTTTAAGATGATCGGAAGTGGAAACGATACTTGTGACTAAACAGCCTGCCAGTGCCTGCGAAACACGACCTTTTGCTCACAGAATGTTTAAGGCTTCTCGAAAGTGACGGCCCAACTCTGACATTCATCTACCCTATATACAAATAAGACTGATCCTAAAGAACAAGCGTGACCTAATCCGCTGGTGCAGCATAAAAACGAAATCCCTAGTGCTGATTTCGCAGCACCAGTCGATCTGCTGAGCTTGAGTTAGCGAGATTAGGCGCAAAGGTTGACGGGTCCAGAAGAGCCTAACATGTATGTCGCATGCTGGTTGTTTAATAATAATGAAACAGCATGCACCAAATAACAAACTTCCCATAAAGTGAGGGGTGTACATGCTGGCTAAGGCAATGGGCGGCTCAGGTTTCAAATACGCAATAGATCCATAAAGGCTTTAGTACAAAGGAGCCATTGATTCCGACTAACGAAATTCACTTGCACGTACACGATGTCTGACCGGCCGTTATGCCAAGCGCAGTTTGCATAATATGGCAGTTAAGCCAAAAGAAATACGTTCTTACCGGCAGGCTTGGTTTGAACAGTTAGACTGTCGCCATAGGTTCTGCAAACACCGTTTGGTTCACAGGCTTGCAGTTCAACAGTGTAAGTGGAATAAGGCTGGAGTCCCGTGACCATACAAGAAAGCATGCTGTTGTCAGACACCATTGTACAGCTTTTTCGATTGCTTTTGTTCTGATACGCGAATGCCTTGAATGTGGCCGCCATTCCTGCAGGAGCCTTCATTGTAACTTCAACATGGTAGCTGTGTCCATTGGCTGCGAATTCTAGGTTGAGAGGGGATTATTAATTTTGCAAGACATATAAATTAAGAACAACATCCCAAATGCTATACTACGTTGCATTAAGTTTAACTGTTCATTTTATCAACAATCATAGAGTTTGATGTTCCTGGTTACTAGAAGTCACTTTGGGCTTGATCGCCCCTGATCTCCAACGCACTCGTCATTTTTGCTAGCGTCTCTTTTTCTTAGCCCTTTTCTCTGCCCACAAGCAAGCGACTCTCTTCTGATTGTGTCAGAAAAGTACATAAATTCAGATTTTGAAAGGAAAAGACAAATTCTCCTTCGCCCAGCTGTTCCATTAGCTAACTAATCGAAATTTCCTGGTAGGTAAACTATTTTAAATGTCTCCGGCTGATTATATTTTTTCAATTTGTCAGTAAGCGAGGGGAGCAGAAACGCATTTAACCTTATTTACATCTGATGCGTAGATATTTGCGTTGCATGCAAGCACATTTGCGGTCACAAGAACTTGCCTGAGTTTCCGTTTAATGCATACGTAGGAAAATTCCTTGTGCTCAGTTCCCCATTTATGCTATATGAAAGTTAAAATAAGCATTTGTTACCTTGGGGTTTTGGCAACCAGATTATTTATCAAGAGTGTACATCGTAAAATAAAAGATCCCTGAATAATTTTAAACAACAGATTTCAAAACACAACTGCCGACCGTCTCAGCCGTAGAAAACTGTCGATTTTTGGTACCCTACGCATCCCGAAATAAAGAAAACTGTCTTTAGCACAATACACTACAAGTGATAGCTACCGCTACCAGGTGAATCATACAGGACAGCCAAGGAGATAAATATATTTTTCGGAACCAAACTGTACACGCCTCGTGACCATAACACTGTAAACGTTTGTTCAGCAACAATGTGACATGTAAGCATAATTATACGTTGAGTGATCACAGTACTGTATACATGTGTAAACTGTAACTAGGCATTTGGAGTGTGATATTGGTTGACCAAAAAAGGCCAGTCGCAGCCGTTAATGATTGCGGAGTGCTAGACCCAAAAGTGGCTACTTTCATTAGCAGTTCTTATCAAGGGAATGTTCACACCATCAACTGCACAAGTCGCTGCCTCAAAGAGTGCTTAAGGACTAACTCGTGCGGACAGATGCCTACTTTCTTTATTTTTCAAATATATACAATCACCTAAGTCAGAGGTTAAGCTGTCCCGGAGCTTTATATAATACTACGCGTTGTTATGATCGTGAGCAAAGGGAAATGTGTTTTATTTAGATCCTCGCATCCGTATGCTCGGATCGATTTTGCGGTTTTGTAGGCTTCTAAGTATAGTTTTTAATACAGTTCTCCATCTTACTCGAATTATTAGGAAGGAGTTGTGCACTTTTAAATAATGTACGAGATGCTATGCCTCAAATTCAGTCGCAGTACCATGTAAAGAACCGATAACCTGGCACTGACAATTAAAATATGGCGCGCGCAAAGGCCTTCGTTGGAATTTTGCCCGACATTTGAAACCCAAACTACAGTACGGGTATAATGCCCTATGGTGTTAATTCAATAACTGCAGTTAGTAAACCATTCAGTTTCTATGCACCTGCAGTAACGACTGAAAGATTCTCTTCATTATGTATGCATGAGCTTATTCTTCTGCAATCGGTGGTTCTCTTACGAAGGAGAATATATCCCTCATTAGCCAAACCAAATAAACAAATGTTTATTTGGGCCAGTCATAATTTTAGAATGTACTTTGATAGCAAAAAATAGAACAAGAAGTACCCATATGCAATGTTAACACACAGACCGATCTATCGAGACGAAACATTTGTATGATTTTGATTCAGTGAAGTAACATGTGAACGAAATAAATGGGAAAAAATGCAAAAAGCTACGAAATTGCCCTGACGACACATTATGAAGTGCATGTGCGCAGTCGGACGAATAATGGTTCATACGAAACACAAGTGTACACTTGTGTAACGTTACTCAGAATTTAAATTGTTTTCTTAAAAAATATTTACTTACGCCTCAGCTGAATTTTCTGGAGAAAAGTTTGGCACTCCATCGCCGCGAATAGCTTAAAACAGAATTTAATCCTCATTAATATTCGAGATGATAATCAATAACATTTGCAAGTGTGAATGACATCTTTTCATATATTATTTACCATGAGTAGGCGTAATAAATCCCCTGAATACAATGCTCAACCACAGAAATTGCAGATGTTTCGTTTTTTATGCGGAAACTTTTAAGAATTTACTATAGTAATTTCTTAATGGATATATCGATATATCCATTAAGTTTAATAGATCCATTAAACTTATCGAATAGTTAAGACATCACATTGCACGGCTACAGTGTTTCGGAAACCCTGATTTTACGCGAAGAGGTACTTGCATGTTATCTTTACAATTTACCTGAATAGGTAATGACCAATAACAGTACTTGGATCCAACTGGCAGGCACCATTGTAAGAAATACCGCCTCACGCAAAGCTACCCTGAGCTTGCTCCCTTTTATATAGATAAACAAACAGTCGTGATGCTGCCGTCAAGCAAAACAAATCACATCGTTAACATTAGAAAATTAAAAACATATACGTCTTGGCACACTGTCATTATATTAATCTGGCATTAATCAACCTTAAGTCATTGTTTCTCACGGCTAAAAGCCACTTGGGAAACATGCGTACAAAATTCCTGGTCTGAGTGTCGGATGAGTTTCCTTAAAGTACGTTCTGCTTAAGAGACAATAAACTGAAACAAACTGTCCCGCGTGATCGCTGTTTGACTTTTTTGGCTCTAATCGCGACTATGTCATATTATGTTTCTAGATGTCCCTGTTGTGCTCTGTTGTGCGAATTAGCTCGTTACGAAATCCATGTTGTGTAATTGCTCAAGGATGGGCCACATTGGCATGGACAGTATCAGAATCAAAGGCTACAGTGGAAAACTTTGTCGAGTTTTCCACGTGCGTCTCGGAAGAGTCATTATTGCCCCCTTCTTTGCGAGTGCAGTCAGAAGCTGTTTAGCGAAGCAGTAGTAGTCGACATAAGAAATGTACATCATGTGGCATGCTAGAGAACTAACGGACGTCTAAGAATTATCACAGGGTCCTACACTTAGACTCGAACCGATGCTCATGCTTTCTCTCTACAACATCGACTGAAAAGTCAATGGGGAGTATTTGTACATTTTTTTGAAAATCGCATTTTACGCGATTAAATTGCTTGTCGAGGCGCAATAATCCGAAGCTGGGCTGAAAAGCCTATCTTATGTGGAGCGGCTAGAAAGGCCGAACGGCTTTCCCCTCTCCTATAGGCAATGCAGAGTGGACATGATCATGGTCTTCAAACCTATCAGATCGTGCACTTGAATTGGCCAATTTTTGAACGAGCAGAAACGATAAATCTCCCTGGCCATCGATATACGTTGAATACGACGGGCGCTAGACTTGAAGTACGGCCAACTTCTTTAATCGCCATGTGATTACAGATAGGAACAAAAGTTGTAATTCAATTTTTCTGGCGGAATACGCTCAGACATTTAAACGAAGACTTGATAACACTTGTAAGTTGGCCATATACTTACATGTTCACAACTGATAAAATATACCCGTATCTCTACGTAAGTACGCGCGCGTCCTTAAGCCGATGTCTGTTTACAAAGGCTGTGCCTATCTTCCTTCTATATACTGAACTATAGGCAGAATGCTATTACCGACAAAGACAAGGGAGACTGGAATGGCCATTTCTGGCTTATTAGCCGTCGTCAGCCAGCCATACCCAAGCCCGAAGTGTGGAGCACCCGAGCCTCGAACTCGCGACCTGTTGGTTTAGACGTCCACGCCTCTATCCACCGGGCCACGAGCCCGTTGCCTGCTGAATTGTTAGAATTTATTGCGTTAAATGCAGAACAAACCAGGTTTATCAGAAGTGATCTTGTAATGGTAATTGGAAAACGATATACAGAAATGGATAAGGTTATATTTTCCTGAGAAAAAAACTATTTTGACGAACGCCTGTGAAAATGTGGTTACTTTGTTAGAAGTGCCTATCGCTGGTCCCTTCCAAGTTCTTGTCTCAGCGCTGGATTTCGGGCAGAAGCAGTCGCATCGAAGACTATACGTTTCACAAACCACAAACAACTCTAGGAGACCAAATACATTTGTGAACGGTCGGAAATAGTGAAAGTAGCTGGGGCCCTGAACGAAAAAGAGTGTTCTTTCCGAAAGAAATGTTGAACGGAATCCCTTTTTGGATTAGAGAGAAATGTATCCTTCGAAGTGCGCAAGCCCATAAATCACTGTTGCATAGTGAATTCCGACAGGCTTATAAATAAAGAAATTTTCGCTGGGACAACGCATGATTTAGGCATGCTGACGAACCGAGGTAAAATAAAGTAGCTACTCCTTCAAGGTCCCGATACTTATTTCGTTCGAGAAGAAGTTAAGTAGGGGTGTATTGCTTATGCTGGTATCTACGATATAAAAGGTTTTTTACTGTTTAATGGTTGATAATAAATCATCAGTTTGTAGCTGTCTTCGACGATATCTGGCAGAGGCAGATCTCCAGGCCACAAAACCTATGGAAAAAGTTCAAGGTGTACTTCAAATTTAAACGATTTTTTGTACTAGTAGCAGAAACTATTTGCAGGCAAACACTTTTCCCTCTGGTGATTGAATACTTGAAAAACTGCCAAATTCGGTTGCCTTAGCGGAAACGGTTGGGACCTTTGGAAAAGTGCAAGGAGTTTTTTCTGACTGATCGCTTATTTGTAAGACACAACTCATAGATATCTTATGCTCTAAACGTTGTGCAAATTCGTAAATTTATGCATCCCTTGTCACATATAATGCGCTCCATTAAGTTTTGCACAGCGGTCGTTCAACGAAGTGCTTGTGGATTCCGCTCAATTAATTACTTAAATACGTGTACCGCCTGAACGAATTGGTTGTCAAACACTTTCTGAGTATGTGCTTATCAAACAGACGGCTTAAGACAGCCGAGTAGATTCTGTAGACGCTTAATCTACATTATACATTTCAGGTGCACATCTCCCTCTCAGTCAGGCCACTTGACGCATTCTTCTGCCCCTAAATTAGCAGCAGCAGCCCCAGTTGTCGTTCTTATCCGTCAGACAGTCTTCACTAGGACACATGAAAATCCGTTTACATCATCTAGACCGACAACTTCCTCATTTCAACAGGGTTCTGAAAGCTCTACAGTTACGTCACCTGTGGCTTGGCGTCAGAACGGTGAGACTCCAAAACTGAATCAGACTCCGACCCAAAAGAAATATATTTCAATTCCATTTAGGGGCACGCCGCCTTCTCTTAGATCTACCAAGCCTTTACAGCCCAGCTCGTCTGCCAGCCCCGCAGCTACAATTATACCACCAAATAATTCTCTGTCCTGCGTATCGTTCAATTACTAAAGCCCTACTATATACCCAGTTAATAATTAATACGTGAATTGCCCTACGTCGTTTAACTCCGAACCTGGCGCAGCACTACCACCTCGCCCTCTCAAAATTATGCTGGAGAACAAAGAGCAAATCAAGTTCATCCTCTCCAAAAAACCGACCTCAGAAATACACACAAACAGGTTTTTTAACCCGACTCTTCACCAGCAGAACGGCTGAAACGCCGGGAACTCGTCTTGGAGTTAAAATCAAGACTAAAGGTGGAATAACACAATCTGGCTATCTTCACGGGGAAGGTACATCGCAAATATATGCCGTTTCATTGGAACCAGCCAGTAATAGTAAGAACGACTGCAGCTACTCAGCTAACACAGACACTTTCGTTGAACCATCCGCTCAAGGCGACAACATAAGTAAGCCCGTAACGTCCCGTGATCTGATCGAGGCAACGAATATTAATGGAACCCATCGGGTAACGGATGAGCCCAGAGAAACTGGCGTCCGAGATAACGGAGTAATGTCCAAAACAGTGATAAATGCGACCGGAAATTCAGCAGGTGCAAAACTGAGGCGCTTGTACACGAATGCCAAAGCTCCGTAACGAAACTAAACGAGCTAAAAGTTTGTTTTGTCGAGATGTCTCCAGATGTTTTGGCAATAACCGAGACGTGGCTGTCCGGGAATATTAGCGATAGCGAAGTAGCCTTGTCTGGATACCAAATTCATCGGAGGGACAGGGAACATCGTCAGGGTGGTGGTGTAGTTGTGTATGTGAATGAGGGACTAACAGTGTCGGAAAACACCGCCAAGTTTGCGTGCGGCACGGAAGCTATTTAACGAGCATCCGCCCTTCCCATATTGCTTAGTCATTTATTCTCGGTTTATATTTCAAAAAAGACTCTTTCCTGAAACATGAAAACGTCAATTATCATTCCCGTCTTCAAGTCAGGATCTCGGTCCGATGTTAAGAACTATCGGGGCGTGCACAAAACACCGTCTCTAGCAAAGCTTCTTGAAAGGATTATTTTAAATGAAATTCTTGGCATCTGTCTAGCTAATCGGCTTCTGAGCTCTAGTCAGTGTGGATTTTTACCTGAACGATCCTGCGAAACTTGTCATTTAGCCTTCCTTAATCTTATCACTTCTCTTCGTAATGAGCGGCAGTCAGTGGTAGTTATCTACTTTGATCTTAGCAAGGCATTTGACAAGGTGCCCCATAGACGTCTTATAGCAAAATTCGAAGCTCTCGGCATCCGACCGCCTCTACTCGACTTCATCAGGTCCTATCTCTCCAACCGATATCAGAAAGTCATGGTCGGTAATAGCGACTCGACACCTCACACGATCACGAGTGGCGTACTTCAAGGCAAGGTTCTGGGTCCGCCAAACTTCCTTCTTTACTTCATTGATATTTCGACTGAACTCAGAAATTCGCAGATGTTAATTTATGCCGATGACCTCAAGTGTGTTTACTCATATTCTAGCGACACTGCAAATGTTTGTGTTGAAAAAATTAATGCCGATTTACTACGCTTAAGCAGATGCGGTTCAACATGGCAGATGGAGTTTTCATCATCCAAGTGTACTTTCGCGTCTTTTGGTCCTGCCAAACTTCCTGGTGCCATAATTTTTTTAGAATGGCCCACTCTCAGAATGCCTCACCATAAAGGACCTAGGTCTAAGTTATACAAATAAACATGCTTTATCACCTCATGCAGATAGAATCTCTGCCAAAGCCGCGCAGATATGTGGATTCATATCGCATATTTTTTTTCTTCCGGGAATGAAGCTAAGACTTTATCAAATGTTTGTTCTTCCAGTCCTCGAATACTGCTGTCATCTCTTTGGTTTAATGGACGCCTGCGACCGAAATAAAATCGAAAATGTTCAGAGGGTTTTCACCCGGAAACTGTTCTCTCAAGCTTCGTCCGGTATTTCCTATACTCAGAGATGTCAGCTGGCGAACATTAAGTTTTTGTGAGTTAGAAGACTCAAAGCTGGCCTTTGCTTCCTTTTTCGCATCAACTCTAGCTCCAGTCTTCCGCTAATTGACACTCTCACTTTGAAAGATCGGTCTTATGCCACGCGCAACTCCTGCATGGTGATTCCGCCGCCTCTTCGCACTACATCTAAACGCTCCCCCTTCTTTGCTTCCAAATCTGCCTTCCTTTGGAATAATCTTCCACCAGATATTAGGGCATCGCCTACGTTACTGGTATTCAAGTCGAAATTACGCAAACTTCTTACACCCGAAATCATAAAGCCACTGTTAACGGTCTCATTCCCGAACACTCAGATTCTTGACTTCGAGAAGGGTCCTCGTGGGATTTAGTGGTACATCAAGAGGTAACCCTCATTTATATCTTTAGAAACCCTATTTAAATTAATTTCTAAATCCTCTGCTATCACTTCGCCCCCATAACGACGATCTTCGCGGTTCTTGATATCCTATCCCGCATTTCGACCTCATGCACTCTGTCGCCGCTCACGGCGGAACCCTCAGTATGCGCGGTCTACTAGTAGTTTGGTCGTACCGCCCTTCCCCACACCTCGGCTGGGCTCGAAGCTTACTGTGGTCGATCGCGTCTGGGTTCCTCACGTCTGGCCTATTGGACGCGAACAGTCTCATCCGGAGTATCAATCCGGCCCAGACGATGTCATTTCTGAATCCCGTATACAATATCACTTGCAGGCCAGTCCTGTCCGACCCGCATACGTACACCTTAAGGCTGACATTTATGTCTGCCCTGACGGTGTCCAATTATAATCCGTTATATACCGCCACCTACAGGTCAGTCCTGCCCGCATTTTCCTATTATTTTTTTTTCTAGGGGTTTTTCTTCTCCTGTAAAATTAATCCAATCCCTTTTGTATTTTTGTATGGAGTTTCTTTTTCACCATTCGCTAGTCATTTTTCTCAAGGGACTACTGATTCAGAAACTATGAATTGCAATTTGTAAAGATTCTGCCTACCTCATCTAAAATTAGCAGGTCTTTAATAAAAAATTATTATTAAGACTACCGATTTCCCGTGTCTCGGTGTCCTCACTGTCTATCGACCACCTAGGACAGACCATATCGCCGACGCTCAACTATTGGAGCAGTTGGAGAAATTTTCCAGTCGACCTAACATCATGATCATGGGCGACTTCAACGCAGCAGGAACAAAATAGAACACCCTCCAAGCGTCAGGTCCAAAATTCGCATTCGATTACCGTCTGCTGAACAAAACACTAAAGGCATCCCTCACAAAACATGTAATGTTCCAACGAGAACACGTGAAGGACAAAGGACAAACTGCTTGCATTTGGCTTTTACTACAACACCAGACAGCATACACGAGATCACCTCCATGTCGCACCTTGGCCGACGTTATCATGTAGTGCTTATGTGGGATTATTCGTTATTCACCATTTCGCATACTCCAGACCAAATAAGACGTAATGTTTGGCGGGGCGACTTCAATTAAATGAGGGCAGATTTATCCGGTCTCGACTGGGGCTCATTGTTTACGGGAAATACCAACGATGACTGGGGCCTGTTCAAGAATGTCCTTCTGCAACTCATCAACAACCACTGCCCGCGGACTAGTGTAAGACTGAATAAACGCCCTGGGTGGCTAACTAGCAATCTTAAGAAAGAAATTAACAGGAAGCACAAATTGTGGAGAAAATACTGCGTCACTGAGCAAGTTGAATATTTCAACACCTACAAGACACAGAGGAACAAAATGAGGAACCTGATCATGAAAACGCGACGGGAATTCGAGAAGTATTTGCTACAAAAAGCAACGCAGAACCCAACATTACTCTACAGTTACCTCCGACGAAGTACAAGGAACAGGCATCAAATCCCCTTAATAAGGACTACTGATGGCGTTGAGATTGCTGATAGTGGGGATAAAGCTGCGTATTTTTCATAGTTTTTTTAATTAGTCTACACAAACGAGGCAAGGTTCCTTCCTCCCTCTACAGAAGAACTGCCGTCCCCAAGCGTCAGTGATATACTCTTCTCAGAAGACGTTTCACGAAAATAATTAGAGGCATTGAACGCATCGAAGTCGCCAGGACCAGACGAGATTCCTCCCAAGCTTCTCAATGAACTTTCCAGTGAGCTTTCTGTTCTTTTGTCGATGGTCTTTCAAACTTCAAGGTCAAGGTGAAGGCGCGCAGCTCAATTTCAAAGGTAAGTGAAGCTTTGCATTTATCTGGATATTCTTAAGCAATTAATGACTGTTTTTTTACTTGAGCCCCTTTTAAAAGTCGCCTTTCAATACAGGATATACTTTTTCCCAGTTTTATTTGACAGTCTTGCAAAATAGTCGTATTTTGTAAAAAAAACTTTGTAGTGACCCCTTTCCCTACTATCTCTTTCTATTTTTCGTAGTTAAATAACAGTAGCACTTGCTATTAAGGGCGATTTTCCATACGTTGGCAACGTGTTGACCCTTCTTTAGTGACGAAAAACTTTTCCTGTCTGTAATGCCCCGCAGAGCACGTGCTAAACGGCGAAAGCTTGCGGCCTCCCCACCGTCTCTGGATGCAAAAATCGTGACTGAAGACATAGCAGGTGCCAGCATATGTTCTTCGCCGTCCGGCAGATCTGATTAACTCACAAATCCCTTTAGTACATGTAGAACCTCTTGACGCTTCAGTCGTCCAAAAATACGCCTCTGCTAGTCGTAGCAGGCCATCAGCCGGCAAAATAGTCGACCAGTTGATTTATGGCGACATAAACAGCACTTCTGAAAAAGTGATTGAACAAGCTTTTAAACTTATTGGGGTAATAAGTTAGCAAACTGAGGAAAGAATTAAGCGCAAGCATAATTTCGTACTGCAAAACATTCCGAGCCACTTATCTGCTATGGAGGGAGCGCATGTGTTCCTACAAATTTGTGGCTTGAGTTTCAGTGTCGCACAAGCTAAGCGACTTCGCTCGCTTAACCGTAATGCGCCGATACTAGTTACCCTTTTCTCCATGATAGAAGTCGATTTTATCTTGTCGAGTAGGGAGATTACTAGACACTTCTGCCGTAAATGGCGCTGCTCCGTTTCGCCAGACCTCACACCCCTGCAGCGAAGACTGAATAAAATAAAACCGGCAAAAACCAGCACCAAGATAATGACACCTACTGTCAGTCTGAATAAGTCCTCTACAACACCATCTGCAGCATCTGCACATCACGGCATAGTCAATTCCTTAGGGAATTCGACTACTTTTAATGCTGAGCTCTTTAAACACACCATCACGCCTGGTATAAACACGCCTCTATCGACTCCCCCAGCAACCCCTAGTAAGCCTACGCATGTGTCTAAGTCAAAGGCAAATCCAATTGCTGCCTCAGCCACTCGAACACCCAATAAATCCAGCACCATTGTAAAATCTTTTCCTCCACAATCGGCTAACAGTGCCTCAAACACCCCGACTCTAAACGTAGCGGGTTCGCAATTGCCCCCCAGCCCTCATATCGAGGCATTTAGGCCGAATATGCCGATTTTTCCGCCGATTAATAAAACTCTTGCTCAATGGAAACAATGCGTCCCCCACCCCCTAACTTGTTTTCTGCACGGTCGTTTTACCAATTTATTCCTCATGATAATGTCCATACTGAATCAGTTAATTCATCCGATCTTCAGTTTCGTTTCGGCTCAATTTCAAAGATAAGTGAAGCTCTGCATTTATCTGGATATTCTTAAGTAATTAATGCCTGTTTTTTACTTGAGTCCGTTTTAAAAGGCGCCTTTCTATATAAGGTAAAATTTTTTTCCCAGTTTGTTTGACAGTCTGG
>CACRXP010000019.1:2081430-2103731 GCA_902702965.1 Spirometra erinaceieuropaei | reverse complement strand
CCTTCTGTATTCGCCATATACTAGTAGTTTGGTCGCATCTCCCTTCCCCCATCCTCGGTTGGACTCGGATGAATGTAATCGACCGCATCTGGGTTCCTATCGCCTCGAGACTGATCTTCATGATGCCCTCACTGAATGCGCTTCATCGATGCTCTTGGCGAAGCCTTCTATATTAGCCATATACTAGTAATCTGGTCGCATCTCCTTTGCCCTATCCTCGGATGGACTCTGATGAATGAAACCGACCGCATCTGGGTTCTTGTCGCCTCGAGACTGGTTGTCATCATGCCCTTACAGAATGCGCTCCATCGGCGGTCTTGTCAAAGCCTTCTATATTCGCCATATACTAGTAGTCTGGTCGCATCTCCCCCCATGTTCGGATGGACTCGGTTGAATGAAACTGACCGCATCTGGGTTCCTATCGGCTTGAGACTGGTTTTCAATTTCGGCACTTATTTTTCTTATTCAAGGCGATACAGGCCAGTCCTGACCGACCAGCCTACGTACCATTTTATGAAATCCGTTACACAATGCCATATACAGCTGACATCTATTTCGGCCATGTTGATGTCGGGCTTTATTCCATTTTGTACCGCCACATGCAGGCCAGTCCTCCCTTTTTTTCTGATGCTATTTTTCTGAGGGGTATTTTTTTTCTCCTTGTAAATTACTACAATCATTTTTAAATCTTGCTTTGGAGTTTTTTTTCACCCCTCGTTTTTTTTTCTCATTTTCATTTTGCTTAACGGACTTCTAATCTCAAAAACTATGCATTGCACTTTGTGCAGATTTTGCCTACATCGTCTAAAATTTGCATGTAAATTTATTTTTACTTGCTTTGATGGGACCCCGACGGGTCTTTAATAAAATAATTGAATTGAATTGAATAGATAGCCGTGGTGGGGGCAGCTGCGTCTACGTTAAGCAAACACTTACATTTTTGCCGTTGGACCTCCCGCATTTTTCCGCAGTAGAAGGCAGCTGCTGGCTCCAGGTTGCAATAAAAAGTAAGTTCTCTTTACTGGTTGGCTGCATCTATCGTCCTCCCAACGCCAACGACAATTTTGATCGTTTACTCTCACAGGCATTTCATGCTGCGGCCGACTTAAGGTTTAAGTATCAATTGGTTGCGGGTGACTATAATCTTCCCGAAGTCCGCTGGTCTCCGCCTTCAGGCCCAAGACGGTTCGAAGACATTCTTGAGGCTGTAGATGTTGGGATGTGGAATCAGGTTGTCGATTTTCCCACCCGAGGCTCAAACATACTTGACATAATTTTCTGTAGAGGCTGCATGCCATCGTCGGTGTCATCCGTAGGCCCACTGGGGGGCTCAGACCATGACATAGTTGTTTCAACGTAGGAATTTGAGGCTGACAAAACGTCATCACCATAGTATAACTTTTTCCGCGATTTCCGATCAACTCGCTCAGCCGAATTATTAACACACCTATATTCCTACGACTGGACTGATTTCTTCCTTAGTTCGGATGTAAATGTTTGCACTGAAAATCTGTTCAAAATTTTGGATTCGCTTATTTCTCGTTTTGTCCCCCGTAAAAAAATTAATAATGTTGGGGATGAGGTTTTCCTACCCTTACCCTTTCGTCGCAGATTGCGCAGTCTTTATCGTCGTTTCCATCTTCGGAACGATGTTTCTGTCCTGCCCTTGATTCGTGATATTTTTGATCGAGCTAAGAGATTGTCTGAAGAAAAACAGCTAGCCGAAGAGGTCCAGTTTACCGAAAACCATTCGTTAAATGTCTCGAAACTTTTCTCTAGAAAAATACGAACTCAGAGAAAGATGCAGCATCCCATCCTCCGAGACACTCTTGGAAATCCCATAGTTGATGTCCAGTTAACCGCTGATAGCTTCAACGATTTCCTGTCCAAAACGTTCATTTAAGACTAGACCACTCCGCTTCCGACCATCCAGCCATTGACCGGGGCAGTTCTAGAAACTGTAACTATCACTCTGTGGGATGTGACTGTTGAGATTCGGCGGTTTCGTCAATTTTATGGTCCAGGACCTGATGGTGTCCCAGTAAGCATTTTAAAAGCCGATGCACACACGATCTTCCCGTCCCTCTTATGCAAGATATTAAATCTTGCTCTTGAATGTGAAACCTATCCTACCTTGTGGAAGGAATCACACATTCTGCCCATTCCTAAGCACGGCAAATCTACATCATTTGATGACTTTCGGCCAATAAACACTATCTCCGCACTTTCGAAGATCTTAGAGACATTGATCAAAGATAAGATGATGTGTCAATTAACAGTGAATAATTTGCTGAGTGCTGCTCAGCATGGATTCCTCAAAGCTCGATCTTGTGACACCTGTCAACTCTCTTTCTTTGACTATGTTCTCCAATCTAGGGACAATGGGTTTGCACTTTACGCTGTATATTTCGATTTCACAAAGGCTTTTGATCGTGTTGACCATGCTCTTCTTCTCTTGAAACTGTCCTCTTTCGGAATAGGTGGCAAACTTTTGAATTTTATATCCTCTTACCTGGGCACTCGTACACAACGAGTTAAGATTTCCAATACCATCTCCAACCCAACACGTGTGAGGAGTGGAGTCATTCAGGGTAGTGTACCGGGCTCGCTTTTGTTTTGCCTTTTCGTTAATGATGTACCCGATTTATTTCAGAATGGTAAGCCTTTCATGTATGCCGATGATCTTAAAGTTGCACACCGATATAAGCCGGCAGATCATGACATCGTGCTTGAGCTCCTAAAGAGCGATCTACAGGCCTTCTCCCGGTGGTGCCGCACATGGCGCCTTTCTCTTTCCTGACATAAATGCCCCGTCATGGTGGTTGGCGACGACCACCAACCTCAACTTAGTATTGAAGGTCACTCCATAAATGTGCCCAGGGTTATAAAGGATCTGGGCATATCATCCTCCAAAAGTCTCAATCTCTCGGAGCGCTGTGCCTTGATAGTCTCCAAAGCACGCAGAATGACCGGGTTTATCCTCCGAAACTTTAAAACTAGGGACATCAGAATGCACCTTTTCAATATGTACGTTAAACCTGGTCTGGAATACTGTTCGTTTCTATTTAACCTCATGCGTGCTATTGAGCGGAAGAAAATAGAATCCGTTCAACACTTTTTTAGCAAGACAATTTTAGCCGCGGAACACCGACATTTGTCTTACCATGAACGTTGCCGGCTTACGGGCCTTGATATTTTGTGGTTCCGTAGATTAAAAAGGGACTTTTTTGCTATTTAAACTCTTATATAATCACACATTTAACCCACTCACTTCTTTAAGACATCATATCCACCCACGACGTAACAGTCACCGTGAGGTCTTCTTATTTCTGCCTCTGGCAGGTACTGTTAAATATCGTCGGTTGTATTCTGTAAATGCAATTGCTATTTGGAATAAACTACCAATGAGTGTGAAAACTCTGCAAAATTATGCTGTATTTAAGAGAACTATTACTCGATTTTTGCATTCAGAAAAGCTTCCTCAAATTTTGAGTTCTGGATCCACTGATCGACTCTACCGTAGCGATGACGTTCGTGGTCTCTGAACATTATGGCTAGACTCACCAGCTGTTCCTCAACGCCTCCACTTTGACTATCCCCAAATTCATGAAAGGAATTGACGCCCGATAATCTCCGATACCGTGCAACCCCCTTCCCCTCTTCTTGACGGTCGAAAATCTACCGCCAGCAGGTTCTTTTTCTCCTGAACCCTCCAAACCATAAAAACCATTATCAACTATATTTTTATTCTTCAGTAGTTTTTTTCACTGGTGGTCGGATTTGTGTTTAATCGCTTCCGTTGACAGTGCCTGTAAACTGGCATTTAATAAATTAAATTAAATTAAAGTCATTTGACACTGGAACACTGCCCATCGATTGGAAGCTGGCGCATATTACTCCGCTATGCAAGGGAGGTAGCAGAAAAGCGGCGACAAACTACAGGCCCATAAGCTTGACATGCATTCTCTGCAAATTTATGGAAAGCATCACAAAGTGTGAACTGATGCAATTCCTGGAAGTTCACGACCTGATATCGAAAAGCCAACATGGGTTGCTACAAACTTGCTGCAATCTTTCCAGAGCTGGACCCGACCTCTCGACGACAGGAACGCGGTCCACATAGCCTTCATCGACTTTCAGAAGGCTTTCGACACTGGACCACACTAGAGGCTCTTACATAAACTTAAAAAATAGGGATCGGTGACAACTTCCTTAAATGGATCGAAATTTTCCTTCTGGGTGGACACCAGGTTGTGTGCATTGGTCAAGGGAAATCAGCTCCGGCTATGGTCAGGAGTGCTGTCCCCCAGGGTTCAGTACTGGGACCCATTCTGTTCCTTATCTACGTGAACGATGCAGCAAGAGCTTTAGACTGTGAAGTAGCAATGTTTGCCGATGATATGAAGATATGGAGTGTAATACGGGGTCCTGCCGACGAAGACAGACTGCAGATGAACCTGAATCGGTTGGAGAAGTGGTCAAACTGTTGGGTCCTGCGGTTAAACGCTGCCAAATGTAGCATGATTCGCCTAGGCAACACAACCAGATCCGCCGGCACAAGAGACTACTTTTTGGGTGGTGCAGCCCTATAAGAGTTCGAAGCCCTAAGGATTTCGGTGTGCTGACGACGAGTTCCCTAAAATCATCCGCCCATTCTCCAAGAGTGGCAAAAAGCGCAATTTCCGTACTGTTCGCCATCAAGCATACGTTTATGGACTTTGGCAAAGGCGCTTTCTTAAAGACATTCGGAACATTAGTCCGGCCGCATTTGGACTACGGCATACAAGCCTGGAGACCGTGGGCGGTTGAGGATCAAAACTGCCTCGAAAGTGTTCAGAGAAGAGCCACGAAGATGGTTAGGAGTCAAAGCTCATTTCCTTATGCAACCCGCCTAGTAAATCTGAGCATCTTACCTTTGAGTTACGGGCAAATTCGCGGGGACCTCTTGCAAGCCTTCCGCATTGTAAAGGGGTTTGATTGCAGCCTCTGGCCTTCGAGGACTTTTTGAATTTGCTACCACGACCACACTCCGAGGTCACCCGTTGAAACTGCGCACTCAGCGGGCAAGGCTGGATGTGCGGAAGTTCTCCTTCTCTGTTCGAGTGGCCAAACCATGGAATGCCCTTCCCGCAGATGCTGTGATGTCACCATCGATACAAGGTCTTAAAAAGAATCTTGACATATTTGTGTTCCGAAATGACCAAGTGCGAGGAGAAGTACAGCTCACTCCCTGTAACTCGTTCCCATTTTTTCCTACCATTATAGGCTTGTTTGAACTATTTCAGCCCAGAAAAATTGTTTTTATACCACACATTTTTAACGGTACAAACTGGGTACTCAAAGGCTTACGCATATTTCCCTCAGTAAACTAAATTGAACTGAACTGAACTGTTTCAGGCTTCCCACGACTTAAGGTCAACCTAAGTCAACTTAATTCAACCTTAAGTCAACCTAACTCCTTTGGCTTCCAACCTAGACCTGGTATCTCGCCGTTTTGCTCTTGTAGCTGCCTACCCTCCCCCACCAGCTTCTACCATCCTTCTAGGCTCCCTTCTCCTCCTCCTCCTCCTCCTCCTACACCATTTAACTAACAACGAGTCTATCCCTGTTCTAACTCCCTAGCATTCCACTGCTCGAAAACTATATGATTAACATCCTTTAGGCCTCATGCTCGGCGTTCTCTTGTTGAATCTCCGTACGTAAATAACTCTAGACTAACTGGTACTTATTCTCCAAACATCATTAATTCGCAGCTTACATATCCATCTTCAATTTTTTCTTCTAAATACCGTCGACAATAGCCTTGCTGTTCAAAACCCATTAGATATTATATTATTTAATACCAGGTCTGTCAAAAACAAATGGCCCATATCGGAGCCATTGCTTTCGAAGTGACGCCTGATTTCATAAGTACAACAGAATCTTGGAACCATTCTCTAATTCCTAACTCTGTCCTTCTTATAGAGGAATTCGATTTTTACCATCAAGGCGGCACGATTAGGCGTGGGAGCGGTTGTCTTCTTTATCTTAGATCCTACCTAAAGCACACTCCCTATTATATGGATGCTTCCTCATTCACGGGCAACTTCTGCTTTAAATCTGTCATTCCCTCGCCGCAAAGAAAAATAATTACTGGCTGTATCTATAATCCCCCAGACTCCCAGCCATTGATAATGCCCAACACTGTGAAATCTCTAAATTAACTTCGGAATCGGTTATCGATGTTACAATAATCACTAGTGATTTTAATCTTCCTGAAACAGACTTGGTTTCCAATATCTGTCCACCTAGATTCTAACCCTTTCAATATATTCTTAATTTTTCTTACTTGTCTCAACTTGTAATCACATTTTAGATCTGATCTTTACCAATGACATTGTCCCTCTTTTTGTTGTTTTAAAAAAGGGCCTTTTGATAGCGACCACGCAATAATTCATTGCTGCTTACCTCATGCCTTTTGAAAAAAAGCCCAATAAAAGTCCCAAGATGTTTTATGGGCACATCCACAGCAGGAGAAAACATAGGGACGAAATTGCCTGTCTAAAGGATAGCCTCCGAAACTTATTTTTTGAAGGGCCACAGAAAGGGCAATTATTATCTCTGTTTTTTCAATCGTTTTTTTCTTAAGGAAGAGTCCTTCGAAGCCAGTCAGGAGTTTGAAATGGGCCAAGACAGCCGGTACTTTCAAATGTGCTAAGATACTGCCGTCATGGAAACATTTGCCTTTCGGTCAAAGAAGTAAGACGCGTCCTTAGTCAAATTAAATCAGATAGACTTCTTGGACCCGACGGATTTTCTGGACTGTAACCTAAACAACTATCAATGGAGCTGTCAAAGCTTCTTTCGACTCTCTTTGAGCTATCAATGAGAACAGAAAGGTTGCCATTACAGTGAAAGACAGTTAACCTCGTTCCTTTAAATAAGGGAGGCAGCAGGATGGCATAAAATAGCTTCCGGACTATTCGCGTAGCTTGCTTCTAGTGCTAAACGATGGAAGATCTATTAAAGAGTGTTATACAGCAGTTCTGTTTTGAAAAAAGACATCTTGCAGGATCTTCAACATGATTTCCGTAGAGGACGTTCCTGCCTCCCAACTCTGCTAGCTTGTCTGGAGATCTGGATCAGGACTCCAGAAGAGGGTTTTTAGGTCGATGTCGTGTACGTCGATTTCCGCAAAGCATTCAGTACTGTTCCGCACCAACGCTTTTTTCACAAATTGAGCGCCATCGGCATCCGAGTGGGTCTTCTGAACTGGATAAGGGCGTTTCTGGTTGGTCGGAAACAACGTTTCTGTATCGGAGATAATATGTCAGAATGGGCGAACGTGGCTAGTGGTGTGCCTCAAGGCGCAGTTGTAGGAGCATTGTTCTTCATCCTTTATGTTCACGACAGCCTTCAGGAACTCAACTGCGGTAAAATAATGTTTGCAGACGACGTTAAGCTTTGACAATTCATGAAGAGTCCTTACGATTAGAGAACCCTTCAAAACAATCTGAACCGACTGAAAGATTGGTCGGAGAGATAGCTTCCATATTTTAATGTACAGAAGCGTGCCGTCCTTCATCTGCACCCAGCCAACTCTCATTCAAATGAGCGCCTGAGGACATATCACCTGAAAGATATTAGACTCCCCGCAGAATCTTTACAGAAGGATCTCGGGGTTTGGATACAGAACAACCAGAAACCAACACTGCAGTGCCACAAGGCTGCAAAAAACACTATGAGAGTGCTCCATGCGATCAAAAGGGCGTTCGTAACCATTGAGCAAGATCTTGTTGGAAGAGTTTACGGCACTCTGTTCGTCCCCACTTAGAATATGGCCTACAAGCATGGCGACCACGGCTAGTAAAGGACCGAGCTTGCCTCGAACGGGTACAACGTCCTGCAACAAAGCTGGTAAGCGGTCTAAAAAGCCAATCCTACACAGACAGACTTAATTGCCTTAATTTATTCCGTCTGTGTTACAGGCAGCAAAGAGGTGATCATATCCTCGTCTACAAGATAATACATGGTCTTGATCATGGACTTGGCTTTGAGGACATGTTTAAGTGGCATCTTTCACCCAATCTTCGTGGTGACTCGATAAATTTACGGCCAACCATGTCCGGTTTGGATCTTCGTTCTGAATTTTTCACGTAGAGGGTAGTGGAGAAGTGAAAAGATCTCCCTCGGTCAGTCGTGGAGGCCACATCTCTGCATCTCTTCAAGAAGCGCTTGGATGTCAGTCGTGGAGGCCACATCTCTGCATCTCTTCAAGAAGCGCTTGGATGATTATTTGTATCTCCTTTTTCACCTCGACAGTCTGAATCTGAACTAATACCCCACGACCACGCAAGTATATTTTCTGAGTTAATGTTATTCAAACGAATCAAGTACTGTTTTAATAGCGAATATTTTCATTGTTCGTGTACAGTTATTTCTAAGAAGCTGACATGCAAGCAATAGGGTTTTCTATGGCTTTGTCTATTATCATTACCACATAAACTGAAATAAACTGAAAAGGATACAGCAACGTATTCCCGATGAGGTGACAGTGAGTACCGGGTGAGTTTGCTGACCCAGGATGAGTATTTGCATGAAGACTCGACTAGAAAAACAGCTGTGGAGGGAGCATGTTAGGGGAAGATGGGTATACTGCTTCGATTGGAGCAGGGACTCCATTGATGGACGAACACCTCTGTATGTTCGATTTGGCCGCTTGGGCATGAGCTATGAGGTAGCTGAAAAAGCACTGTGTTTGGGGCCGTGGGGTTTAAGGAAGTGGCGAACGATTTGGTATGCTAGGTTTTTCAAGATATACTGGGTTTATTTAGTGTTCGAGTAGCTGACAATGTAGTCGGACTCGTCTCTGACTTAGGCATTTGCTTTGATTTACTAAAGTTTACAGGTGTAGTGGGTAGGCTTCTTTATATAAGAGGCCTGTGGTTGCGCGTAAAGTCCTCAACACCAACTGTAGTTTAGTGCCCTACAGGATTAACACGTCATGACGTGGTAAGACCGCAGATGACGTTGAGCAAGACATATTAAACGGAATAACGGAGGTCATTATTTTGGTATTGATGGTTGACTATTTCGACTTCTTCAATCCTCCTTACATTGGTGTGACTTCTGGGGGACCGAAGAATGTCATTTACGCGGGCGTCAACTTCTGTAAAAATCGAATTTAGTTTGGAACTTTCGGCCTCCAGGGAAAACGCCGAAAATGATAACGGTTCGTCCAGGCAACTAAGTATACATGTGTGCATGTGTATATATATTTGGAGGGTTAGATGCAGAGCCCTCACCCAAATAAAATTGCAGGCATTTACAAGGTGATCGGGTTAAAGTACAATCGTAAAGATAAGGAAATGCATCAGATGCCTGTAAGTTAGTGCGGAGGGATATATGACAGTGTTTTGCAGAACTGGCTGTGGATAGTCATGTTATAAAAGCCGATTTCTGTCGAAAGTTAGGCGGGCAAGTTTTCTTTAAAAACATGCAAATTGTGTCAACCATCACCATCTCGCTTGGAAGCGGGTTCTGCGGTCGGAAAACCGTGATTGTGCCATGTTCGCAGACGAAATTTAAATCTGGGAAGTCATTCACGATGCTTCCGACGAGACCAACTGTCAAGAAAATCTCTGTCGAGTAAACGAACGGTTGCGTAGATGTCTTGTGCACTTCCAGTTGAACAAATGCACCATACTGCGTCTCGGGAATCGGAATCAGATCCATAATATGCAGCAATATTATCTAAACAGGATGCCGCTCCGAGAAAACATAAACCCGGACAGAGATCGGAATCTGGATTGCGGACAATCTAAAATCTTCTACGCAATGTCATAAGGCAGCTAAAGCCGCAAGTCCAATGCTGTACGCCATCAGGAGGACATTCACAGTCTTCGATGAGGAATGCTTTGTCATAGTCTTCGGCACGTTTTTTAAGGCCGCAGCTTAAATATGCGACCCAGGCTTGGAGGCCATGGGCGCAGCAGGATTGCAACGTACTCAGTACACTGCCTTATAAGACCCGCCTCTAAGTAAAAGACAGTTTTGCAGTGACTTGTTGTAAATTTTTTCTTCAAACGACGTGTTCCCAAAGGCAGATTAGATGTCCCATTTGGATGTCAGATTGGTTTGGACAGCAGATGTCCACATCTCGATCAAAAAACGGTTTTGAAAAGTCCGGTGTCAAGCAACTACGTCTACTTGTTCTACTCGCAGTTTGCGTACCAAAGAATTTTTACTTGCTCATATGTCCATGCTTCTGCAAATACGGCAGCATATGCACCTTAAGGGCGCAGTTAACTAAGTTGACTTGTAAAAATATACTTTGCTTTTTCAACTTGACTGTACGAGGATTCTTCGTCGGCTGTTAAATTATCAGCCTAGCTCGGCACGCATTATCGGAGTAAGCGACCCTAAACACTTAATGCGGATTGTTGAGGAAACGACGTAATGCACTGCGAAAGCCAACACAACATGCGGCGATAAGCGAGAGCTCATTATTTTGAGATACTAACCATATGGCTCCGCAGTATGCACTAACAATTATTATGAGATCAACGCACACTAATTCGTTGTGTGTTGTTATTTCGTCGTAGGCAAATGCTGAGCATCATATATTCTTGCACTGTTTCTGATGTTCTATTTTGCTCGCCTGATATCTATCCTGCCACTGTCTCATCGCCCAAACCTTCATGCGGTAAAACTCATTTTTGTATACTTGTGAGTTAGGGCGGAAGCGAATTTAATTTGGTAGTCTTAGGTGTTAGGAGAACTTTCACGTCATGATTTCCCACTGGCTGAGTTCTGAGAAGAGAATTCCATGTATTTGGACCGCTGATCCTGGCACCGTTAAAGACGCAAACGCCTTTTTCGATACGAACGCAGCGGTGCTGTGTTTTGGGCTGACCGACAGTAAACAAAGAATCGTAAGCTAAACCAGAACTATTCCACTGCACTTATTAAAAGTATTGTGGGCAGGAAGTTTATTACTATTAAGGGCTTGGGATTTCTCTATTTTACAGTCAGTAAACGATGCCGATGCCAGACTGAAGCAGTTAAGTTTTAATTGGAACAAATGTTTGCTGCTATTGGTGGGAAAGTGGATTTTGTGAGGTCAGATTTGTAAGCCACTTGAATCTTAAATGTTTCACCTTAAATTTAACAACGTGCTTTTTTGTTTGCCAAGATATTTGCAAGCCTTTAGGTTTGCGCGCTCTTACGTCAATGCTTGTTTCTTGTTGACCGTTGAAACGCCTCATCTCCTGCCACTACGTCCATTTAATAATAAACCAGTTTAGTAAGGGAATTGGGCATTCTCCCCTGAGTTCCGTACTCACACCGATAAACAACAATAGGATCTATTGTTACATCAGTCCGTGGTAAGCGGTCACCATTTGCTAGCATTGTTGCACACGCATAATACCCCTTCTCCGCCACCGTACTCTAGTTATACAAAACCTTTGGTCGTGTTGAGTCTGCAGGTTTTGTGCACATTCGATGCTTAGAAAGGAGCACTAGTCTGTGAGCCCCCCCCCCTTGTTGAGGGCTGCCTCGAAGATTTCTACTTCAAATCGAGGCCATCTGAGTCTTGAGGTCTTGAACTTAATCAATTACACCCGGTGCCATGGGGATAACAAGACGCGGGAGTTCAATGTATCGGCCGCCCACAATCAGGTATCTACATGCTGGCTAATTGCACCTCGCTAACACCAGCCCCGTCCGCACCCGTCAACCCCCTCGGACCCGAAGGGACTATGTCCAATATGGGCGGGGTTCTGACGAGGCTGAGTACTCAGTTCTGTTTTTAAATACTTATAACCAGTGACCGGTCATATGAAACTTTAGCTGAAATTCTGGAATCATTTTTAAATAGGAAGGATTACTTAGATGGGGTTTTCATACTTCGGTATTAAGCAGGATTTGTATGCCATATTCGACAGATCGTCAACGCCCCCAAAACACGCCCTTACCGGATACCGCTTTGCACCGGTGCAAAGCGGTATCCGGTAAGGGCGTGCATTATCGGCCGATAATGCATGTGCTACTGCAGCTGCAGTGCTGCTAGTAGCACAGAGGCATGCCTCTTGAAGACGTAGGCGTATTAAGATTAATCTATAAAAAATCGACGCAGCTACGTCAACTAGTTGATTAATCAACAAGCGATTGTGGTTTATAGATGCAGACTCAACATACTTTTTATTGTGTATTTTCCTGCATGGGGTTTCTGTTATATTAAGGAATTCCGTAAGGCATAATCGTGCTGACTGTGTCCCTGTAGGAACTGACACAGCCGCTTGAAATTGTCTGTAATCATTGTCATGTTTGCAGTTTATATGCACGCCTATTGTTCCTGCGTTGACCTTGACCTAATACGTGAGTGTAGCTAATACGTGGACAGTGAAATGCAGAATATACGTCTATTACCAGTTCTGTTCTTTGGTTTTGTTTGTGTCTAGACAAATTGAGTTCCCTAGGCTTTATTTTCAACGCTCCTATGGGCGTTTTATGCCCTCATCCTCCTGTCTTTGATAACGAATTTGGTCGCATCATCCTTTTATTTGAGCTCTCGTTGATCCCATTGTATCAGAACTGTGAACCTCTTTACTATCTTCGTGTACTTCCGAAAGTTACCCAGCGAACCCTGCTCTTGATATTGATGCCATAACTTGTTTATTCTAGCAAAACGCTGATGTGCTCTTTGCATCATCCATGAGCAGATTTCTGTTGACTGTTAAATCGCGCTCATGGCAATATTGGTGTCTACAGCGATTATGCTCCATTTGTAAGAAGTACAAGTTGCTTCCAAATCGGTCTTACTTTCCATGACTACAGTTAGCCAGTACAATTTTTCGAAACTTCCATCTATACGCGTTTGTGTTTCACCTAACCTATAATCTTCGAGTGTGGCTATCGGCCTTAAGTTAACCTATAAGACACCAAGCGACATAAAAAAAGGTTTTTATGGAAACGCGTGGGGACATCAGATAATTCCTTCTAGTACCTTGCATGAAAACCAATAAGCATTTTGCCTTCAAGGGTGCTGTCATCACAGGTTGTGAATAAGGTCGTATAGTCAACCAACGAGACATAAAATCCCCAAAGTATCATGGTTTCAAACCCTCCCGTCGATAGGCTGTCTTTGAGTTAAACAACTTGATAGCGATTGCGACTGGGCTACGGCAGTCGAGTATGAATATAGCTAAGTCGTTGGCTGTAATATAACACCACGTCCCTTAAGCGCTAATTTTCCGAGATCAAGTGTGGTGGAACTTAAAAAGTACTTGCACGGATCATACAAATTCTTCTCGAAAGGTTTTCTTTGGAGTGAAATAACCGCTGATAATCAGTGCTCAGTCTTTCAGTTATACATATATCCGCGTTTTCGTTAAAAACTGCATAAGTTCTGCGAACTCACTTTTAAAGCAACAGGCAGCAGCAGTCTTGGCCATTAGAATATGCTCTTTTGTCGGATGAAAATTTCCTCCGTTAGTACCGATTTAAGAAATGAGAGGTCATCGTGTCCCTTTTTCTACCGGAAATGGGCCAGAATACTTATGGCTCCTTACTTTCGTTTTCTGCAACTTGTATTTTTGAACTGATTTTTGACTTCTTCAGGAGATGGTTATGTCTTTCGGAGGTACGCACTAGGTTGAGTCTCATTGATACCAGTGATTTATTGCTAGACTTTCTCTACGTTCAGCAATACTTAGTGAAACCGATTTATGAGCCTTGTATCTTTTTACCTGCTAGAAACGCGCCTAGCAGTTGCTTTTTCTGTATGCTGCATCATCTTGTTGACTTCCTTGGTTCAAGAGGATAGGATTGTGTCCATCTCCCGACCTAAGCACGGACTGTTATTTTTTGCCAGAATATGGCCTTGCGCCTCCTATTCTCTCTAAAACAGACCAGGGCTTCTGTCTTACTTTTGAGTGATCCAAACGTTGAACAAACTCCCCCCTTCTCACATCCGGTAGTTAGGCTCTCTAAATGCGATTTGGCCTTTGAACTTGTCTCATTGCTGCAAGCGGTTGGGCACGGAAATATGGCCCCCGTATTACAAGTGGCTTTACCCTATGTCTCAGGGGCGGAGTTATAGAGTCGGACCAGAAAGTACACCTCTCCCCCAGTGATACATGTGGCCTCGCGCTAAGTTTGGGGAGACTTCTATTCTTGTGTTGTAGCCTGGGTCCTAGCCCTAAACTTCCTAATCCTAGTAATATACATGATTCCAATCCTCCACCATGTGCAATACAGGGGCTCCGTATTTCCGTACTCAGGCCTATAATCTTGCCTGTATTGCGGGTGGAACACTTAGCTTCCTGTTGTGTCCTTTTTTGTAATTCGGCCGCTACTTTGATCTGGTTCCTGAAATTATCAGACTCGACAATGTGCCCTCCAAGCAGATTTCGCGGAACCTACCACGGTGTGGGACAAATAACACAATTTATATTTGACTATAAGTTATAATTTCTTTAGTAACACTTAATGAATATCACCGAAGTGACATAGACACACACAGCGATGCGTTTAAATAATTATTTTTCAAGATAAATGACACCAAATTAATGAGACTCTGTTTCCTGGAATAAATTTGAACAAGACAAAGGCAAAGAAACGTACAGAATTTGATTATATCATAAAATTTCGTGGCCTCTTGTTCAACTGCACACAAAATTTTGTGTCATCACTAAATATGCATGTCTTTTTGTCCCGGCCAACCACAAAATTAATGGAAAAGCACGAAGGCTATCACGACCGACCAAAAGTATCTCCAAGACGAGGACGTTCAAAAACTCAGACTGGCATGCTTTTACTTATGTTTTCTGTTTGGTATTCGTTAATCTACTTGACAAAAAGAAATATAGACGACCGGATGCTTCGCTCCGAATGCTTAAGATCTTCTAAAAGACAGAGTACATCTGTGAAAATGCAGTCATATCCATTAACGTGAGAAGTCGTCAAAGCGCCTCGAAGGCGTTGTTTTGTTGTTTGAGTGGGGGCTTTACTCTTTTTTAATGACCTATGGGCGTAGAGGCTTGAGAGAGATCGGTTGTATTCAGTCTGCTCATAGTTCTAAATGCCTACATGACAGCACAGAGTTCTCTTAAGTTGGCTGCAAACGGCAATGCGGATAGCAAAATCTCAATTGTCCTTCGAACAACTTGACCGTCCTTTTGGACACCAAACGGTAACTAATCTTTTGAATTTGCAAAGCACGGACTTTTTTCTCTCTAGTAGGAATTACTTCTATAATATGTAATGCACATTTTCAGTAGGAGACTAGACCTATGGACACTCACTGAGAAAATGAAATGTGCTTCCAATTATATATTATTAATTAAACGTCGTTACTGTGCTCGTTATTATTCAACGTGATCTCAAGATTTCGGTCTTTATGTGACCAATGGTGAAAACGCCATTGACTTAAGACGCTCGTTGAAGTAGCATGAACCTGTCGTTCGATTTTAGACCCTCACCGATCAGGTTTCGGAAGATGCTCGTTCCGTCGTGCCTTGGGACTCAGTACTATGATCCATGTTCCGTTACCTGATCGGTGAGCGTCCATCTCTCATAATTGATATTCCTGATCACAACCTACAGGACAGCAGGCCCGTAGCTCAGTCACAGATTGGCAAACTCCATGACCAAAGGTCCCGGGTTCCAGTCTCAAGTGATCTACACTTGGTGTTGGGTAGGACTGGTTGATGACGACTAATAAGCCAGAAATGGCCATTCCGGTCTCCCTCGTCTTTGTCGGTGCTGTCTCATGTACTTATAAATCCACAAAAGAACTTAATGAAAGAGCGCATAAAACTCTCCTCTTTAGGCATGTTTTTCCTACATGGAGCCACGCGGCAGAGGCGTTGAACGGACATGGGGCTCTGATGAGGGTACAATACGCATTATCCGCCCTGCACACCCATTGCAATTGCCACATATATGGGTGTGGCGGCCCGCCTAGGCGCGTGCTTACGCCGCGCCGGTTGACCCGAGAGATTCCATCCCCGTAGCACTCCATGTATATTCCCTGCTATAGGTAATTTGGTGAGCTTTTAAACTATCACGGTGCGTGGTCTGAAATGCTGCCATCTGACGGGGTGACTCGGTCGTCTTCTGAAAACGAAGAGTCGGGCTGAAATGGCGCCGTCTCAGCGTGTCACTCTAGTGGGATTCGAGTCGCTTTCTCTTCCTAGTTATGTGGAAACCTGGTGCGCGGACTAGGCGTGTGCGACACGCGTAGCCATCGCGCGTATCCTGCCTCCGGTCACGACACTGGAATCAGGGCGGGAAGGGGGTTAGGGCGGTTCGAATGCGTTCGATGGTTAGCAAGTCTTCTATCATTATAAACCAGTCAACACTCTAGTCCTCTTCCCTGAACCCATCACGCTGTGGGACACACTGTCAGTATCGCCATTCGTGACGATAGAAACATCATGTATCATGCTACTTAACCCCCAACTTTTTCGCTCGAATAAGGATTATCTGACAGTTTTAGAAGCCTTCATCAAGGCCCGATAGATTTTAGACTATGCGTGCCTCTGAACTTGTGTTAAGAGTATTCAAGCTGGACGTCGTTCATTTTGTGTTTGAGACGATCCATGTATGCCTTTCTGCCGTTAGGGAACTGCTAGCTGGAGTTCTTAAGGCTTTGTAATAAATACAGTGCCTAACCGATCTCGTGAAATGTTGGTCGAAATTCCGAAATGCGTTTTCGACTACGAAGAACTAATAAGGTAGTGTCGTAAGATTAATTATTAGGCAGCATAATCCTACAGTATTTCAGACTTGGCAGGATATCAGCTTTTGAAAGCACATCTTTGTGACCTCCGACAGAACCCGTACTTGGTAAAAAATGACTACTTATGTAGCATGCATTTCTCATATTGATGTTCGATGGTCTTATAAACTCAAATATTTTTTAATAGAAATTATGCACAAAAGTATGCTGTCCTCTGCTTATTTGGTATAAAATCACATCGGCTTCGCATTTTCTACCCGAAAAAGTGCATATTTAGGTTTTGAAAAAGTTTTCCAATTTCCTAATCATTTTTGAGCCTGATCAGCCGTTGCATTGGCTTTTAGCGACTTCGGTCTACAAGGGGCATCTGTTCCACGTAGGGAAAATCAGATATTCCTCTGTGCCTTTAAGAAGACACTGTATGAAGTTTATAAAATTTTGCCATGGATACGGGTTATGTTGTACATTTCACGAGTAACACTAGTAAAGGGACACGTGCGGAGCTGTATATATAGACATTGCAGGGTCTTAAGACCTCATACTCAGAATTTTTTCAAAACTGAAAGATAACCTTGCTTAGGGTATAAAATATAAAGTAAATATAAAGTAAGCATATTTTGTGCATGATTTCTATAAAAATATTTGAATTTATAAGACCATCGAAAATCAATGTGAAAAAATACATGCTACATAAGTAATCATCTTTTCCTGAGTGCGGTTTCTATGGAGGTCAGAAGGATGTGCGTACAAACGCTGATATCCTTCCAAGTCCGAAATACCATAGGATTGTGCTACATGATAATTAATATTACAACATCACCTTATTAATCCTTCCTAGTCAAAAACGCATTTCGGAATTCCGGTCAACATTTCATGAGATCGATCACGCATTGTATGAATCACGCAGTAGACTTCAATAACGGTATTTTTTAGCGAGTCTTCTCGTCTAAACACATCCCATCCATAACATTTTTGATGACCTGCATTTTCAGATCAAAGGATGTCAATTTTTCAAATGCTAGATTAAAGATGTCGTGCATTCAAGGAAAAGGAGTTTGAAGGAAACTTTTGTGCATACTTTCTATGGACTATTTTTTTATTCCAAAAGACACCGAAAATATGCGAGGCAATTTTGGCTATCTAAGTATTCGCTTTGCAACGGGTATGTACGTTTTGTTCCGATAATTGGCTAGACTCGCATTCAGAATTTAGCATCCTAGGACAGATCGTATATCATTGAATGACGTCGCATACTAGTGAACATTGTAGCCGCACATGAGCTATCCTCCTTAATGAAAGTCATGAAATGTAGTTTGGTCGCTACTTTACGAATATGTTCTCGAACAGTGCCCGCTATTTGTGATTCAAGTGATTCCATTTCCATTATTTGCATCTGTTTGGTTCAACTTTCAGACCAGAAAGTAATCACTTGGAATAAGACCGAAGGTTGCTTTTAAGAGATAATATGGGCAGGAATTCGCGCTTTGAGCTCCCAAAATTACCATGGTCCCCAACGTAGTAAGATCCCAATTAATTGCACAGTCTCACCGGGACCCTGTTTCAGAGGACGTGAGCACTCTACTCGAGAAGTAGGCTAATAGAAGACCAGTGTATTAAAGTGATGAAGCGCGCATTCGCTATTGCAGTGAGTTCTGAATTCGACTAGTCTGCCTCGGATCTGACACCTGTGGACTAAGAACTGCCGTTGCAAACGTTCACCACTTCTGACGATACTACTGCTACTACGAATATTTGTACTACTGCTACTACTGCCATTAGTACTATTGATGCTGCTGCTTCTACGCCTGAAAATACTGTGACTGATATGTCTGCGAATTTCCCCTCCTCCCCCCCCCCCTACCGCTGCTACTGCTGCTACCACTAATTCCACTAACACCACCATTATTACTACTATTTACACTAATACCGCTGTTTCGACTAATGGCGCAATTGCTACTATTATGACTGCTCCCGCTGGGAATACCCCCAGCACAACTATTCTGTCGCTGTTAATTATACTGCCACCACTACTATTAAAGCTGTTAGTAGTAGCACCATTATTATTACTATTAATACTGCTGCGTTCGCATCAGAGCACTTCGTTTTTCGCCTGTCACTAGCTCTGAAGGATGGACAAAGTGAGGGGGCCCTCTCAGTACAACCAGTTCGCCCAAAAGCCAGCGACGACGAATGCCCAGTACGGTTACCTTGTCCAGCAGGAGATTGAACAGAAGAAGTTGATGAAGAAGGCTGCTGACCTGGGATGCATTGACGAGCAGAAAAAGTCCCAGGAGACGGTTTACTGCAAACCCTGGCATAAATCCAACGAGGTGGTAACCACGGGTCGACGGGTGGACTACTTTATCGCTCCCAAACTGAAGAGTGGCTACAACAAGCCCTACGTCCCACAGTGTAATCAGAGGAAACCCTGACTTTTTCGCCGCTTTTATTTTTTAAGTTTCAAGGCCTGACTTGAATCAGTAAATTTCTTCATTTTAAATCCACTATTTTGCTGTTTCTGGGGGGACGAAACGTCCCACCTTTTGCGAAGCCGGTGTGATCATGTGGTTCGAGGTTGCCTGAAAGGTGTGATTAGCATATAAACGGCGTTGTTAAAATGGACGGTAAGCATCCTTTATTTGGTAGTTCGACCTTTAGACCAAAAATCCACCCGACGCGCTGTTGATTTCGTTTTTCTGCCTACCTCTGGGCGCAGGTCAGTGACCTCCCAGTTGATATTGCTGCCAAAATCTAGAGTTATGACGTCTGATGACGCGTTTTCCTTTGTTTGTGAAAAAGATAAAATTTGGTCTACCGCACTGCACTGAGAAATGTGCGAGGTTCTTTTATTTGCGTCCCCTCCCGGACCTGGTCTTCGTCATATGAGCTTCCTTTACTTGACGATTAATAGATTAAAGCTACCTGTTTTCAAAGATCTAGACTCAGGGAATATCTCCAAGCATGTACAAGCACTGTCATACAGCCTTTTCAGATGCTCTAATATGTGTGCGATTGGTGAATAGCGTACGGTAAGCTAGAACTCGTCGTTCTAATCTGCGAGTTCTTTGGTACATATTTTCTAATTACAGATTTCCGCAGCCGTGTTGACGCTTTCGAGGTAAATTTTCCTGAATTTCCTGAAAAAAAGGCACTTCATACTGCCATTAAGAGGGAGGTTTGGTCGCCACCTTTATCTATTTAGGCTGTTTCCGATGCCATGAACTATGCTTGATGAGCGCAGAACTGAACATCGCTTCAATTTTCTCAGCTGACTTTAGTATGTTTCCTCGGTCTTCCTGAAGTCGGACTACGGTAGATTAGCAAATGATGGCAGTAGTCTCTATCTCACTTCCCTTTGCCTTCTTAGCACACTTTTATGTCGTCCCTTCGGCTTTCATAACAGAGCGACTTAGGTACAAGTAAATTCGCAAAATAAACCTAGGGACAATTAACCCCCAAGGTCGAAGTGAACCAAACTCCGTCTCATGAAAATGCCGCCGAACATTTTCGAAATTGCTAGGCTACTGAGGACTGGCTTGATGAGTACTTGTTGAAATTTACTATCAAATGAATGCCTTATGTCTCAGTTCTCATGCTGTAATCCAAACTAATGAACGTTGGATGATCCGCGGAAAGTAATTCGGGGGTCGCGTCACCAGACCGACGATAAATAAATACAATCTACTTATTGATGTTAGTACAAACTTTTGTTGCTAAACATTTTAGCGTGGGTTCTGACGTGAAGGGATAAATAAACTGATTGAGGCGAGATATGTTGACGCCGAGGAATTGCGCGACAAGTTTCCTGCTGAGCCCAGTCACTATGTAATACAAACACCGACCTGAGTCAGCACATGGAAGTGTAAACCGCCCCCGATAAGCAACAGGTTTAAAATTAGGCCTGCATTTAAAATGACGCGGTCGTGTCTACATGAAAAGCAATGTGCGCGGGACGAAAAAGAAATGGTGTTTAGAGCGCACAAGACAGCGAATTCTTGTAGAAGTTTTAGGTCCAGGGAGCGCTATGAAAATGTCCCGTCGCATGGTACAGTTGTCAGTACGAGTCACAGTAGCACCCATGTTAGAGCGCCTCATTTAATTGCTTCTCAACGTCAATCAGTCTCTCAGTAAGTTTGGGATAATAAAAGATGTTTAGGAGCTAGTGCACATGCTTGGTTCAAATAAACTTGGTCGTACTATCAAACGTCCTCTCCTGCCCCTCCTGTCGAGTTCCTGTCTTCTCTTTTCAATTCTCGCCTTTTCCAGGATCCTGATCATTGGCGAAGGAAACCGTGCAAGCCTGGTAGTATACGTACTTAGTCATGTTTGCTGGTATTTTTGAGGTTTTGTTTGCCTTATCAACACTATAATGTTACTGCCAGCAAGAACTGTCATACTTTCGGTCCGGAAGCTGTTACGAATGTCTGAGTTAGAACCCATCAACCTCGCACAAATAAAAGTTTGATGTTCACATGCTCCCCAACAATCAGTCAGTAATAGATAAATACCGGTTTTGTGCAGTACTCACAGCCTATATCTGGGCTCATACCCGCCATCCTTCCTGGCAGTATGGCAAACAAATCTTAATAGAGTGTTGTCTTGTTTACCAGAGTTCTCGCCAAAATAAAAAAAATCGAATTATCATTCCTCTGCGAAGGCGTAAACTTGCGGCTGGCGAATTAAGTAGTTGCTAACGGTTGTGAATGCTCCCTCTGGTGAATCCGGATCTTTCCCCCTCGTAAATGAACATTACGCTGTTTTGTGTGGAGCTGCCTGAAACAGTCTTCGGGTATCTCGTTTCAGCGAGAAGGGACCGTTAGCCGTGAAAAATAGCTTTTTGCCCTACCGTGGGGGCCTCTTTGACTTTAAATCCAGTTTGCTTATAAGCATGTCTGGTAGGTCCCAGGCCAAATCCTATGGGACAGGTGTGGATTGTGACTAAATTTACGTTTGCAGCTAGCGGCAGTGTTTCAATTTCGATTTGGGAATAGTGTTAGGCTTATGGAGAGGGCAGTGAAGGTTTGGGATTTTCAGAAGAGAAAGTGGCGAGTGAACGTTCCTTTCGGTAAATTCTCATCAGGCCAATACAGTTACATAGGGCGGGGTACAGTGAGTGAAACAAAAATCGATAAAAGTTAGGTTTTAAATTACAGGCTCGGCAAGAGCGGAAGGGCGCCGAAAGTTGTATGTGGTTAGTCAACCTTTGACCACGGTAAGCGCGGAGCCTGAACAAGGTTCTTTTGGGCGCATAGGGTCGGTTTTCGTAACCTTATGGCGGCCGCTTCTGCTGTTGCTAACAGGCGCTGGCCCAGTAGCTTAGGGTAGCTCGAGGTTAGTTCTAGTGCTAAGGTTGTGATCTAGGTTGTGTCTATGATTAAAATTAACCCTGTCACCAAGTACTTAAACTTTACGCTAAACCTGCCATTTAACCCTCACCATAACCGGAACCCTCAACTGAGCCCTCAGCGAAGTTACCAAATAGTCGGAACAAGTTTGTCAGGTGGGTCCTAGGGACGCATCCCATCTGAAGCATATCCACTGGAACGTTTCGTTTTATGCATAGAAAGTTGCTTTC
>CACRXP010000019.1:1997984-2039702 GCA_902702965.1 Spirometra erinaceieuropaei | reverse complement strand
CGTTTATGTCGCCCTTTCACGATGTCGGTTTTTCCTGCCCAGAGTGCATTCCCTGCGAAATTGACACTGCTGCCAGTCGTGACTACTGAAATAATGGGGATGGAAACATGCCGCAAGGTGCCCCCAAGGATCATTTAATGCACGACAAATCAGGAGACTTTAAGCCAAACTTTTAGCCATCACAAGAACTGTTTTGGGCATGGTAGCAAGGCTGGAAAGGTATGCTCTGTTGACGCTGGTGGCTGGATTGTTGGAGAAATGAGCTCCTGTAATCAAAGATATGCATTCTTTGCCATGGCAAATCAGTTTAGTGTCATAGGGCTGTACTAGACAGCGGATAGGCCTAGACTTATGATGGTGGGGGGAGTAACTTTCTTCATGTGAGGGTTACCGATTTGCTAGTTTGATGTCAAATCACAACTGAATGGATTACTCTCGTACAGTCCACTACCCTGCTAACTTCGTAACTAGCCTTTGAGGAAGGCCGCCCCACTGTGCGTCACTTAAAGACATGTCGGACGCCCACAGACAGACCAGAAGGCGGGCTTGATCTATCCTCGTGCGTTTCCATCGTCTCAGAAATGCATGTTCTCTGGAAGTTTTTATTATTTCTGCTGAACATAACAGACGAAAGTTAATGCATCGGGTTGCGCCGACCCACTATGAAACGGCATCAGCGGTTATCAAGAAACGCCCCATTGATGATCACACAATAAAGACCCCCTTCTACGTGAGGCCCTTGCAAAAGCGGTAATCAGCCTTGCGGGTGCAAGCAACCTTTATGTCACTAATCAAGGACGTTGGGGTCCTTCATCGGTGGGCCTAGTGAGTCGGTGTCTTAGAGAACAGCCGTCATTGTGATCGAATGTCGCATTAAGTTCTGTAAATGTTGCCTAGATCAGGACATGTGGGCCGCAAGACAGCGCCGATAGAAACATCCATTTGGGTAACAATAGAAAAATATGCTGTAGACAGGCTTAATGTCTGGATTGAATGTTAAGTATCAAGGGCTTTACTGATTTTTTTGTGCAGGACCGACTGAGGAGATAAAAATCATTCTAAGACAGTACGTAAAAGAGCTTGCTTCTCATGAATCCCAAAATCATGTGCCTTTAAGGTTTACATTTGCATGCAGGAATAGACGGTCGCTCGTTAACCGAATTAAAACCGTGTGGTTTGCATGGAAGTTGTCCTTTTTAGACCTCTGCGTGAGAAAATCGACTAACACTCCTTTATTCTGCTGCGATCCGAGTGACCTTTCTGTTTTGAACACATGACGGACATCGAAGACATACAAACATACACGTTCAGTTTAAATCCTAATATATTCTGCAGCCCGTTCTCCAAAAATAGTTCACTGCATGTTACCGATGTGTTCTTAGATGTCTTTCTAAAAATCCTGGTTTATTGACCTTTCATCAATCTTCCATTAAAATTACAGGATCTGGTTTAGTTATAGACAAGGTAATTACGTCAGCGAGATTTGAAGTCCGCTCCAAATGCGAGTGACCGAACACGCAGCAGCGGTGCAGAGGAATGACGCCATCTCCCGGGTCGCAGCTTATTCGACAGGACCTGGTCGCACATTCAAATTTCGCGGGAGGGGTCACTCATGTGGATCCTGTGATGCTTAGTTCGTGGTCCACTGACTCCCAGTCTATCAACAAGTGCAACATATCGTGTGTTGACACTAAAGCTGAGCAGAATAATTAGCCGCGTTTTGGAGCGCACAGGCGGGCATTGTTTCCTCTGCCAGTGTCGGCCAGCCGAATGGCGGAGTGGTTATTGCGCCAACATTTAACATGGATTATAAAGGCACGAGGACTGATGATTGGAACGCTGGCCGTCAACCCATAATTGCAGCAAGGACAACAGTCTGTTATGAAGGAGAGCCGCTAATTTTATTCATTATCCAGTTGCGTAACGACTATGTCCTATAAATGCTAAACCCATTGTGTCCGAAGTGCCCGTATATGATGCTGCGTTTGTGCGTGAATCCGAATCTTCAGGTGAACGAAGATCTGATTACATTGATTGTGTGTATTACGACACGGGCGTTCGCGTCTTCGGAAATTTCGTTTTCTTAAGAAAATTGTGCCTTCTGCTCCGCCGATTAGTAATTGTAATGCTTATTTTTCGTTTTCAATCACCTGGAGATCTTCCATTATTACGTTGGTGTTTTGGTGGTGGTGTTGGGAATGCTGTTAGATTGGTTAGTTATTTTTCGTTAATTTGTGCTTATTCCACGAGTCAGAGAGGATGTAATGGGGGTTCAGTTCAGTTTATTTGAGGGAAATGCAGGGGCTGCAACTTTGAACTCCCTATTAACTACAAGAAAGGGAAGTATATAAAATGGAACCACCAAGCAGCTGAAGAAGGAGCATCGAAACTGTACAGATAAACGAACCATTCCAAGCGTTTAAAATACTAGCGTTAATAAGCACGTTGTACAGCAATCAATTCATGTATAATTGTGCCAAAGAACATGTAGTAGGATTTCAGTTATCTGGAGGTGTCATAGTGAATGAAGTCTCAGCGCGCAATATGTTTTTGGCAGCGGGAAAATTGAAAAAATAAACGCTACTGAATTATAGGCAGCGATACTAGAATAGTGATAAATCGTTAACGCGGGTCGTCAAGACGACATCGGTCGGGTAACATTATGGTGTGTGATGACATCCTGGCCCAGCTCCCGCTTAAAAGTCTCGAGGGATATTGACATAACGGTATCTGCAAGCAGAGGATTCCAAGCCTCAATCACTCTACCGGCGAATAACTTCACTGTGTCCAGGCTAGCACCGGTCACTGGCAGTTTGAGTGGACGACATCGGAGATTCGTTGTGGTTACAAACAGAAAAAAGTCTACAGGAAAAAAATAACAGTCCTGACCGCGCTAATGCATAATGTTTGCATCAGACCGCCTCTTAACTGTCTGTAAATCAAAGGAAAGTGGTCGAGACTAGATAACCGTGTTTCGTAAGGTAGCGAGCCCTGCCCACTAACGAGTTTGTTTCACGCTTTCGGACTTTTTCCAGATTACTGAGGTTTTTAGCGGTCCAGGGTTTCCATGCTTGAATGGCGGACTCCAACTTTGGCCATACAAACGTCCGAAAGACTTCAGCGTAGCAATCCTAAGTGAAGGTAAAAGGTGTCCGTTTGACAAGGTACAGGGTTTACATCCCAGAATTGGCCACCTTTAAGCAGCGAAACGACAATTTAAGTGAAGCTGTGATTCATAAATCCAAATCCTTATGGGCGTAACGATAAGCCATTCAGATGGTAAACGCTGCAGTTCGGAGATCGAGTTCCACCGACTCACAGAATATTGCACTTAGTGTCCTGATGAAACGGCAAGAGCCAGACCTGCGAAAATTTATCGAACTGGTGCAGTTCGGATGACGCTCCAAACCATAACATCCTCAGCGAACATGGCGACATCACAATCCATTTCGCTGACACAGTTGTTGACGTATATAAATAGCAGGGTAGAGCAGAGAGCGGAGCCTTGAGGAAAACCGCTTTCAACCGCTACCCCCGCTGACTGCTCGTCACCGACATGCCCATTCGAGAGCGGCCGATTAAAAAACTTTGAATTCGCCTTAAAATATTACCCCTAAAGCCTGTTTGGGTGAGATTATACAGGAATTGCGGATATGGCACATTATCGAGTGCCTACTTAAAGTCGATATAGACTGCGCGCACTGCATCCCCTCCATCAACTACTCGGGTCCCCGCGCATGACCTAAGTCACTTTCATAAGACGTCTGTATGGACCAGCTTCCTATGCAGTTAAAAGGGATGACAGCACAGACGGTCCGTCCCAGCTAATTCGAATAAGTCGGCAGACGGAATGATCACCAAGTCCTCAAAGTTTAGGGCACAATCATGACTCCTGGCAATCCGGTACATTTAAATGAGATTGCCGCGCAGTTGCCCGTAACTGAGAGGAAAAAACCAGTCTGGTTTCGTAAGGCAAATGACCAAGACACTTCACCACATTCGTACCCATCACCTGTACTCTGCCCAGCTGTTGATAATTCTTTTTGGATCACAGTCTCCAGACCTGGACGGTATACTCTAAATGAGGTCGAACGAATGCCTAGTCCGTCTCACCGAACAGTCCCTCGTCGATCTTCACAACTTGCCTCAGCGAATATAACACCCTTATCGCGATTTTGGTTGTCCTATGACACTGTGAAGATGGTTTTAGCAAGAAGGTTATTAAGACGCGAGGTGTTTCCGTTTATCGACATTTGGAATGGGCTGCTCATTAAGGAGGTATCGGAAGAAATCATCCTCCTTCTTGGCACTTTTTTTGTACAGAGTCACAGGATTATACATTTTCCCACATCAAAATGTAAAAGGAAACGAGCTGGACCAACTGCCCAGTCAGTTAAGACTCTTTTGAGGCGTCTGCCCGTCAGCGTCAGATCTGCTGAATCACCACAATTTAACATCGTCAGCAAACATGACGGCGTTGCATCCTAGGTCGTGGACAAAATTGTTAAACTAGGAATAGCAAACGAGCCTACGACTGAGCCCTGGGGGCATCACGTAGGAGGGGGCAGTAGTTGACTTCGAGACATCAACACACACTGGTTGTGATGTCCCTGTAAGGAAATCGGTCATTCATGTTAGCAGTTTTCCTCTTACTCCATTTTCAGACAGTTTGTAGCTTGGGCTTTTGTGAAGGTCGATGTCGAACGCTCACTTAAAATCTGTGTAGATGACATTGACCCAACCACCATCGTCCAGTATGGGAGTCTGCTGTACGGTCGACAGCAATGAACTGGATAGGCATGAGTTGTTCTGTCTGAGGCCGTGCTGGAGCCCTTAAGATAAGTGGTTCCTCCCCAGGAACTTCATTTTTGCCTTCATAAGTATGGCTTCCATTATTTTACAACAGATGCAGGTGAGACTAACGGAGTGCGAGCATCACCAGTGCATGTCGGAAAGATATTTGCTTTCTTCCATTCGGATGGCAACCTCCCTAAGGCGAATGAAAGATGGAAAATATGAGCCAGTGGTTTGGAGAGGTCGTTAGCTAATTCTTTCCAGAATTTGGCCGGTATATTGTCCGGACCCGACGATTTCGCTTCTTTGAGATTCTGTAACTGTCTTTCCATGACAGATATCGTGAAGAGTACGGATTCAAGCACGGGAACGGCGGTCACATCAGCATTGTTGACATTCTAATTCTGAAACTCCGTTTCCCTAGTTAATACCAAGGCAAAGTACCGTCCCAATTGTCCGGCTTCCTTGCCGTTTGCAAAGAAGGAATCCATGCTGGGCGTCGTATAGTAGATTATGCTGTATTAGGAAACGAATTAGCTCCCACATAATCATATTTCCATTATTATACAGTAGGTTTGGATGAGACTGTTTAATCTCTAGTGGTTTGATAAGAGCCTGCTACCGCCTTTGTGCAGTGACGTAATCCGTGCAGATGTATAGTCGTCAGGTAAATAGCCTGCTTCCAATGAGGCTTGAAAGAGCGCGGACAGAAGTTTGAACAGTTGCACAGCGACCTCCTTCAGTAGTTTGGGCGTTAGTCATCCGACCCAGATGATTTTTCTCGTTAAAAATCCGCTGTTCTTTGTCGACAACAGGTTCGGAGAAAGAAACAGTTTCAATTTTGGAGTCTTGAATTAAGTCTCATTCGGGAGGAATAGACTTGCTTTCTCTCGTGAAGGTGGACTTAAAAAATTGCGGAAGGTGCCCTGTTTTTACGCCATCCTTAATGAGCTCTAGGTCTTCCCTAGTTTGCATTCGGGGGTTGGGTTTTTCCCTTGCGCGTTTCTTCTTAGGTACCCGTAGAAATCCTTCGAATTCTGTACGATGCGGTTGACTAGATATTCCTTGAAAACATGCCGTATCCTGATGGTAAGTCGCCTAACTAGACTCCTCTGTGCCTTGTATGCATCTACAAAAAACCTGGCGGGGTGACTTGTCTTCAGAACACGGTACGCTTTCAAGAAAGACCTACTGACCGGGCCGTATGGAGTGGAGCGCCTGTGATGGAGAAGAATACTGATAAGCAGGCGGTTGGCCGATGTTAGTACTCACGAGTGAACGAAAGGGGACGTCGACAAGCCACACTAACTTGAAGTCACTCAAAGGCCCTTTTGCGGTAAGTTAGGCCTATACAAGTCCGCGTACATTTTTTGTTTTATGGCTGTTACTTGCTTTGTTAAGGTAGCTTGATATAATTTAACACGATGGATTTGTGACTTTTTATCTAGACTGCAGTACCGAAATTCCTCTTATTTAAAGTCGTACCTGTGAACTTTGGCTGGCCATAGTGAGCAATCAGGTCTCACAGACTCTGCATAATGGCAATTCTGATCATCATAGTCCTAATGGGTGCTCTGTCTGCCGTGTGAAGCAGCCAGATCAGCCCGGCTATGTGTGCCGTTCTCAACTGCGCCGAGTCGGGCTAATGCATCAGTTAATTTCTTCAGTAAGTCCGAATTCAAACCTTGAGCTAAGACTTGCACATGGTAACCAATGCAAACAAACCATACAAAATCCTTGCGTATGCGTCCACAGATGTGGACGATTTGGTCCGACAGTTCGACCATCGATTTCGATGATGTCCACCGTGTGCCCCACAGCAGGTTGGAGCAGGGACGGTGACTTGCGCAGGGGTTTATAGTGCCAGTAGACTTGCGCTGCATCTACCTACACTCTCTCCACCTCCCTCGCCCGAGCCCGGTGTCATGACAGAGTCAAGAAGACCGGAAAAAAATCTTACAGAAATAAAACTCTATGAAATGACGTTCAGGGGACAAGAGCTTTACTTGTCTGACGTTTCGGATTCTCCCTCGACGTCGTCATTTGAGAGAGTCACAGGTAAGAGTAATAGACACAGGTTAACTGCAATTTCTTTGAAATTACGTCGAAGAAATTGGGCGACTAAATGAAAGAAGATGGCCGAATGTGCAGCACAGCGCGGGGGAGAAACGCCAGTTGTATGGTCGCGATCTGTTCGATGAGATCCGACTACATCTTCAAGTCCTATAATCCATATTTCTCACAGAGGTGACAAACGTATTAGCTCACGGCTGCTTAAGTCCTGGTTATCCGGCCCGCAGTCCATTAACAGCGCAAACACCTTTCCTAGGTATTCGGTAGCAAAATGCTGCTTGGATAAAATAAGAGATCGCGCGGGGAGCGAGCGGGCAAAGACTGCCTGCAGTGGCAGTATTGACTAGCAATTAGCACAGTAATTAGCACATCACTTATCAAAACTGATGAAGAAATTGTGGTGCTTAGCAATCCGGATGAAAGTGAAAGAGGAAAACGACATCAGTTTATGATATGAATGTAATAGTATGCCAACTGCATCCTATACACACCGTGTCTCTGTGTGTTCCACATCTATGGCCGTATATGCGGGGGAGTTCAGGTGAGTATCAGAAGTCAGGGGAATACATTTTTGCCCCAGTGAACGCAGTTTCTGTCTGCAATGCCACCCAAAGACTTGCTGGGATCTCACATACACCATAAGACCAGATATTGCGCACTAAATCAAATAAGAGATTGGGTAAGACAATAGAATTTGCTTCCTGTGAGAGCAGAAATGATTAACTCGGGTTCACTCCATTGCATACAAAGTAAGGGAATAAATAAGCAAGTGATTCTCTCAAAATAATCCGTAGGTAGATTCAAGGTAAACAAAATTTAACCAGATATTTTAAAAAATAGTCATACGTTGGGACTTTAGGTCTAAATCGTTACTTAGGGTCTGATAGAGTAGAGTTTGAAGTTGGGCATTTAATTCGATGAATATCAGATACACCTTGCTAGAAACCATAAAGACTAAACAGTTCGTCCACCTGGCACCCCAGGGGATTATTAGTGGTATAAACCCACAGCCCGGGGAGATCTCATGGGGTAATTTTCGTGAGGGTGCCTAGCTAATCTTAGCCCACAATCAAATTAAAACGGAAAAGCTTGCGAACGTGGGAGGCGAATATATTTTGAGAAGAATGGAACTCATAAGATACAAAGATTCGCCCGACATGTCCCGAATGGAAAGAAAGGATATGCCACCATAAATGTTTCTGGAGGAACGTCCGTGATAACAATGGTGAATGAAGGACCCACAAGTGCAAGGAAGTACCATCATCAATTGGCAAGTCTACACAAAAAACTGACGCCAGGAAGTCAGCTTATAACACTGCCTGGTGAAAAAGCAAGGTCCCTGCATTAATGGTTGAATTGCGCTTGCTGAGTTTTCTAAAAAAATTACAACGGGCGCTTTCATCAGTCATTCTAAAAGAGACTTAGATAAGTAACCCTGCTTCCACGTCTCCCCAAAGCGTTTTGGCCAGGAAACCATCGATATCTTAAGACCTGGCATTTCTATAAAACCTACACGTTCATTGGTGTGCAAAGTCATTCATATTGAAAATTTGCACAAGCACGCTTCGTATAGGCTGCAAATTGTCGGAATTAAATGTCCGTAATTGCAGGGATCTGCCATAACTGTTAGTGACCATGGAGGGATCTGACAATTAACAACTGTTATTCAGCCGATAATTATCTGACCACGCTGACCACTAATCCCTTTCTTGTTTTCTAAGCGCGAGTGTTGAAGTCGTCGTTTGGTAATGCAACTTTTTAAATGTCAGCGCTTATACTGTTGTTCGTGCACCAAACCCTTTCTCTCGTTGTGACCAGACTTTACGGTTGGGGATCTGCCAGGGCTTTCAGAACGACTATAAGACTCGTGGTATACAAAGTATGGCCCAACTGGTCCATGTGAATTCATTGACTCCTTAGGGTGGGCGCAGATACGTTTGAGGTTGATCGTTTCTGTGATCGAGTACTAGACCTCGGAAGTGAGTAATTAGTTTCCAACGATAATATATATATTCTTTTGCTTGATCATGACCCAAAAGAGTTAGAGTTGTAAAACGAGTTGGTCCCCTAGACCCGATTACAAGCCAATAAGTGTGGCATACATTCTCAGCAAAGTCATAGACAGGATGGTGAGGAGCGAACTGACGCAATTTTTAGACTGAGTGCAAAATGCAAATGTACTAACGCAATTTTTAGACGTTCACGGCTTATTATCGAAATGCCAACATGGATTTCGGGAATGACAATCTCACATGAGCAATTTTCTGCAATCACATCGAAGCTCATATAGATGCGCACGCGACACACATCGTCCTCAACTAATTTCAGGCCTCAGATACTTAAACACTACACAGGCATTTGTTAAAACTTGAGAAGTAAGAGAAGCAGAAGTGATTGCCTCAAATGGCTTACAATCTCCTCTGTGAGCCTGCATCAGGCTGTTTAGATCGATCAAAAGAAACCAGATCGTGTTTTTATAGAGAATGGGGTCCTCCAGGGTTCTGTACTGGAACATATTTTGTTCCCTGTAGATGTGGAGAATTGAGCAAAGTATTTGGACTGCAAAACACAAACGTTTGTCGATTATAGGAACATTTGGAGTGAAATCTGGAGTTTCACCGTTGAAGATAAACCGCCAATCAGTCTAAATCGACTAGTCAACTTATTGGTTTCTGCAATAAAACGTCGGTAAACTTACCATACTTTGCCCAGGCAAAATAACCAGGTCCGCAGACACAAGAAAGTATTCTACGACCATGGGAGCCCAAAGTCGCCTCCGTGGGCCGACGAAAACTCCTTAAAACAGTCCATTCACTGATCAGGAGTGACAAAGTGTACAAAGTCCGTGCTGAACACCATCGAGACAGCCCTTATGGATTTTGATGAAGACCTCTTTAAGTTCTTCGGAGCACTTCTAAGGCCACATTTGAAATACGCCATAAAAGCCTGTAGGTCGTCAGCAATCCAAAATCGAAATAATCTCGAAAGTGGCCAAGGAATGGCCTTATGCAACCCACCTAGCAAATCCACGACTCTTTCCATTGGGTTATAGATGAATGTGCCGTAATCTCCTACAAGCACTTTGTATTGTAAAGGGAGAAAATTGCAGCCCGATCCTTGACAACCTTTTGACTTTTCCCCCAAATCCAACCTTCGAGGTCGCCCATCAAAATGGCGCTGGATCAGCGAAGTTTCTCCTCCTCTATCGAGGCGGCCCAACCACGGAACTCTCTTCTTGCATTTGCAGTAATGCCACCATCGATGGAGGACTCTGAAATGATCCTTAACAAATTTATGTCCAAAAATGGCAGAACAATCAGAGACAAAACTGAATTCTTAAGACTCGCGCCCAAATTTTCCTATTTTTATGGGCTCACATGAACTATTTCGGTCCACAGTGTTTCTTTGTACGCTGCACTCAGTTTTGCATTACAAATAGAGTACGCAAAACCTCCTGCCTATTTCCCTCAGTAAATTGAGCAGAACGGAACTGAAAATGTATCGCAGCCTAGATTTTGACGAACACTTTCAGTATGTCACGATAGCCAGTCTCCGAGGTCGCGCGTTCATACTGCACGTTCAGCTGGAAAGGATGAATGTTCGCAAGTTCCCTATCTTTGTCAGAGTGGTCAGGAATTGGGATGCCATCCATGCAGGTGTTTTGTTGTCATTATCGATGGAAAGCATTAGGGACACATTGTCTGATTTTTGTTCGTTTATGTGCTGAGGCGACGAGAAATCGAAACCACGAGACTCATGTTCAGATTTTCAAATTTCTATGGTTTCCATTGGACTGTTCCAATCTGCGCGGCTTCTCCGTGAACTGCACCAGCTACGCTCATGCCAATTTTCTCCATTAATCGGAATGAACTGAAGAAGCTTCTAGTTTTAGCAATTAAATAGCCAATTTCTTTCCAAAGTATATTTTAAATCTTTCCTGTCCCGGTGTCTGTTACGAAAGAAATGTTGGCTGTTGATCTTGCCGCTCAGTCGCCCTAAGACCCTTCTAAAGGATGTTACTTTTAAACGGCGTGATACATGCTAAACAGCATTGTAGTCAGTAGCAGACGAAAAAAATACAACTACACATGGAACCGCATAGGAATTCTTCCGTACCATGCCTCAGAAAAAGGGGAGTTACTTAAAAAACTGGACAATTTGCTTTCAAGTTCGTCAGAACCATGGGTCATTCGACTGTAATATCGATTGATTTCAGTCTCTCTAGTACTCTGAGCAGAGTGAGTATCAAATAATCTAGTGCAAGACTCGCCTCAACCTGTCACAGAATAAGCGGTTACAAGGGGAAAAGGAATTACGGGCAAAATCAAAAATCATAATTTCCACAGTGCGAAACACACTTACATCCCAGAGGCTTCTCTAGGTAGGACTGTTAGAAGTTTAGAAAGAGACTGACTGCTTCCTGGAAGTGTAATAATAAACCTACTCTTCTTCATTTTCTTCGTCTTCTTCTACAATCCCGTAGTGAAAGAGTGCTTTGTACTCCAACTCGCTTAAACGTTTCATGTGCAATGTAGCAACATTTACAATAAAAACGGGTACTTCCAACCGCTTTTCTATCCTGTAGACATAAACCTGACTGCAGGAAGTTCCCTGTGTTGGAACAATCCTCATTGAAATGCATAGAATACCACTTATGGATAGGCAAGTAGTCTTCTATGAAATGTTAGTGGTTTACAGCGGGACGACTCAAGAAGTGTTAAGAAAAATGCTGTTAAGTCTCTTCCTCAGTAATTCAACCTTTGTTGGTTGAATTTGTTGGTGGCTATTTTAAGGACGTTGTACTTGGGACTAGCTGCCTATGTGTTACAAATCCTTATCATCAGTTTCATACACCAGCCTGGCTACAAACGGCGGAAAACAAATCTAGTTGTTGGTCTTCAAGCGTAATCGTAAGTCTTCAAGCGTATATCTGGCATTTAGCGTCAGACTGGTTGAGTTAAAACAACCCACACGGTTAAAAAGTAGTCAGCCCGTTTGGGGCATTTCGTCTGAGGCTTCGCCACATTACCCTCCCTCGAGCCCAGAAGGCAGCGTAAAACGACGACAAAGAAGAAAACGGAAGTCTAAAAAATGAGCAACGAGTGTACATGACGTCTACTGCGGGCGATATATGCAGGAGGAAAAGCAGAGAAGTGAGTGTGTCTTGCGGCTGGAGGGTTGGAGGTAGATTAACAAGTTGTAAGTAGGCGAGAGCCGATTTCAGGACGGAGCGAACACTCAACGAGACTAGGAAGAAGTAACTCCACCCATTAGCCCAGATCGTCCCCGAGGTCAAGGGAGGTCTTGAACCCCAATACAACGTTGGCGGTCGAATGGTAGGACATCGTAAGAATGCAAGTGTAAACTTAAAAAGAGGAAAGACTGCAAAGGATGCTATTCAAACTGGGCACCGCGATCAATGTTTATAGTGGAGCGAGAGCCGGAAAACGGCAACGCAACGACCGAGAGAAGCCTCAACCATCGTTGTAGCTTCAATCCGAGGGACAGCTTCTGACAACCGAATGACCAGCTGGCCAGAGGTAGGAGCCCCACAATGTCCAGGTAAGCAGGCCCAATTTTGTATTAGGGCTGGAATGACGTCCATAAGAGCTTCGTTGTGCGGCTGGGTCTTGTTTTGTTGACCACTGAGAGTTTTCCCATGTTGGAAACGTTGTACTCACTACTAGCGACCTATACAACATGATTCCTCACCCCACAAGCCTGACTACGTACGACAGAAAGATAAATAGTAGGTGGATAAAATTACTATTAAATGGGTTCAATGACCTCATTTCCAAGTAAAAGTGGGAGGCGTTAAAACAGAAGAGGGAAGCGACCAGACTCCTAAGCAAAGGTTCGCATTGCAAGTCGGCACGGGTACCTGCTTGAGGAAAGAAAATACTGAATAAAGTATTACTGCTCTTTGAAATTCTGGTAAATAGCTAATGCATTCCTGAGTGATTTTCAAATTATACTGTAGGCTGTGCAGAGGCAGCCAGCCGTAGTTAATTGAAAGTTACCAGAAAAACTACTGAGTGATTTACGTAGAGGTTGTCTCAGACATTGTGATGCTAATATGTCACTAAATTTATTTTGAAACTTAGAAATATCGACTGTTATCTACAGAGTGGCTTAAGAAAGGTTGGTTAATTTTAGAGCCCAAAATCAGAAATAAACGCAAGCAGATAGACGGATGGGATTTATTGTTTTTCGAACCCGTTCTGCTCGATTTTGTTGCAGAAATTTTAAAAACACAGCCTGCTAATATCAAAGCATCATTAGCGCCCACCAGACGAGGAATGTGCGTAGAGAAAACGTCAAGCAGCCCAGAAAAATCAGCCATTAACGAAAGAACGGACAGGAAAAAATGGAAAACTAAAAGCCTAAAAACATGCTCTGTGCACTCAGTATGTTTGATAGTTTGGCACCTTTTTGACTCTCTTGAGTACGATCTAAATATTGTGTCGTGCTCAATTTTGTTTGAATGCTTACGCTAAAAAGCTAGGCGTGCACATCTTAAACAGGTTGACTGTTATCGAGGTAAGCGTCCGCGCATCGAAATATGGACGTCTCCCTTTAAGGTGCAGACAAGAGAAACCTGATTTTTAAAATATCTTTCGTATTAGTCATCAACTTTTGCAATAATTAGGAAACAGAGCAGGAAACGAAAACTTTGGGGAGGAAACATGGGAGAAGGCCATAAGCTGATCAATGTCTAACAACGCAAAGTGAAGTAGACGAGTCTCGTGCGACCCCCTCTGAATTTGATAGGAAGATTTTGCAAATAATCATCGGATATCGAAGCAGCATATATGGGCGTTAAATTTTTATGAACTTTTTAATTTTCCTATAGGAAATTTTCTGGTTATTTTAATAACCAACTGAGCTCAGTCTCCGTTACAAAGGCCTGTTTTTATTGTCCTTTGTCCTTAAAAGAATCAGGGAAATTTGTGCAGGTAATATTTAAGAATAGTTAGGCAAGCGGATGAAGTTCGGATGTGTGGAACTGAGACAACAACCCTAACATTCAATAAAAACCTATCCCACGGATGCGTAACTGCAAAAGTTCAAAGCACGTTTTATAGTATCCACGAGATGTATGTGAGAGCGATAAACGCTCGATAAGGCAAACAGCAAGTTAGATGGGCTTTTGCTTGCCTGATGCTAAGTGGCAATAATGGCAAAAATCGGTAAAAGTTTTACAGAACAGAGCGTTCACCACCAATTTCTTTCCAAGTAGACATCAAGGATTGGCAGTTATACTTTCACAGTTCATAATGCGAATTACCTCTGAATGTCCGCACAAGCTTATACTAGGTTCCGATAGTCCAATTTTCAAGACGCCAGGCTCTGTTCAAATGGAATGGAAGTTCGAGTAGTTAATTTCACAAATCGATGATCCTTTAGATGTATTAATTGTAAGGCGTTCAGTGATCTTTGTATAGGCGGTCTGCATGTATTGAGCACCGAACCAACATAATCTGTTTAACATTTTTATTATTCCTTTTAAAAAATTAGATATAAATCCCCTTCTGCCGAAAGGCAGAAATATTAAATTTTTAGTGACTTGGGTGGGGTCGGCCGACTTGAAATACTCCTTTCAATTTTCTGAGCAACAATGCCGAGATATATTATGTATTCAGCAGCCTTCAAATTAAGTTCAATTCATAATTATGCACAAAACTCTAACTTTTGTGAGAATTATACAATCTCTTTCAAATGGAGGTACTTTTATTGCTTGTTCTTGTCTGAGGTCCCATCTATTATATGCCTCAGGTATATGCAGACATGAATTTTCAGGTACATGGTATGAAAACATCCCGAACGCATGATGTCTTTGGCTTAGTGCGTAGGTTAAACGTCAGGCATACATTGAGTTCCCAGATTCGCTTTGTAAAGATACTTCAAAATACTATTTGAAGGTTAGAGAGTAACTCTGAAAAGTCTACGCTACCTGAAGCAGCTTGTTTGCCGCAGAAGGGACTATAATATTTGCGATAAACTAAAGCAGTGAAAAATATTACCTAAAATAAGTGTTTGTTGTTTGTCAGAACTGACTCTTCCCTTCCAAAACAACCTTTCAAATACGCCTGAAGATTGATGCTTGAGACAAACCACCGTCAAGAGCGTACAAATTAGGTTGTCCTCCGTCTAGTACACGGTGTGCGAACCGCATGTTTCTGCACATGTCATAACCGTTGACTGTTTCCGCAAATTCACTGTGCACGCTTGCTTTTAAGTTCCTTCGCTTACTAGAAAGAACGACTTTAGGATCTCTGGCATTATGTCATTATGCAAAAAGGCTGTTATCGCAACCGAGAGGTTACGACAGTATCGTATTTCTTTGAAAAATCAGTCTTAAGCACACGAAAAATGTTTTCTTTTTAGAAAATGACCTTGGTGAATTGCAGATAATGTTCTATATTAGTTCGTGAGAAATACGCAAATGTTATTTTAAAATAAGTCTTCTCAAGCAATTATGATGGACAGTCATATAAGTAATCACAAGAATATAACGTCAAGCTTTTGAATTTTAACCTTGACCTAAACTGCGCCAATGAGACTCTGCATGAAAGTAACCGTAATTTCGGAAGACGGATCATGATGTCTAAAATTCAGTTTTTGTTGCTTAAAGGCAGAACGTTTGGATTTCTCCTCCACAAACAGAATCAGTTTGTCACAGCAGTAAATGCAGAAGAACGATTAGATGCGCCTTCGCATTGAATGTGGGGATAAAAGTTTGGGTCATTGCAGCATCTAGTCCTGAATAATTATCCAAAAATGCAAATATCTCATACTAAACATATTTCCAATTTAAGCGGAAATACTCATTTGTGTCGTGCATATAAAACACACTTATTAAAGCTACCCCTCAGAAAAGTTTTGATGTTATCAGCCTCAACTGACACCAGAAAAGTCGAATTTTTATGTAGACAGGACATTTGACTTTGATTTTTAATGGCCAACTAAGCCTGGGTTAAAAGCAGATGCACGGCACCACTTGGAACTGTTATTCCATTGACTGACGATAACAACCAAGTCATAAATGTCAATTGAAGACCCGTTAATCTATGATGGAAGCAGCTGTCCATGATTTGGTCAATTTCTTTACAATATGTCTGGGTGGTCCTTATTCTGAAGTCCTAAAACATGAGTAAAAGGCCAATTTCCGATCTGTTTCAAGATAGATACTTGAACGTCACTATACACAAATATAGATTTGTTTACTCATTCCATATGTCGTCGATCAAATCACTTAGTTAACAAAGGCGAAAACACCAAAATAGCCACTTTGTCTCTGGTGATGTATTCGAGTAGGAATCGGAAACGTCAGGCTAATAAAGCTCTTGTCCCGGCGATAGTGTCTCCTTCTTCAAGACTACTTCCTGGGACTCGTCTCTTTGCTTCTATTGGCAATAGCCACTTCCATCGTATTGCTGCCAAAAGCCTGAATTTGGGGTATAATCGGTCAATGTCGAGAAATAAGCCTCTGTCTTTGTCTGCAAAACCTGTGCCTTTCTGATTTTTAATCACCATGAAACCACCTATTTGGACTTTAACCGCCTAGTTCCAAAGGAAAGTGGAAATGATTGTTTATTCCGTACAATCAGGAGAGTTCCATGCATGCCATTCTCTTCTGTGACGTCCTTCATTTTCCGAAGATATCCTATAACATACGCTTGTCTAAATTTGTAAACAGTACGTCCATCAAATAACCACTTGAGAATTTAAAATTTCCTCGTCGTTCCATACTACCTTTGACCAATTTACAGCAATCCTACGAATACAGCGTTTTAAATAGATGAAGATAATTCCTTGTAAAGAACATAGAATAGACTGGTTTTCTGCGCATCCCTTACAAGCCTGCATCGACGGTAGATGGAAAGTTCATACCATTGAAGTACTCATTTTTCAGAAAGGTTTATTGTAGGGAACCAAAATATGCTCAGACGAGAGGCAGTGTCATGCGATGTATGTTGCCTAATAAATCGAAAACAGGTAACACTAAACAAAGTACACGGATATTATGCCTGAGGTCAGTTAAAAGCTTTACGCACTAAACTGGCTTTGACAGTATTTACAAGCATTTTGGAGGGTACCACTAGGGAAGAACTTGTTGTGGCAATGGCGTTTGTGTATATTTCAAAGATACAAAAATTTGATTTTGCAAATTGACAAACAACCAGACAGTCACCGTGTTTTTATTCAAACTGTTGATCTGATAAATCTTGCTTCGGAAATGAACCAAAGAAACTAGCTTACGCAAATTTAGTACAGTGAGCGAAGCAACAAGAAGGTAGGTAAAGAAATGAAGGATCGCTTTAGAACTACAGTTAAATATATTGGTTCAATCAAATTGAGAGTTCGACCGCCGTGACCGACGATATTCACCGTGTGCTCCGCAGCAAAGTAAGTGCAGGCATGGGGACTTATGCGCAATCTCTTTTGTAATGATGGTAGACTAGCACAGCATTTACTGCAATCTCTCCTCTCCAATCTGGGTCTGGTATCAAAACATAGCAAGATGGTCGGAGGTGAGAGAGGACGCAAGTGACTGGCACATCCGGAGCCGTCTCTAGGCGTGCCGCCACACCCGACTCAAATTCCCGTAGCTGGGGGCGGCATATAAGATTAAGAAGAAGCCATCGCGGCCTGGCCCTCAGCCCACCAGTCCGCCGCTCCACACAAACCTCCACTGGACCAACTATGGGGTCAAAGTTGCCCGGTCAGTTGGTAAATTTCGAAACCACGGGTTTTAGCGCACCAAGATAGCTTCAAGCGCGTCAGATTGTTTATAATGAGGAAAATGCGCTGAGTCGTCAACGTCCCGTTCTGTTGCTATTACGGGACCCCAGCCACTGTCCGATCCGTCAACTCACCCCCTAAACACAAGCCCCAGGACTTCACACAACAGGCGGTGGGCGGCATGCAGCTTATACGCGTGAGAGTACCAGAGGTCACGTTAAAAAGGAGCCCGTGCAGCCTGAGTTTCATTCCACAGCACGCCCCTCCACACAAACACACACAACTAGACTGACTACGTGGATCGGGTTGATGTGTCAGTCGGTAACCTTCCAAACCACGCTGCGCCAAGCGCCGTGATAGGCTTAGACTCGGATCGCATATGCAGCAGAGGAGCCGCGGGGAGAAGAAGCTGAGAAGCACACCCATCACTTACATGGGAGGTTCCAATTGTGAGCATGCGTTATATACTGATGGATAGTGGTGGTGTATTCAGGGTGTTGGTGGGGAAAGGTGTGATAGTGTGGTATAGCCATTGGCGGTCTACCGCAAGTTTTCATGCATGCAAACGTAACCTGGTAGGCTCATGCGGGGGCTGAGTGTGCGATGGTAATGTGGGCAATTGAAGCGAGTGCGTCTGGTGTATGTCAATGTTCCAAACACTGGTTCGCAGGTCTCCATGTGATAGATTCGCAGTTGACCGACCAGGCCGATGCGTGAGGTGGGTGTGTGGAGACAGCGCGGACAGGAAAGATAGGGAGCGTCAGAGTCGGTTTCAGCGATGATGGTGGCGGTGGAGTTAGTGGTGCTAAGCGTGCTGACAGATGGGATGTTGATTCGGCTTGGCATAATGGGTGTGCAAAGTGTATTAGGTGTGCCGATACTGCGGTGAATTCCGCTGTCGTGAATACGTATGTGACCGAGTGGGCTCTTGTGGTGAATGAATGTTCGTAGGCAGTGTGGAGAGTGAAGGAGGACGCGAAGAGTGTATGTGGGTGCTCCAGTCACTGGTTCGACAGCCTTTGTGCGATGGATTCGCAAGTGGCTGGCCAGGCCACTGTGTGTGGTGAGTATGCGACCGCAATGAAAACAGGTTGGGGCCGAATCAACATCATTGTATGTGGGGTTGTTGATGATGATATTAGTGGACGATGGGACGCCGGGTGTTGTCTCATTGTTGGCTGGAGTGCGGGAGATCTTGATGTCGGCAGAAGCGGTCCCTGGGATTGACGCAGGGGTTGGGACAGGGCGGATGATACCGGAGATCGATGGGGGATGGGTATCGGCAGCCTGATCGCCGGTGACGAGAGTGGTCGTCGTCGTGGGGTTTGCAGCAGGGATGATAATAGAGGTGTTCGTGGGAGAATTTGACGTTGCCCGGTTGTTGTTGCACTTCTTCTGAAGGTGTCCTACGAGGCTGATTCTCGCGCGAAATTTGCGTTGTCAGTGCGAGCATACTGGAAGCATACTGGCATGCAGAACGGGCATACTCCAGGCTGGTATTCTCTGAGCGAGGTCCTCCAGGTCTCTGGATTGATATTCATTCGCTTTAGAGTATTCTTCAAAGTGTATTTTTGGCTCCGTTTCGATCCACCCCATCGGCGGGTACCTGAGGCGACATATTTGTTGAAGGGTTGCTTGGATAGGTGAGCGTCGTCCATTTTCACCGGATGGCCGCTCCATCGCAGTCATAGTTGCCTCAGTATGGCGTGGATGATGAGGCTTCCGGGCTGTTCGATGGCCCCGGGCCCGGGATCCTGTCCTGCCATCGCAGTTTCAGTATTCAGCGGGGGCAGGTGATATGGAAGCGGTTGGGCTTCCTGGCGTGTCTGGAGTAGACGGTCCAAGTCTTCGTTCCGCATAGAAGTGTCGTCAGGACGACGGCTTTATACATCTTTAATTTGACGTCTAGTTGAAGGCTGTGGCGATTCCACACGGAGACTTGCAGCCGGCCGAAGGCCTGGCTGGCGTGAGAGAGGTGACGAGCAACCTCATCGTCGATGTTTGCACTGCACGTGCGTGCTTCCTAGATAGGCGAAAGTGCCCACAGTTTGATTTGGTTGCCGTTGACAATAACATGAGGAGAGTTTTATTCAGCGTTCGATGACGGTTGATGCATGACCACCGTTTTTTTCCATATTGATGGTCAGTCCGAGGTGAGCGCTGCCGGAGGCGAAGAGGTCAATGCTCCGTCGCATGTCTTTTTCGATCGTGGTGCTGAGGGTACGGTCGCCCGTGAAGAGCAGGTCGTAGACTGTAGTCATAGGTAGTCGTGTTATGGCCTGCATTCGCCTGCTGTTGTGTAAATGCCCGTCAGTCCTGCAGACGATGTGGATCTCGGGGCTCTAATCATGGCAGGCGTCTACCAGCATGGCAGAGAACATGCGAATGAACAGCGTGGGAGCGAAAACTCAGTCGAGCTACAACCGCAAGAAACATCCTCTTCTATAAGGGACAATAAGTGACGGAAATCTCATCACAAGCCCGTGCATACGAGATTCTCAGTTTCGCCCATTAATATTAACGGTTCGTGCCAAATAAATGGAACGGCAATTCAATTAATTATTGAGTTCCATATTCAAGCATTTCAAGGCTACATGCCATTGCAAAGGCCCACACATTTTACGGGGAAATTTTGTAACTCCAGAGTAACTGACCTGATCTGAGACAAATAAACCCTCCCTGTCCCACAGGGCTTGTTACGACTGGGAATCCTAACGCGAATTCACGATGTCTTTGTTGTCGAGTAACGCCAAGATGGCTTGATTTCCGAGTATACTAACTCCCCAATCAACGATAACGGAAATCTTAGGACCAGCCGTTATGCAAAAACCTTCTGAAATACCATTCGTGCAGTCTGAACTCCAGCAGTTTGAAAACTCTGTAGGAACATGCAAACTGGTACTGGTTTCTTATTATGCAGCTATGCTTCATTTCGTACTCTACTTTAGGTGACAAATGTGTTTTAGAATGATAGAAGCTTTTGTATAATACTGGCTTCTTTGCTTGCTTCTAAGTACACTTGAAGAGTGGCTAAAGATTTATAATCGACTGACAAGACTTTCTATCAATGTTCATTTCGTTAAGTACCGTTCCGCCCCTAAGGAAGCAGGTTATTCTAAAGGTTATTCATTAAAGCTAACTGATGGCCTATAAAATAAGTATCGCCATAACATTAAAAATGAGCAGCTAAAAAGCTCCTAAATAACAATTTACTGACATTTGCTGCAAATTACTGCCGCATAAGCATCACGCTTTCAGAGTTAGAAGATACCATACTAGCAACACATTACTAGCTAAAAGCCCAGACACGCGTGTCCGGGCTTTTAGCCAGTACATGTGCTGCTAGTACGGTATCTCCTGACGATAAAATAGGCGACTAGCTGCCTGTCGGCAGCTGATGAATATTACGCAGTTAACCCGCTGTGACCGATGGACTTTGGCTCAGATATTCCTACAACAAATTTCGGTCTGCGCCAATAGACCTTAATGTGAACTGATCTACTACAAGAAACAATTAATTTCTGAGCAATTAGTTTCTGGACCATTAATTTCTGAGCGACAATCACTCCTTTATTTGTTAACTTTCTACATTTTTTCACCTTATAGGCAGAGTTTTGACTGAATCTTCCCACACTTTGTGCGAACTCTACGTTGGATAAGGTCATTGCAACTAAATGCAGGATGTTTTACGGAACAAGTTTCTTTAAAAAGTCTACAACAAGTCCACAGATAAAAAACGACTTTTCCAACCATGTGGCGCAAGGAACCTCTGCCCCCAGCAAAAGTGCCCTATGGGACGTTATCTGTGATAGTGATCTCAACAGTTCATCTGATCTCGACGACTCAATGGATTACTTTTATTCACGATCCAATTTATTCAAAAACAAAGGAGAGGCGAATGAAGGCAAGTTAAGTAGTGCGTCTGGACCTCAAAAATGGAAATCAAAATTTTTTAATGATTCACCTAAGGAATCCTCGATAAATAACCAAAGCATTGACAGTATTGAGGATTGTGAGCCTGCCCCAAGTTCGCCAGCCCCGAAGTTTCCAATTGGCCAGGCAAAATCAGGAGGCTTTCAGAAATTTTCGGCTTTCGGGCAGTCTCCGGTCTATAAATCACCATCAGTCACGACCTCATCAGATCGCGCTGAAAAGGAGTTCTCAATGAGAGACTTCGGTAACAGGAAGTCCCCCTGTTTGCAGAAAAAACCTGTGGATGAGAACCTTACGGAACCGGAGTTTACAGTTGACGAAGAGGATGATAAAAGAGAAGAGGGCCAGGTCCGTAATACCCCAAAGGAGATCTTGGAAGAACGCAAACTCCCGACACCCTCGCCGTCAGTGGACGCTGCCTCGGCTTCAAGTAGACTAGAAAGGTAACGGAACTTCGTTGTCATATGCTTGAAACAGATTGCCACTTCTGCAGTTGAAGCTGAAAAATGAGGCACTAAAGCTGGAAAATTGGAAAAATGAACTTGTCAGTAACCTACAAAAGAAGGTAATCAATATAATTTGGTTACTTTGCATCATGGCAAGGAGGCGCAATTGGCCGAGGCGAATGACCTTGTTGAGCGCCTGAGAAAATCAAATCTAGAACTACAGGTGATATTCCTGTATTTTCTATTATCTATCGTTTAGATGGACAGAGAGAATGCCAGTTTGAGACTGAAAGACGAGGTAGAGCAAAGGGAAGCAACCGAGAAAAAGTTGTTTTGACGACACCTATTTTAACATGCTTTTTTCAGAGTCGTTGGGACACGTGACCTCTGCGAACTTATAAAGACTCAAATTGAGCTAACCAGGTCTACGTGCACTTCAAGTAAATTATATTAAATTATTTGCAACTTACCAATTGAAGCAATGCAAACTTGTTTTAAGACGAGGACAGTTCAGAAGGCTCTTGAAACTCTCTTAACCACGACATTTGAAGATTTGAGGGAACTGCGGTCGTTTCTCACTCAGAAACGCGAGGAAAACAACACACTAGGTATTCTTACAACCACCAAGATTTCTATAATTAATATAAGTTTCAAGACTTGAAGAAGCAGAGCAGAAGCACAGGACCGAGCTAGAGAAGAGCAATTCAGAAAAACTCACAATGGTTGGCCGATAAAATTCATTGCTTTACATTTGTAGAGTCAACAACTGGAAAAAATACAGTCCATGCAGAATGACCGTGAGCGCGACATACAGGAACAGACTTCTCTATTGGCCAATCATTTGCGTAATTGCCCCCTTGTTGATACCAAAACCCTCGCCTGTAGAATCGATTCGCTTATGCAGTGAACTGTACGAGGAGTCAGTTTCCCAGGACATTCGGCTAAGAGAGTCTCTTCAGGGTGTAATTAATGCAACAGAGGTAATAAAGACCCTTATGAAAACACCGATGAATTTATCTAGGAGAAGTTACTGAGAGTCGAACATGAAAGCTCTGAAAAGGACTTCAAGATACTAGAGGCTCACCAGAAATGCACACAGCTGACGAATGATTTGCGTCACGTGTATGAATTGCTGCAGGCTGCAAAAAAGGAAAACGCAGAGCGTGCACAAACAGTCGCCAGCTTGCAGGATACTGTTAGTAAACTGGAGCCGGAAAATCGACGTCTAGAAGAGATGGCAAAGAATTGGGAGGAAACGTACACAAACTCGATGGCGCACTATGAAGAAGCTATGCAAACTTTGAAGTCAAAAACTGCCGACAGCTTTTTGTCACTCATTTTAATGTAAGTGACGACCGAAATTTTCTAAAGAAAAAAACAGGGTTAGTGAAAGCAATGAACTGATAAAGTCCTACGAACAGACTGAAGGTAAGCCTCTCTCCTGACCTTTATGGACTCGTTCCTTAGTGAATCTGAAAATGAACCTGATGATGACAGAACGTGAAATCGTGAGTTTACTGTATCATTGTCAGGCTTTTCTCCTCACTTTACTCATCACCATGAAGTTACAGAAGGTAGGTTTTTAAAGGTGCCGGGTAAAAGATAGAACATGCAGAATCACCTTAACAGTAGGACATTGTTAAGAACAACCATATCAGATCAAGGAAGTCGGTGGTTATAACCTCGGAAAACTGTGAGCCGTGCGTCCACCCTGCTTAGGAGGGGATGTGAAAGGCCACATGTGCATGGGCTTATTTTCTTCTCACAGTCGTCCACCGATGGAATTGTTAGCAAAGAACGGAAGGTTGGCCTGTTGACCGTTAATGTCGAAGCAGATTTTGAAGTCTAGGTTTCTGTTCGCAAAACCATTTTCTATGTTTCATCTACTGATCTTTCAACGTGGAAGGGCAACTGACAAACGCTTGCAAAACTTAGTGTGGCATCAAGAGAGCCGTCGTTGCAAATGCGTTCGCATAAGTGAACGGTCGTATGACACTTGTGATCTCTAGGAAACTTGAAGGTAACTTGTGAACTGCCACCAAGTACGGAGCTGTCCTTCTGTTTCATGACCAGAAGCCGGTAGTTAAGCAAGTCGACACTGAAAGGCGGGGGTGAAGGCTAGGTAGTAACCCTTCCCAGGAATTCGTTCTTTGATTGTACGCCAGGGTTCGCATTTATTCATTTGTTCCTACTAACAATATAAATGCACATAGACTCTCACCACAGAAGAAAACATCATGATGTAAGTGGCCGCGCGCTGTTTCTAGACTCCTTGACTTGATCTAGCAGATCTCCCAAACCTTGACACACGTGTCTGTCAGACAAGCGTTCAGGTCACGAATTAAACTCCAAAAAAACCTGACAGACCTAAATGATGTAACACTGCCCCATTCAGGAGTCTGTAAAATACCGCGAAAAGGATTTGTCCCAAAGGATCATCGAAATGAAGAACGAGGATCTTGCAAAATCCCGACAGATTAACGAACTAACGGTCGTGATCGAGAACTTCAAGGTAAAGTTGACCTGTCAAATATGAGTGTTGGTTTTGTAGGGCGAAAATGAGAAATTAAAGACCGAGATTGAAAATTATGCAAAATCGCTGAGGGAGCTTGAAGACGCCAAAAGAGCCCTCGATGGCACACTTATGCTCAGTCTGGTAACCTTTTCCTCCTCCTCTATATTCTTTTGTTAAGCAAAAACAGGATGAACTAAAGGAACATTTGACGGTTCTGGAGATCCGATGCAAGGAGCAGGAAAATATGCTGTCTCAGGAGAAGTAGGAATCGTCATTTTTACCCTTCTTTTTTTCGCTAAATAGTATCAAGACGACGGAGCAGGCTGCGTACGTGGACAAACTTCTTAAAAAAATCGAAAGCTTGGAAAAGGAGGGAATTCAAATTAGAACCAAACTTCAAGAGACCAAGAATCAAGCCGAGGTTAGTTTGTCTTTGAAAACGAAACTCTCAACATAATGGAATACTTTCCCGTAGTATTAGAAACCGTGATTTCACATTTAAACAGACTTTTTGAATGTGTAGGAAACCAAAAAGCTTTTAAAGATATAATGTGCTCAGTTTTGCATGATTTCAGTGGGTATTCGCTGGCTTTCTCGGTTCACTTTATCAGCTTTGCGATTGGATATGGAATCAATCTTCGGCTCTCTAGTTTCTAGCGCTTTAAGTCTTGCGGAATAAGATTGGGCAAGGCTTTTGTTTTCCCCATTCGGTAAGAGGGTTGTCGGTGTCAGACTAAGTTTGAGCCTGGGTTAGCAGTAAGAACACGCACTCGGACGTATTTTTTGCCATTTATCATATCCATCAAGCCCAATTTTATAATTTCCTCTTAAAACTGAAAGCTTGTCCGTGATGATAATTGGAAGCTCTGACTGGAATAAAGACTAAATAAACAGCTCTCTTTAAAGTCCAATGTTTACAGTCAGTTTCACGTGCCGACGGAAGTAAGCATATTACCAAAGGCAAAATCTGCAATAAACACATGACAATACGCTGTCAATTCACAACTAACTCAACATACCTCTGTTGACCCCAATTATGAGGAATTCAGTTCTGAAGTGCGATTGTCGCACCGGCTTCAGTTAAGTCAGACTTTCCTGGTAGGAGGATGAACCAAGTGACGTGTTCAAGCCTCTAAAAAGCTCTCTTCTTCAATACAATCTTTTAGAATGGGATACAGCTAACATTGTTGTCTGTAAACTCATTGTAAGAAGACTGTTGTTGGTGAAAATTCTCAGCAATCTGCAGTTGTACATGTGTTTGGGTCAAGGTCACGGGTGCAAATTTACATATCCTCTGCGCATTTTATTCCATTAAGTTTCTGTACTTGATGTACAGACATAATATAAAAGAAGAGGGAGCAGTAGGGATTTCGTGTTTCCGGATCTTATTTGGTGCGACGACAGCAGCTTTCCATTTCGTACCTCTAGTTCAAAAACACGAAAGTTGAAGAACTCGAGAATCAGCTTCAGGAGCGTCTAAGGCAGTTGGAGGAGTTGGAGGATACGATTCGCATCAATGATACAGAAAAGGAAGAAATTCAAAAATCGGCGCACGAGAATCTAGAGTTGGTTGCCCGGAAGGAGGCAGAGAATGCGCAATTAACACAAAGGCTCCAATTGGCGGAGGCGGAGCGGATGGCCGCCATTAAGCGCAACGATGAGATTCGAGCTGAACTGCTCTACGCTATGGAGCAGCAGCAGCAGGAAATGGATAAGTTGCTTCGACTAAAGGATAGGGAACTCGAAGGCCTGCGCTCAACCCTGGCCGCACAGCAAAATGATTCTGAAAAAACTGCCAAGAAGACGGTAAGGAGTTCTTATTGCTGGTTGTCATCACTTCTTCAAGGAGAAAAAGATTGTCGAGAGTGGGACCCAGATTGAGAGGCTTACCAAGCAACTGAAGGAATGCACCCAAGAAAAGGTAAATATTTTCCCTAATTATTCTACCTCCTTTGGCTGGACAGACCGTAGTAAAAGTAGCCTTTGACAAATTTTTGAATATGCTCGACTGCCGCACAGCAGGTCAACGATACTGAAAACGAGGTGTCACTTCAGTGACTGTTTATCTGTCAATAAATTGCCCTTTCGCCTATTTCTGGGGAACGTAGTTTCAGGACGAATCGGTCAGCCTGGGTGTACGCACCATTTCTATTGAGATACGACGTAAAACGTCAATTCTGATCCAGTTTTTCGCGATTTCCGGAACTTCAAGTGCATTGGAAGTCCTGAATAGACTTTAGGTCTTTGTGTATTTGGAGTTTTCCTTTAGGGTATTTCATGACCGATAAAATGAAGCCAGCGTCAAAATTTATTTTTATTATCTAAGCACGGCAGTGTCCCATGATTGGTATTTTATGAATTGTGATCGCGAATAGCAAGTAGTATTGTGGGAAATGACATTTTCCGGAAATAGATCAACGAATTTTTATTTTCTTAAAAATCAGAAAAATGTCTAGTGAATTAGGGAAAAGCTTAAGGGTGCGAGACTCAAACTAGATACGACGATAACCTTTCTCATGGTCCACGAGGTTGACAGTCAGAAGTTTTTTAAGGTAGACTGCGGGACCAGTCGGATGACATATGCTACCCATCTGGGGTAACTGTCCACCTTTCGAAGCCGGACGTGTCAGTCAGCTCGTGGTGAATCTCAGTTCCCCTCATCTGTTTACGGGTGTGATTGCAATGGCCCAGGAGCTACGTAGCCGGGATGGACACTGCAGTCCGGCGATTCGAGCTGCATCTGACAGCAAAGACCATCTGGTTGTATGCGCTCTCATAAGCAAAGCTCCAACTATCAAGTCAAATTTACCGCACACTACTAGCATCCTATCAACTGTTTCTCAAATTTTCCAAAGTGTTGCCTTCTTTAAAAAAAAAACTGAACCTTCTTCCCCTATAAACTCACAGAAGGAACTTTCCAAACAATTGAACACGAAAACACAGCGCGTGAACAAGCTCGAAAAGGAGAATGAGCAGAGGGTATGATAATTACTCCCTGAGATGACACGGTTGTAGGCTAATATACTGAAAGAAAATGCGGAGACTCTCGCTAGCCTTCGGGAAGAACTAGACAGCCTGCGACTGAACAAGGAGCAGTTGGACGAAAAAGTTTCTGCACAGGAAAGGGAATTACAGAAACTGAAGAATATCGAGATGGAATTTAAATCCTTCAAGCATCAGGTGATGGAGAATTCCCCACCAGCAAGCACCCAACTGCCGGTTGAAATTGAGACACTTGTACAACAAACGCCCAAGTCTCCCTTACTCTCTCAGAGGCTTAATCATCTGGTAAGACAGTGTAATTCTTCACACTGTACACCTTAGAATCTCTTGAAAACTCCACAAAAAACCCCCAAAGGAATACTCAAGCAGCCCGGATCGGAGTGCAAACGACGCCGAGTACTTCTGGTTTCTCCTGATAGGTCAGCTTCACCCCCGCCGAGGGCCGAGACGGCCGTTTACGATGTTATTGATTTGGATAATGAGCCAGAACCCCGAAGCCGGCCTATTACACCGAAGATCAGAAGGACTCCACTAGTGGGTGGAAGGATGTCTTCACAAACGAGAGTAAGTGCATATTTGCTGAAAGTATATCTTTCTTGGGTCAAAAGTCCGAAGCAGCCTTCATAGTTGTTCTAATTGTCAACCGGTCTCAAGTACGCACGCGTATTGGCGTCTGGTGTTTTATCAGTAATGAAACCATTGCCTTTATAAATAAATATCACTACTTGAATGATTTTTCACTTAGAATGTTGGTAGTTCACCTTGCTCAGTTTACGATCGAGCCAACTCCGTCTAGGAGTGCCTTCTATTCATAGGGTTTTCACGTTAAGTTACGGAATGTTCAGGTCTTATGGGGACTGCTTCCTTAGATACGGTTTTACTAGATTTATTGTCCACGCTAGACAAAATTGGGTTAGAATGGTCATTTTTTGAGCACAGGGCTTTGGAATATGCAAAATGCTTCCATGTTATGTTTATTTCAGACAGAATTTTTACCAAAATATGTATGAATAGCGGTGAAGAGAACTGTTTTGTCTTTGACGGAAAGTCGCCAGTTCGCCTCACGAACTACTCAGTCGTCTTTGATTCAGGTGAAGGTTGTGTGGGCTCGCTGTGCTTATCCATCCATTTTCATCTACAGATTTTGGTGTCCGTGTCAACTCATAGGCAGGGGATTTGTATGCAAGCCAATCAATGTTCATCAATCTAAAACGCACTAATAGTTAATTCCGCTTTTGTCGATAAAACTCACCACTGAAATTTGGTAGTCCTTTTCTTGTTCTAGAATGCCTAAGTCTGTACTCAGACCACGTCATGTGCTCAAATACAAAGTCTTCGTTAAAATGTGCATAACGCCGCCAAAGTCAATTTAAATCCCCCGCACGCGTAAGTAGCCATTCAGCAACAGCATAAAATAAAATCTAGGCCATCAAGTCGTCGGTCATTCAATAAACTACGATTAATCTACCGATCAAAATTCCGGGGCTCAGAGAGTACGCAAGAAACACTTATGTCCTTTTATGGAGAACAGCTGCTGTCAGCAAAACTTCATAGAAGTTTATACAAGTGTTAATTTAGTTCGCGCTGTAACTTCCACGAGTATCGTTCGCTCTCTTTCCGCACTCAGAATTCAAATCTGCGGAAAACTCCAGGGTCGAACATCAAGGGGCCGGCAGACGTCAAACGACGGGAGGAAATGTCGGCTGAGGGGGCCAGTTGGTTCGATTCCGATCCAATATTCGGACTTGCGAATGAAGACTGAACTACTAACCCATTTCATATTTCGTTAGCTCTTTGATATTGACTTTTGTTTACATTTTACACAAAGCCTACCTTTTGTTACACATGAGAAAAGCACAGAACGCTCAAGAGTTTTACTTCTTCCAGAGGACCCATAAATATTGTGCGTGTTATAAATATCCCAGCAGACTTTTCGAGGCGCTTTCAGGCATCTTATTTTTTACATCGTGTTGGTCGTTTTGGTAGAAGCTATGAAAGACCGTGAGCACTAGAAAATCGTAAAAACTGCAAAGTAGAATCACCTGGATGAACATTGTAGCTGTCCAAAAGTTAACTGCAAATACTTGTACAAGTTTCGGCAGTTAGCAGTTGATGCTTCATCCTTTCAGTGCTGGTTGAGTGGCCGGCTGCACTCATGTGTTTGTTGACGCTGAACGATACGCATTGATAAAGGAGAAGTTAATTGCAAGATCTTACAATAAAACGGGCATAATCATCGGAGTATACTGATTTTGTGTCTGAAGTTGCTGAGTTCGCCGCGTAGACAGCGTTAAGGGACCGGATGTCGCGCATTCCATCGTGCTTGTCTCGTTCACTGCACCTACACCCGCCGAGAGTTGGTTATTGAGGAGCATATGAGTCTTGTATTCTAATCCTCAGTATGGTTAACACATACCTTGGCTTCGTTTCTGGCTGCAACACTTGAAGATCCAGAATGCTGCACGCCTCACCATGGCTTGGCTCAGTTCTAAGTAGATGCGGAAGTAAGGATGATGGTGACTGAACGAGCACCGCAACCACTTTGTTTATCATTTTGAGCTTTGGAACTCGTACAGAGATGACAGCAACAAGAGAGCAAGCGACAGTTCGGGGGTGTCTGCAGCCAATAATGGTTAACGCCACAGGCCTGAAGGTAACTGCTCAAGAATTAGTATGCGGACACCATATTAGTACATCGCTAAATTATCATTCGGTACCCGGGCTTCAATCAGTTATTGGTCTGTCCTTTTTCCAATATGTGTAGTTATTTTGGCCACTGCGATGTTGAACTTGTGAGCCGTTTCGAAGACTTCGGCAGCTTATTTGTGGCAATTCGTCCCTGTCGCTTGATGCTTGCTTAAGCTTGCTTGATTTAAGCATGCATTTAGACCGATCTGGGTAATGACGTGGGAAATTTAGGCATGGGATACTGCACACTGCACTGGACTGCTCCTTAGTGTTTATTCAGTCTTTCATCTGTATGAACATGCTGTGCATGATACATTTCCAACGCCTAGTTCAGCAGCAATGCACGAAGTAGCCTATGAAACGTCCTAACTTTATGGCAGAGCATGCCATGTCCTCGGTATAGTTTCTATCTGGCTACCCTGGTAGTGGACAGGCTGAATTGGCCAAAAAATCCCTGAGACAGCCGCAGATATATCGGATCTCGTGTGTTTTTTCTTCCGAATTGTTAGATTCAACCTGGATCTGTCCGAAGAGCCTTCTCATACACCGTTGCTTTTGAACTACCAAAATGGGCTGCTACAAAAACTGAGAAGTTGTGTGGTGTCCGTTGTCTTCCTGTAAAGCGTCATCTCATTTCCATTGTTACGACTTCATCTGACGGGCATACCAGGAAAAAGCAACTGTTACTTGTTTTGTTCCTGAATTATATATCCCGAAGACTGCATTATACAGCCTGTTCCTTCTGACGATAACAAACGTATCGTCAATGCAACGAATCCAAAAGGCTGACTAGTGCTGGATGAACGCAGTTTCTTCTAGCTCCATCGGGACCAGTTCTACCATGACGTCGCAGATCACGGAGGCCATTATAGTGCCATTGATCCGTTCATAGGTGGCTCCGTAATAACCTCAGGCAAAATTCGTACGGTCTCACCAGATGCCCAATGTTGAGCGGGCTATGAGTTACGTTGTATGTCTTCCAGTTTTTGTAAAATACTTTGTTCAGCGAATTCGGTGGGATGAACGCCAACAACGACGTTTCGTCGAAAGAGACCATGATTTCGTCTAACTGAATCCTACAATCATCAAGGTGTCAGTGGAATACAGAGGCATATCGAACTGAAGTGGTCGAACTGCCTTGGAGAGACCTCGGTTTTGAGTGCATCCGCCAACCCACATTCTAGGCAGAGCTATCTTTTAGGTAACAACTGACAACCATAGAACGGCTGGTTTGGGAATCTCTGGCAGAGCAATGAACCTGGCGACAGCAGGTTTCGCTAGTTTCATTTGGTATGTCGAAAATCCCTTGAAAACGCATAGCGCTTAAGCCATTGTGTTTTTGTGAGTATACTTTTAACGTATGATTAAAAAGGTTTTTATAAGGAATTCAGCGTATCGTCATTTAGTTATTGTTCTGTCTATTTTGCCATGTCATTGAAAGACTTCTGCTCACCTTAGTGAGTGACCTCTCGAAACCACATTGTCCTTGCGCGCCTGTTTTCTTGGAGGTAGTAAATCACACTAGAGAAATGAAATTACCCTTAAGTATATATTTGGAAGATTCATTCGCGTTTTCAGAAAGGTTAGAAGTAAAATGTCGATGTTAAAAACATGCCAACCGAAGACGGAAGCCTGAGTGTATTTCGGTAGGTTGACAAGTTCAGTATTACTGATGTGCAGCATCGAACGAAAAGTCGAAAATAAATCGAGAATTTCCCTCGGACTGACGTTCACTATTTACACATGTCTGAACCCCTTGGGTGAACCCCATGGCATTAACAACGGACTTACTAGTTATTGCCGGTCTAAACTCCCTAAAAAATTAAGTGCTAACGGTCTCGGGAGGACCAGTTATTGCTCACGACAACAGTAGAAAATAAACACTTACAGATCATCTTCGGCACTGGAACGAACATGTAGCCGACAGCCAACACTGCGATATCCGAATGCCCAGGTCACACACCTTCGTAGTGGGCTATGCCAGATGTGTTGAGCTTGATGTCCGGTCAGCTGTTGCATACGCACACTTTTGATTTCGGGCGGTCACAGTCACCATGTACCACTTGGACACGCAATCGTTGGCTAAGGCCATGCGAACTACTTCGCCAAAAGATGCTTACACATACTTCCGCGAACCTAGTTAAACAGCTAACTTCACCTTCTCTCTTGGGCAGGACTAAAGACAGAGAGCCCACAAACTAGCCTTGCCGGTGATTACGTTGACCTGGCAGAGCAACTCAGGGTCCTTGAGCAAAATAAATCTCTCCTTTCTATGCTTTCTGTCTTTTCCTGCTAGATGAGGCGTGGTCTGATGATTGTAGTGTTCTGAGCGCACTTACAGCTGCGCACTATCATGGTCGTTAGTGTCTCCGGTCTTTTAGGCCGTCACCGGCCCGCCTACGCGCGTGACCCAGCCTATGGCTAGTGACGCCATGACATCGATCGATACTTCTTCCTTCACCGAATGGTCGTTGCTGAACGAACATCAGACCCATACGCTTCTATGTGGGCTTTCTTGGAGAAATTACTAGTAGCGACAGCTTTCAGTGCTGTCTCAATAAAGGCTTGTCCATCTGTCTTCCTGCCTTCCGATTTGGGGACCTATCGATCCTTTTTGATTTGGAAACCTTCCGATTTGTCGACTACCGTACTTCAACATGCTCATTAGTTGAACGTTATAAATATACGTTTGTGAAAAAGGCGGTGAACGCGAAGTCAAATTGGTGGACTCATGGAAAAAGGTAGTCCAAAATAGGTTATGAAAAGTCAGGGAGTGTAAGTGCAAAGTTTGTCTAGTAATTTGTTTGTTCCGGGGCATCCATAAGCAGCATCATTTTGCGAGGTAAATGGTATGGGAACATAGGATTGACAAATATGAACAAATGCTGCATTATAAAGAGTCAGTGATTGACGTGATAAGCGCAGAACTCAATTCTGTCTCGTTTGCATGTCCCCCCTTTACTCTACGCTCCAACACAACTGGACTGCAATAGGTGCTATTTAAAGAAACTGTGCTTAAGCATCTAGCTCCTGCAGGGCTCCACTCGGTGTGGTAATTTAACCGTTCCTGCTAGTGATGTCCACAATTTGGCACCCAGCAAGATGAGCTCAGGGAAAGCGGCTCGCGCATTAATTACTTTTTTCAGTGATTATCGGCTTTCGCTGCGTCTACTGCACTCTCTGTGCTCCCACCCACCTTTTGCTGGGGGGAACACAAAGACAAAAAGACCAGAGGCTGGATCGAGAGCAAAGTTGAGCACATATGAAAAGATGCAGAGATGTGGCCTCCACGACTGACCGAGGGAGATCGTTCCATTTCTCCACTACCCTCTGCGTGAAAAATTCAGAACGAAGATTCAGCCTGGACATTGTTGCCCGTAACTTCATCGAGTGACCACGAAGATTGGGTGAAAGGTGCCATTGGAACATGTCCTCAAATTTAAGCCCATACTCAAGGCCATGTATTATCTTGTAGACGAGGATAAGATCACCTCTTTGTTGCCTGTAACACAGAGGGAATAAATTAAGGCAATTCAGTCTTTCTGTGTAGGATTGGCTTTTTAGACCGTTTACCAGCTTTGTTGCACGCCGTTGTACTCGTTCGAGGCATGCTTTGTCCTTTACTAGCCACGGCCGCCATGCTTGTATGCCATATTTTAAGTGGGGACGAACAGAGGTGCCGTAAATTCTCCCAAAAAGGTCTTGGTTAATGTTAACGAAAGCCCTTTTTATTGCATGCAGCACTCCCATGGCGTTTTTTTCAGCCTTGTGGCACTGCAGTGTTGGTTTCAGGTTGTTCTGTATCCAAACCCCGAGATCCTTCTGTGAAGATTCTGCGGGGAGCCTTATATCTTTCAGGTGATATGTCCTCAGGCTCTCATTTGAATGAGAGTTGGTTGGACGCAGATGAAGGATGGCACACTTCTCCACATTGAAATCTAGAAGCCATTTCTTCGACCACGCTTGCAGTCGGTGCAGATTATCTTGAAGGGATCTCTGATCATTCGGACCCTTAATGACTTGCCAGAGCTGAACGTCGTCTGCAAACATTATTTTGCCGCAGTCGAGTTCCCGAAGGCTGTCGTTAACGTAAAGTATGAAGAGCAATGGTCCCAGAACTGAGCCTTGCGGCACACCACTGGTCACATTCACCCATTCTGGCATATCATCCCCGACACAGACACGTTGTTTCCGACCAACCAGAAACGTCCTAATCCAGTTCAGAAGATATCTTCGGATGCCGATGGCGCTCAAGTTGTGAAGAAGACGTTGGTGCGGGACAGTGTCAAAAGTCTTGCGGAAATCGATGTATACGACATCGACCTCAAAACCCTCTTCTAGAGCCCTGGTCCAGATCTCCAGACAAGCTAGAAGATTTGAGAGGCAGGAACGTCCTCTCCGGAAGCCATGTTGAAAATCCTGCAGGATGTTATTTTCTTCCCAAAATTGCTGTATAGTGCTCTTTACTATAGCTTCCATCGTTTTGTAAGGGAGGCAAGTTAAGCTAATAGGCCTAAAGCTGCTTGCTGTCATCCTGCTACCTCCTTTATGCAATGGAACGAGTTTAGCTGTTTTCCACTGTGAGGGCAGCCTTCCTGTTCTCATTGACAGCGCAAAGAGAGTCTAAAGAGGCTTTGACAGCTCCGTTGATAGCTCCTTAAGTATCAGCCCGGGAATTCCGTCGGGTCCAGGAGACTTATCAGGTTTTATTTGACTGAGGACGCGTCTGACTTCTTCGACGGAAAAGGCGACGGTTTCAATGACGGCAATATCTTGGCGCATTTGAAGCTCCCGGCTATCTCGGTCCATTTAAAACTGCTGATTGTCTTCTAGGGACTCCTCCGTAAAAACCGATTGAAAAAACTGAGACAGTAATCGCACTTTCTGTGGCCCTTCAATTACTAAGTTTCCGAGGCTATCCTTTAAACACGCAATTTCGTCTCTATATTTCCTCCTACTGCGGATGTACCCGTAAAACTTCTTGGGACATGTAATGGATTCTGCTATCAGTCGACGCTCGAAAGAAGTTCTAGCAACCCGTATTTCTTTGCGGCATTTATTGCGCTGATCCTTATATTCGGCGAGTGACCTTGGATCTCGAAGTTACAAATACTATTTCCAGAGTTTCTGTTTCTTCTTCATGGTCTTTTTTGTCTTCGGATTGACCCACGGCGGTCGCGCACATGGTCTTGTCATTTTTATTGGACAATGAGAATCAATTAGACGTTCTATAATCCCGCGAAAGTACTGCCAAAATTCGTCTGAATCTTCTGTGTTGACCAACCAGGTTTCCTCCAAAAGAGTGCGTCTCATTTCGTTAAAGTCACCCTTCCAAATATTTCTGCGCGTCTTGATTTTTGGTTGTTGGTTGGATAGGAGAGAGCACACGCAGGTAAAAGCAATATGATCGCTTAAACCGAGTGGAGGTTGCGGATTCACTTCCTTTATGAGTCCTTCTTCTTTACTGAAAACGAGATCTGAACAGTTAGATCGTTGTCCTTCTCTCATTCTTGTTCCGAATTTTATGTGCTCAATGAGGTATTCATTCAGGGAGAGTTGAAGTAGCTTGTGGCAAATGACGTGGACGGGGCGTTTGTTAGGGGAATGTTCCAGTCTATTCCTGGAGCGTTGAAGTCACCCAGAACTAGTAAGTTCTCCTGCTTACATAACAACTCCAGTACACTAATTAATTCCATATCAGCGAATTCATTCGAACTGGGAGGCTGACAGACAACACACAGGTTCAGTGTCGGTAACTGTTTGATACACATCTTGCATGAAATTATTCCAAAATTTCGGGACGCACCATCGGAAATTTCTCGTTGACAGCACGCAATTTCATCTGACACATAAATAGCTGTGCCTCCTCCTCTACGGTGAAATCTGTCACAATGGAACAGTTGGTAGCCTTCCATTTCTAAGGCACTAGTCCATTTTCTAAGCCGACCATTTAATTGATGCTGAGTTTGGGCACAGAGTCTGACAAAACTAGGACAGCACTCTTCTCCTACCACATATGACAAGGCACTTACAAAACACGCCAGGTTTTCACACATCGGGGTAGTCTACTCGGATCTCAAATGCGTTAATGTACCCTAGGGCTCTTATGGAGAAAACGATGAAGAACGTATTTGTTACTTGAGTTTAGGGCACATATTTCGCGTCCATTATGGGAGGGATGTCTGTTTAATGTAAAGGATGATGGGGAAAAGGCGTGACAATAAGTTTTTTCTGCAGTAATTTACGAAGATTTATCTAGTGGCGCATGCGGTGGCTGAAAATACTTGGTCCGAGAGGACAGTCAGGACGAGGAGGACGGGTCTGTGTTTGTGCTCTTGGAACTGGTTCACCAGTCTGTGTGAGACGAATTCTTAGGTAGCTAATTAGGCTAATGTGCAATGAGCATGTGTTGTGACAGTGTAGGCAGCAAAATCAGAGAGCTGCTGACTTCGTTGCATTGCTGATGTTGCTAAAAATAATGACGCTGAAGGAGGGGTTGCTTGTAACGTTAGTGATGGGAGAGTTGTTCGTCGGGCAGGTTTGGATTTATGTGTCGGCATCGCTGGAAATTCCGCTCTCATAAATACGCGTGTGGCCGAGTAGGCTCATGTTGCGACCCAATGTTTGCTGGAAGTTTGGACAGTGGAGGTTGGTGCGATGGGCATATGTTGGGATCCTGGCGCTGGTACATCAGCCACTTTACTACGGGTCCGCAGTTGACTGGCCAGGTTGATGCAAGATGTAAAGGTACGATCACAAAGGGGTAGCCCACGATCGAGATCTCATTGGTTTTTGCATTCAGGGCGTGTTGTGTGAGCACGGAGAATTATCGGCAAAAAACAACGAATCGAGCGTTGCAATTTCCCCCATGAAGTCTTTGAAGAATCAGTATACTTGCTTCTTAGCAGAGGCCCATAAAGCCAATTTTCGCAAAACACGTGAGATAATTAGAATAAAGGGCAGTCTTTACCCTTATTATGTTTACGGTGCAGCCGTGTACCCTCTTAGATTTATACGCAGAGATTGACAGAAATCTCTGTAGCATATATGTTTATCTGTCGTGAAGCATGGCAGAAGCCAACACGAAAGGTGCCGTAAATTTGAATTCCCTAAGAATATGTTGCTGTCATATCCGGAGTTTTTAACTGGTTGACTCGTCCATGCTGCATGTTTATCCCGATAATGCCAGCTAATCGGTATTCGACGTTGCTATTACTGAAGGTCACGCCATAAATGTGCCATGGGTTATAAAGGATCTGGGCATATCATACTCCAAGTGTATCAATCTCTCGGAGCACTGTGCCTTGATAGTCTCCAAAGCACGCAGAACGAACGGGTTTATCCTCCGAAACTTTAAAACTAGGGACATCAGAATGCGCCTTTACAACATGTATGTTAGACCTGGTCTGGAATACTGTTCGTTTTTATTTAGCCTCATGCGTGCTATTGAGCGGAAGAAAATAGAATCCGTTCAACACTTTTTTACCAAGAGAATTTTAGCCGCGGAACACCGACATTTGTCTTACCAAGAACGTTGCCGGCTTACGGGCCTTGATCCTTTATGGTTCCGTAGATTACAAAAGGGACTATTTTTGCTATTTAAACTCTTATATAATCACACATTTAACCCACTCACCTCTTTAAGACATCATATGCACCCACGACGTAACAGTCACCGTGAGGTCGTTTTATTTCTTCCTCTGGCACGTACTGTTAAATATCGTCGGTTCTATTCTGTAAATGCAATTGTTATTTGGAATACACTACCCATGAGTGTGAAAACTCTGCAAAATTATCCTGTATTTAAGAGAACCCTTACTCGATTTTTGCATTCAGAAAAGCTTCCTCAAATTTTGGGTTCTGAATCCACTGATCGACTGTACCGTAGAGATGGCGTTTGTGGTCTCTGATCACTATGGCCGGTCTCACCACGGAAAATTTCTTTGGCCGACAGCGGCAGCTTTTCTTCGGCGCTTCTGGTTGGACTTAACCTAAATTCATGAAAGAAATTGGCGACTGATAATATCCGATACCCTGCAACCACTCCCTTCTTGACGGTCGAAAGTTTGTCGCCATGAAAATCACCATCAGCTTTATTTTTATTCATATTCCACTGGAGTTTTTTTCACTGTTGGCCAGATTTGTATTTAACTCTTCCCTGACAACGCCTGTAAGCATGCATTAAATAAAATAATAAGTATTATTTCTGGAAAGCAACATCTACCACACTGAATGAAAATTTGCTTGCACCGCGGACCCGTCAGAGTGTTGTAAACCGTTGGAATATCAGTGATGTTTTTGCTCCAAAAACTTGGGACTTTTCCCTAGACGCATGGATTTTTAAACCGGACTGGTCTTAAACTTTAGTCATTAATTTTCGTCGGTTATGTGTCCATTTTAGTTGGTTTATTAAGGGAACAAATCTTTCGCCATTGAGCTGCCTGTTCATATGTAAAATAGCAAAAAAGCAAGCGCTACATCAGAATTTAGGTAAATTAAAAAGTTATCGGTGTATGTGACCCAGGCGCACACTGCCGCCACTGACACAATCGTGATTGTTTGTGCAGTTCTTCCTCGAAAAATGGGCGTCTAATCAGCATTTAAATCCAAAAGTTTTCGAAAAAACCACGGTGTCGGGGAGTCCGTTCGAAGATCCGACACAACTCGCCGAGAAGGCATTTCATAGGTGTCTGCAGTTTAAAGGGATGACCAGGCAGACGGTCCATCCCAGCCAGTTCGAAAAAGTCCTCAAAGTCTGAGGCCCACTCACGGCCTCTGACACTCTGGTAGGTTCCAATGAGATCGCCGCGCAGTTGCATGTAATTAAGCGGAAACAAATTTAGCTCAGCTAGTTTGATTTAGTAGGGCAGATGACCAAGATGCTTCACCATATTCTTACCCATCGCCTGCACTTTTTCCAGCTGTTGATAATCTTTTCTTGTCCGCGAGCGCATGGCCCAGATGGCCTTCTCTGCTTAATTTAATTTATTAAATGCCAGTTTACAGGCATGGTCAAGGGAAGCGATCAAACACAAATCCGACCAGCAGTGAAAAAAAACTCCTGAAGAATAATAATATAGTTGATGATGTTTTTTGTGGTTTGAAAGGTTCAGGAGAAAAAAACTGCTGGTGGTAGATTTTCGACCGTCAAGAAGGGGGGGTGAGGGGGTTGCACGGTATCGGAGATCATCGGACGTCAATTCCTTTCATGAAGTTGGGGATAGTCAAAGTAGAGGCGTTGAGGAACAGCTGGCGAAATCGGCCATAGTGATCAGAGACCACAAACGCCATCTCTACGGTACAGTCGATCAGTGGATTCAGAACCCAAAATTTGAGGAAGCTTTTCTGAATGCAAAAATCGAGTAATAGTTCTCTTAAATAAAGGATAATTTTGCAGAGTTTTCAAACTCATGGGTAGTGTATTCCAAATAACAATTGCATTTACAGAATAGAACCGACGATATTTAACAGTACGTGCCAGAGGAAGAAATAAAACGACCTCACGGTGACTGTTACGTCGTGGGTGCATATGATGTCTTAAAGAGGTGAGTGGGTTAAATGTGTGATTATATAAGAGTTTAAATAGCAAAAATAGTCCCTTTTGTAATCTACGGAACCATAAAGGATCAAGGCCCGTAAGCCGGCAACGTTCTTGGTAAGACAAATGTCGGTGTTCCGCGGCTAAAATTCTCTTGGTAAAAAAGTGTTGAACGGATTCTATTTTCTTCCGCTCAATAGCACGCATGAGGCTAAATAAAAACGAACAGTATTCCAGACCAGGTCTAACATACATGTTGTAAAGGCGCATTCTGATGTCCCTAGTTTTAAAGTTTCGGAGGATAAACCCGTTCGTTCTGCGTGCTTTGGAGACTATCAAGGCACAGTGCTCCGAGAGATTGATACTCTTGGAGTATGATATGCCCAGATCCTTTATAACCCATGGCACATTTATGGAGTGACCTTCAATAATTAGTTGAGGTCGGTGGTCGTCACCAACCACCATGACTGAGCACTTATGCCAAGAAAGAGAAAAGCGCCATGTGCGGTACCACTGGGCGAAAGGCGGTAGATCGCCCTTTAGGAGCTCAAGCACGATGTCACGATCTGCCGGCTTATATCGATATGCAATTTTAAGATCATCGGTATACATGAAAGGCTTACCATTCTGAAATACATCGGGTACATCATTAACGAAAAGGCAAAATAAAAGTGGGCCGAGTACACTACCCTGAATGACTCCACTCCTCACAAGTGTGGGGTTGGAGATGGTATTGGAAATCTTAACTCGTTGTGTACGAGTGCCCAGGTAAGAGGATATAAAATTCAAAAGTTTGCCACCTCTAAGTGAGACCGAAGAAATGTCTCGTAGGTTTTCCCGAACAGCTCCTCATTGATCTGCATAAATCCTCGCCTCAGTGCGAAAAACACCCTATCGCGCGATTGGCTTCCCTTTGACACTTCGGATATGGTTTAAGGGAGGAGGTCATTGGGACGCAGAGGTCTGTCTGTTCCTTGACACATGAAAGGGGCTGTCTGTTAAAGAAGCAGTGAAAGGAATGGTCCTTCTTACTAGCCCTCCTAACGCGGAATTCCAGAACCACAAGTTTGTTCACGTTAAAATTTAGAAGCAAACGAGTTGACAACCTGCTCAGTTAGTTGAGACCCTCTTGAAGCGCAGGCCTATCTGCTTCAGATCTGGTGGCCCTCCACATTTTAACATCGTCAACAAACTTGACGGTGCTGCATCCCAGGTCGTCGGCAAAATCTTTAACATAAACTAGGAATAGCAAAGACCCTTAGACGGAGCCTGGAGGACTCCACTTAAGACGAGAGTATGAGTTGACTTTGAGACATCAACACACACTGTTTGTGATTTCCCCACAAGAAAATCTGCGATCCATGTCAGCAGCTTTCCTCTTATTCCGATTTCAGACAGTTTGCGGATTAGGCGTTTGTGTGGGACTCTGTAGAACGCCTTCTTGAAGTCTGCATAGAGAACATCAACCCTCCCACCCTCGTCTAGTGTGTGAGCCCACTGCACTGTCGGGAGCAATAACTTGGAACTGCATGGTGTGATCTGTCGGAAGCCATGCTCTAGCGCCGAAAGTAAGTGGTTTTCCCCCATTAATCTCATTGTTGCTCTCTTTAGTATGACTTACATTATTCTACTGCAAACGCGAATGAAGTTGACGGGCCGGTATTTGTAAACACTAATGTGAGCACCACCCTTGTATATCGGATAGATATTCGCTGTCTTCCATTCCAGTGGTAGTCTCCCTAATTCCAACGAAGATTTAAAGATATGCGCTAGTGGTTGACTTTGATTTTTTGAGATTTGCTAGCTCTCTTTCCACGACAGATGTTTGAAAGAGTATGGGTTCAAGGACGGGACTGGCGGTTACAAAAGCATTGCTAATATTGTGGTTCCGAAACTCCATTTCCGTAGTGAATACGGATGCGTCGATTCCAATCACTTTTATCTATTTTTATCTTAACAATGGTGCTACAAATGGAGCTGCA
>CACRXP010000019.1:1940757-1992471 GCA_902702965.1 Spirometra erinaceieuropaei | reverse complement strand
TTTGGAAGATTCTTTCGCGTTTTCAGAATGGTTAGGAGTAAAATGTCGATGTTAAAAACATGCCAACCGAAGACGGAAGCCTGAGTGTATTTCGGTAGGTTGACAAATTCAGTATGACTGATGCGCAGAGTAGAACGAGAAGTAGAAAATAAATCGAGAATTTCCCTCAGACTGACGTTCACTATTTACACATGTCGGAACCCCTTGGGTGGACCCCATGGCATTAACAACGGACTTACTAGTTATTGCTGGTCTAAACTCCCTAAAAATGAAATGTTAACGGTCTCGTGAGGACCAGTTAGTGCTCACGACAACAGTAGAAAATAAACACTTACAGATCATCTTCGGCACAGGAACGAACATGTAGCCGACAGCCAACACTGCGATATCCGAATGACCAGGGCACACGCCTTCGTAGTGGGCTATGCCGGATGTGTTGAGCTTGATGTCCGGTCGGCTGTTGCATACGCACACTTGATTTCGGGCGGTCACAGTCACCATGTACCACTTGGACACGCAACCGCTGGCTAAGGCCATGCGAACTACCTCGCCAAAAGATGCTTACACATACTCCCGCGAACCTGGTCAAACAGCTAACTTCACCTTCTCTCTTGGGCAGGACTAAAGACGTACAGTCCACAAACTGGCCTTGCCTGTGGCTACGTTGACCTGGCAGAGCAACTCAGGGTCCTTGTGCAAAATAAATCTTCCCTTTCTATGCTTTCTGTCTTTTCCTGCTAGATGAGAGGTGGTCTGATGATTGTAGTGTTCTGAGCGCACTTACAGCTGCCCACTATCATGGTCGTTAGTGCCTCCGGTCTTCTAGGCCGTCACCGGCCCGCCTACGCGCGTGACCCAACCTGTAGCTAGTGACGCCATGACATTGATCGATACTTCTTCCTTCACCGAATGGTCGTTGCTGAACGAACATCAGACCCATACGCTTCTATGTGGGCTTTCTTGGAGAAATTACTAGTAGCGACAGCTGTCTCAATAAAGGCTTGTCCATCTGTCTTCCTGCCTTCCGATTTGGGGACCTATCGATCCTTTTTGATTTGGAAACCTTCCAATTTGTCGACCACCGTACTTCAACATGCTCATTAGTTGAACGTTATAAATATACGTTTGTGAAAAAGGCGGTGAACGCGAAGTCGAATTGGTGGACTCATGGGAAAAGGTAGTCCAAAATAGGTTATGAAAAGTCAGCGAGTGTAAGTGCATAGTTTGTCTAGTAATTTGTTGGTTCCGGGACATCCATAAGCAGCGTCACTTTGCGAGGTAAATGGTATGGGAACATAGGATTGACAAAAATGAACAAATGCTGCATTATAAAGAGCCAGTGATTGACGTGATCAGCGCAGAACGCAATTCTGTCTCGTTTACATGTCCCTCCCCCCCTTTACTCTCTACGCTTCAGCACAACTGGACTGCAATAGGTGCTATTTAAAGAAACTGTGCTTAAGCATCTAGCTCCTGCAGGACTCCACTCCGTGTGGTAATTTAACCGTTCTTGCTAGTGATGTCCACAATTTGGCACCCAGCAAGATGGGCGCAGGGAGAGCGGTTCGCGCATTAATTATTTTTTTTTTCAGTGATTATCGGCTTTCGCTGCGTCTACTGCATTCTCTGTTCTCCCACCCACCTTGTACCGGGGGGAACACAAAGTCAAAAAGACCAGAGGCTGGATCGAGAGCAAAGGTGAGCACATATAAACAGCCCGTATAGGCGAGCCACACACGTCTGGCCCGTGCGAAAAGATAAGGATTCCACTCCGAAAGGAAGGGGACACCTCGGATCCCAACATAGTGGGGCTACTATAGAGGTCACACTTATTGGGAGTCATTGCAACATGATTTTATATTTTGAGAGGAGAACCTAACTGGCAACCTTCTCAGCCACAACGTTAAGCGCACTGTGGGAGTTTAAAAGGTTCTCAAAGTGTTTATAATGAGGAATGTGTTCTGAGTGCCATTGAAACTCAGTCCCCTGAATTGGCCCCACGTTCAGTTTATTCAGTTTATTTCAGTTTATTTGGTAAGGATGATAGGCAAAGCCTTTGAAAACCCTATTGATTACATGTCAGTTCGTTAGAAATAACTGTACACGAACAAAAAATGTTCACTATTAAAATGGTACTTAATTCATTTGAGTAGCATTGTCTCAGAGAAAATATTTGTCTTGAACATGCGTATTAATTCAGATTCAGACTGTCGAGGGAAAACGGGGGACACAAATAATCATCCAAGCGTTTCTTGAAGAGTTGCAGGGACGTAGCCTCCACGACTGACTGAGAGAGATATCCCATTTCTCCACTACCCTCTGCGGGAAAAATCCAGAACGAAGATTCAGCCTGGACATTGTTGCCCGTAACTTCATCGAGTGACCACGAAGATTGGGTGAAAGGAACCACTGAAACATGTCCTGAAACATGTCCATACTCAAGGCCATGTATTATCTTGTAGACGAGGATAAGATCACCTCTTTGCTGCCTGTAACACAGAGGGAATAAATTAAGGCAATTCAGTCTGTCTGTGTAGGATTGGCTTTTTAGACCGTTTACCAGCTTTGTTGCACGCCGTTATACTCGTTCGAGGCATGTTTGGTCCTTTACTAGCCACGGCCGCCATGCTTGTATGCCATATTCTAAGTGGGGCCGAACAAATGTGCCGTAAACTCTCCCAAAAAGGTCTTGGTCAAAGTTTACGAAAGCCCTTTTTATTGCATGCAGCACTCCCATGGCGTTTTTTGCAGCATTGTGGCACTGCAGTGTTGGTTTCAGGTTGTTCTGTATCCAAACCCCGAGATCCTTCTCTGAAGATTCTGCGGGGAGCCTTATATCTTTCAGGTAATATGTCCTCAGGCTCTCATTTGAATGAGAGTTGGTTGGACGTAGATGAAGGACGGCACACTTCTCCACATTGCAATCTAGAAGCCATTTCTTCGACCACGCTTGCAGTCGGTGCAGATTATCTTGAAGGGATCTCTGATCATTCGCTCTCTTAATGACTTGCCAGAGCTTAACGTCGTCTGCAAACATTATTTTGCCGCAGTCGAGTTCCTGAAGGCTGTCGTTAACGTAAAGTATGAAGAGCAATGGTCCCAGAACTGAGCCTTGCGGCACACCACTGGTCACATTCACCCATTCTGACATATCATCCCCAGACACAGACACGTTGTTTCCGACCAACCAGAAACGGAAGATGAAGATGCGATCACTGGGACAAGAAATTTATTCGCCTGACGTTTCGGATTCTCACTCGAATCCATCATCAGAGACATTCGCAGAAACGCCCTAATCCACTTCAGAAGATCTCCCCAGATGCCGATGGCGCTCAATTTGTGAAGAAGACGTTGGTGCGGGACAGTGTCAAAAGCCTTGCGGAAATCGATGTATACGACATCGACCTCAAAACCCTCTTCTAGAGCCCTGGTCCAGATCTCCAGACAAGCTAGAAGATTTGAGAGACAGGAACGTCCTCTCCGGAAGCCATGTTTAAAAACCTGCAAGATGTTATTTTCTTCACAAAATTGCGGTATAGTGCTCTTTACTATAGCTTCCATCGTTTTGCAAGGGAGGCAAGTTAAGCTTATAGGCCTAAAGCTGCTTGCTGTCATCCTGCTACCTCCCTTATGCAATGGAACGAGGTTAGTTGTCTTCCATTGTGAGGGTAGCCTTCCTGTTCTCATTGACAGCTCAAAGAGAGTCGAAAGAGGCTTTGACAGTTCCGTTGATAGCTCCTTAAGTATCAGCCTGAGAATTCCGTCGGGTCCAGGAGACTTATCAGGTTTTATTTGACTAAGGACGCGTCTGACGTCTTCGACGGATAAGATGACGGTTTCAATGACTGCAATATCTTGGCGCATTTGAAGCTCCCGGCTTTCTCGGTCCATTTCAAACTGCTGATTGTCTTCTAGGGACTCCTCCGTAAAAACCGATTGAAAAAACTGAGACAGTAATCGTACTTTCTGTGGCCCTTCAACTACTAAGTTTCCGAGGCTATCCTTTAAACACGCAATTTCGTCTCTATGTTTCCTCCTACTGCGGATGTACCCGTAAAACTTCTTGGGACATGTAATGGATTCTGCTATCAGTCGACGCTCGAAAGAAGTTCTAGCAACCCGTATTTCTTTACGGCATTTATTGCGCTGATCCTTATATTCGGCGAATGACCTTGGATCTCGAAGTTGCAAATACTTTTTCCAGAGTCTCTGTTTCTTCTTCATGGTCTTTTTTGTCGTCGGATTGACCCACGGCGGTCGCATACATGGTCTTGTCATTTTTATTGGGCAATGGGAATCAATTAGACCTTCTATAATCCCGCGAAAGTACTGCCAAAATTCGTCTGAATCTTCTGTGTTGACCAACCAGGTTTCCTCCAAAAGAGTGCGTCTCATACGTTAAAGTCACCCTTCTAAATATTTCTGCGCGTCTTGATTTTTGGTTGTTGGTTGGATAGGAGAGAGCACACGCAGGTAAAAGAAATATGATCGCTTAAACCGAGTGGAGGTTGTGGATTCACTTCCTTTATGAGTCCTTCTTCTTTACTGAAAACGAGATCTGAACAGGTAGATCGTTGTCCTTCTCTCATTCTTGTTCCGAATTTTATGTGCTGAATGAGGTATTCATTCAGGGAAGAGTTGAAGTAGCTTGTGGTCAAATGACGTGGACGGGGCGTTTGTTAGGCGAATGTTCCAGTCTATTCCTGGAGCGTTGAAGTCACCCAGAAGTAGTAAGTTCTCCTGCTTACATAACAACTCCAGTGCATTAAGTAATTCCATATCGGCGAATTCATTCGAACTGGGAGGCCGATAGACAACACACAGGTTCAGTGTCGGTAATTGTTTGATACACATCTTGCATGAAATTATTTCAAAATTTCGGGGCGCACCATCGGAAATTTCTCGTTCACAGCACGCAATTTCATCTGACACATAAATAGCTGTGCCTCCTCCTCTACGGTGAAATCTGTCACAACGGAACAGTTGGTAGCCTTCCATTTCTAAGGCACTAGTCCATTTTCTAAGCCGACCATTTAATTGATGCTGTGATTGGGCGCAGAGTCTGACAAAACTAGGACAGCACTCTTCTCCTACCACATATGACAAGGCACTTACAAAACACGCCAGGTTTTCACACATCGGGGTAGTCTACTCGGATCTCAAATGCGTTAATGTACCATAGGGCTCTTATGGAGCAAAAGATGAAAAACGTATTTGTTACTTGAGTTTAGGGAGCATATTTCGCGTCCATTATGGGAGGGATGTCTGTTTAATTTTAAGGATGGTGGGGAAAAGGCATGACAATAAGTTTTTCTGCAGTAATTTACGAAGATTCATCTAGTGGCGCATGCGGTGGCTGAAAATACTTGGTCCGAGAGGACAGTCAGGACGAGGAGGACGGATCTGTGTTTGTGCTCTTGGAACTGGTTCACCAGTCTGTGTGAGACGAATTCTTAGGTAGCTAATTAGGCTGATGTGCAATGAGCATGTGTTATGACAGTGTAGGCAGCAAAATCCGAGAGCTGCTGACTTCGTTGAATTGTTGATGTTGCTAAAAATAATGACGCTGCAGGAGGGGTTGCTTGTAACGTTAGTGATGGGAGAGTTGTTCGTCGGGCAGGATTGGATTTATGTATCGGCATCGCTGGAAATTCCGCTCTCATAAATATGTATGTGGCCGAGTAGGCTCATGTTGAGACCCAATGTTTGCGGGAAGTTTGGACAGTGGAGGTTGGTGCGGTGGGCATATGTTGGGATCCTGGCGCTGGTACACCAGCCCCTTTACTACGGGTCCGCAGTTGACTGGCCAGGTTGATGCAAGATGTAAAGGTACGATCACAAAGGGGTAGCCCACAATCGAGTTCGCATTGCGGTGCTGGGAGCGGTTCTGTGAGGGTGGTGGTCGACGGGGCACCGAGAGTGGTATCAATGGTGGTTCGAGTTGGGACGTGGTAGTCATGGACGCTGTCGTCGCTAAGGCCGTGGCGTGGATGGTGGAGGTGGTGGTAGTCGATGACGGCGATGGCAATGTCGGGGCATAAGGGTGCGATCACTTGTCTGATCGTATTCCCTGAATCGTCCTTCAATTTCTCCTGAGTGATGTCTATCAGTTGGTTTTAAAAAATTCATTCGAATCAATATTTCAGGAACCAGCACCGCAGCAAGAAATGAAATTTGAACATTTGCAAATAGGGCATCTTTTAAACGACTGAATAGGTCTGTTGCAAGGTTATGACAAAGACCCAGTTCATTCATAGCCTTTCTAAAATCTTCTTAAATCACTTTTATGCAATTTTTCGGCCGCCGGGTTTTTGCATTCAGGGCGTGTTGTGTGAGCACGGATAATTATCGGCAAAAAACAACGAATCGAGCGTTGCAATTTCCTCCATAAAGTCTTTGAAGAATCAGTATTCTTGCTCCTTAGCAGAGGCCCATAAAACCAATTTTCGCAAAACACGTGAGATAATTAGAAGAAAGGGCAGTGTTTACCCTTATTATGTTTACGGTGCGGCCGTGTTCCCTCTTAGCTTTGTACGCAGAGATTAAACAGAAATCTCTGTAGCATATATGTTTATCTGTCGTGAAGTATGGTAGAAACCAACACGAAAGGTGCCGTAAATGTGAATACCCTAGGAATATGTTGCTGTCATATCCGGAGTTTTTAACTGGTTGACTCGTCCATGCTGCATGTTTATCCCGATAATGCCAGCTCATCGGTATTCGACGTTGCTATTATTGAAGGCCACACCATAAATGTGCCTGGGGTGATTAAGGATCTGGGCGTATCATACTCCAAGAGTCTCGATCTCTCGGAGCACTGCGCCTTGATAGTCTCCAAAGCACGTAGAACGACCGGGTTTATCCTCCGAAACTTCAAAAGTAGTGACACTAGAATGCACCATTAAAACATGTACGTTAGACCTGGCCTGGAACTGTTCCTTTTTATTTAGCCTCATGCGTGCTACTGAGCGGAAGAAAATAGAATCCGTTCAACACTTTTTTACCAAGAGAATTTTAACCCCGGAACACCGACATTTGTCTTACCAAGAACGTTGCCGGCTTACGGGCCTTGGTCCTTTATGGTTCCGTAGATTACAAAAGGGACTATTTTTGCTATTTAAACTCTTATATAATCACAGATTTAACCCACTCCCCTCTTTAAGACACCATGTCCACCCACGACGTAACATTCACCGTGAGGTCTTTTCTTTCTATGGCACGTACTGTTAAATATCATCGGTTCTTATCTGTAAATGCGATTGTTATTTGGAATAAAATACCCAGGAATGTAAAAAATCTGTAAAATTATCCTTTATTTAAGAGAACTATTACTCGATTTTTGCATTCAGAAAAGCTCCCGTAGAGATGGCGTTTGTGGTCTCTGATCACTATGGCCGGTCTCACCAGGGACAATTTCTTTGGCCGACAGCGGCAGCTTTTCTTCGGCGCTTCTGGTTGGACTAAACCTAAATTCATGAAAGAAATTGGCGACTGATAATATCCGATACCCTGCAACCCCTCCCCTCCTTCATGACGGTCGAAAGTTTGTCGCCATTAAAATCACCATCAACTTTATTTTTATTCATATTCCACAGGAGTTTTTTTCACTGCTGGCCGGATTTGTGTTTAACACTTCCCTGACAAAGCCTGTAAGCTGGCATTAAATAAAATAATAATAAGTATTATTTCAGGAAAGCAAGATTTACCACACTGAATGAAAATTTGCTTGCACCGCGGACCCGTCAGAGTGTTGTAAAGCATTGGAATATCAATGAACTTTTTGCTCCAAAACTTGGGACTTTTGCCTAGACGCATGGATTTTTAAATCCGCAAAAACCGGGCTGATCTTAAACTTTATTCATTAATTTTCATCGGTTATGTGTCCGTTTTAGTTGGTTTATTAAGGGAACAAATCTTTCGCCATTGAGCTGCCTGTTCATATGTGAAATAGCAAAAAAATCAAGCGTTACATCAGAATTTAAGTCAATTTAAAAGTTATCGGTGTGTGTGACCCAGGCGCACACTGCCGCCACTGACACAATCGTGATTGTTTGTGCAGTTCTTCCTCGAAAAATGGGCGTCTAATGAGCATTTAAATCCAAAAGTTTCTGAAAAAACCACGGTGTCGGGGAGTCCGTTCGATGATCCGACACAACTCCTCGAGAAGGCATTTCATAGGTGTCTGCAGTTTAAAGGGATGACCAGGCAGACGGTCCATCCCAGCCAGTTCGAAAAAGTCCTCAAAGTCTGAGGCCCACTCACGGCCTCTGACAATCTGGTAGGTTCCAATGAGATCGCCGCGCAGTTGCATGTAATTAAGCGGAAACAAATTTAGCTCAGCTGGTCTGATTTAGTAGGGCAGATGACCAAGATGCTTCACCATATTCTTACCCATCGCCTGCACTTTTTCCAGCTGTTGATAATCTTTTCTTGTCCTCGAGCGCATGGCCCAGATGGCCTTCTCTGTTTAATTTAATTTATTAAATACCAGTTCCCAGGCATTGTCAAGGGAAGCGATTAAACACAAATCCGACCAGCAGTGAAAAAAACTCCTGAAGAATAAAAATATAGTTGATGATGGTTTGTATGGTTTGGAGGGTTTAGGAGAAAAAAAAACTGCTGGCGGTAGATTTTCGACCGTCAAGAATGAGGGGAGGGGTTGCATGGTATTGGAGGTTATCGGACGTCAATTCCTTTCATGAAGTTGGGGATAGTCAAAGTAGAGGCGTTGAGGAACAGCTGGTGAAACCGGCGATAGTGTTCAGAGACCACAAACGCCATCGCCACGGTAGAGTCGATCAGTGGATTCAGAACCCAAAATTTGAGGAAGCTTTTCTGAATGCAAAAATCGAGTAAGAGTTCTCTTAAATAAAGGATAATTTTGCAGATTTTTACACTCGTTGGTAGTTTATTCCAAATAGCAAATGCATTTACAGAATAGAACCGACGATATTTAACAGTACGTGCCAGAGGCAGAAATAAAAAGACCTCACGGTGACTGTTACGTCGGGGGTGGATATGATGTCCTAAAGAGGTGAGTGGGTTAAATCTGTGATTATATAAGAGTTTAAACAGCAAAAATAGTCCCTTTTGTAATCTACGGAACCATAAAGGATCAAGGCCCGTAAGCCTGCAACGTTCTTGGTAAGACAAATGTCGGTGTTCCGGGGTTAAAATTCTCTTGGTAAAAAAGTGTTAAACGGATTCTATTTTCTTCCGGTCAGTAGCACACGTGTGGGGTTGGAGATGGTATTGGAAATCTTAACTCGTTGTGTGCGAGTGCCCAGGTAAGAGGATATAAAATTCAAAAGTTTGTCACCTCTAAGTGAGACCGAAGAAATGTCTCGTGGGTTTTCCCGAACAGCTCCTCATTGATCTGCATAAATCCTCGCCTCAGTGCGAATAAGACCCTATCGCGCGATTGGCTTCCCTTTGACGCTTCGGATATGGTTTAAGGGAGGAGGTCATTGGTACGTCGAGGTCAGTCTGTTCCTTGACACATGAAAGGGGCTGTCTGTTCACGAAGCAGTGAAAGAATTAGTCCTTTTTACTAGCCCTCCTAACACGGAATTCCAGAACCACAAGTTTTTTTACGTTAAAATTTAGAAGCAAACGAGTTGACAACCTGTTCAGTCAGTTGAGACCCTCTTGAAGCGCAGGCCTATCTGCTTCAGATCTGGTGGCCCTCCATAGTTTAACATCGTCAACAGACTTGACGGTGCTGCATCCCAGGTCGTCAGCAAAATCTTTAACGTAAACTAGGAATAACAAAGACCCTTAGACGGAGCCCGGAGGACTCCACTTAGGACGGGAGTATGAGTTGACTTTGAGACATCAACACACACTGTTTGTGATTTCCCCACAAGGAAATCTGCGATCCATGTCAGCAGCTTTCCTCTTATTCCAATTTCAGAAAGTTTGCGGATTAGGCGTTGGTGTGTGACTCTGTAGAACGCCTTCTTGAAGTCTGCATAGAGGACATCAACCCTCCCACCCTCGTCTAGTGCGTGAGTCCACTGCACGGTCGGGAGCAATAACTTGGAACTGCATGGTGTGATCTGTCTGAAGCCATGCTCTAGCGCCGAAAGTAAGTGGTTTTCCCTCATTAATCTCATTGTTGCTCTCTTTAGTATGACTTACATTATTCTACTGCAAATGTGAATGAAGCTGACGGGCCGGTATTTGTAAACACTAATGTGAGCACCACCCTTGTATATCGGATAGATATTCGCTGTCTTCCATTCCAGTGGTAGTCTCCCTAATTCCAATGAAGATTTAAAGATATGCGCTAGTGGTTGACTTTGATTTTTTGAGATTTGCTAGCTCTCTTTCCACGACAGATGTTGGAAAGAGTATGGGTTCAAGGACGGGACTGGTGGTAACAAAAGCATTGCTAATATTGTGAGTCCGAAACTCCATTTCCGTAGTGAATACGGATGCGTCGATTCCAATCACTTTTATCTATTTTTATCTTAACAATGGTGCTACAAACGGAGCTGCAGTCTACCTGCCGTTCTGTTTCCCGTTGACCATCTCTAAAATTTCGCAGTATTTCTGCACGTCAATCAAACTGAATATCCTCCCGTAGTATTTTATCCTACCTACCCCAGTCGTTCCACACTGTCTACACCTCTCGGCTCTCTTTAAAAGGCGGCTGTCACGTTATTTTTAAACCTTTCTTTGTCCTTTAAATGGCGTCGGGCATTGCAGAAAGAGCAAAGAAATATATAAGCGCTTGAATAGTGCTGAGTCCACTTAACAGACCGAGCTTTAACTAAGGTGCTTCTGTATGTTACATGGATGGCTCCACCCGTGAGTTACGTCTATTTTTTCTTCATGATTAATTAGCTGTGAGTAACGTTTAGTTGAGTAAGTCTTTTGTCTCTGAATCAAAATGAATAAAGGGACTTTTAATTCCGATATGCCTGCTGATCTAAACGTCTGGGACAAAGTAATTCACGCCCGTTATGTGCACACAGATTGATACCACGCATGATTTTTATCTCAACGATGAACTTACATCGCACGCCTCTGCTAAAATCTGGTCTTTAGCTACCAGTGGTCATGCGGTAACCACCAACGCGCGAGGCGATATGGGTCCTTCCTAACACAAGTTTTCCAACCTCGGCTGTCACAAACTGCCTGTGTTAACACGTCAGGACTAGCTATGGAAGTGAAGTTCACGAGATCAACTTCTCATTTCGGAATTACTAAAGGATTGTTATTCTCTAGATTAGACTGATCTAAAAGCCGCATGAGAGTCTATTTTCAGTTAGTCCTTAAGTTGGCACGCAAACAAAAACCTTACCCTATTAAGTAAACTTCGGGAGTCCCGTGATCTGGAGATGTAAAAAGAAATTAAAAGGTAGTCTAGATTCATCAGCCGAGGAAGATACATTCAGAAGGCCCGACTTAGACAGGCTTAATTCAGATCTAGTGCCTACCTTAGCCCATCCGGAGTTATGTGCTTTCGTATACTCGTCAACGTGGTCTGGAGCGTTTACTTTTCAGTGATTGAGTCCTGCTCCTGCCTCTCTGGTGACGTCCCAGATGGCGTCCTATTTCTTGGTCGTTTTGTTGGGATCTAAAAATCATCACGAGTAGTACTGAGATCCCAGTTCTTTTGTTATTGTCACACTGGTTTTGACAAGACCGATGGTAACGCCCATCCGTTGTTACAAGAGTTTCGTATTCACGTGTTCCCTTTTTTCGTTACGTACGATTCGATCGTTTGAGACCAACAACCTCAAAGCTACCGGGGGAATGCAAAATAACAACCCTGATAGCATCGTATTCACCTGGAGTTAGCTTCTACGGTTAGTATGCGGCCGACTATTTTCTGTAGTCCTTGCGGACATAACCCCCCTCCCCCGACGGTCCCTTGGCGTGATTGACGCAGGCTGTGACCAGTCAGCCAGACGGATCTGTGGCCGCACAGAAGGTCGGAAATCTGAGCCTCTAATGCAGGGTTTTGTACAGTGTCATTATTGATCATGTGAAAACGTAGACATGCCTCGAAAAAGGCCCCTATCAATGATTTTTCAAATGGACTCGTTTGGACATGAGTCTCCAGGAGTTGCATGTAAAGTATAGCTAGGTCCAAACATGCCGCCAGCAATGTCATGCGTGTATGTTTTCCCATGCTGCATTTTTAGTAAGCAATTTTGATGCGGTCCTTTCTACTAAGTTAGAGCCAACATTATGACAACCCATGAATCAATTTAACACGGGCGACTTCAACAGTAACTGTATAAATACAACTTTCCAGTACAGACTCGACACGATAACCCTCACAAATACTCCAACTTACTAGAGGGCAAACTATTGTAAGCTATGACCATCGCAGATGACTTGCCCCGTAGTCCAGTAAGCTTCTATCTTAACGTCGAATCTATTGCACTTATTTTGATTGTCCCTTGTGCTCAAGAGATTTGGTCGAAGTAGAAACCATGTTTGATGCCACTAACGCTTTCTGTCCACACGTATCAGAAGAATTAAAAGTGGACTCTATTCGAGGTTATCAAAGGCAGGTCTTTTCAAGCGCCATTTAGGCGACAGGTTTCAGATAAGGCGAAGAAAAAATTACCTGTCGCTGATAATTCAGTAAATTGCAGCTGACTTCTCATTGTAAAAAATTTAGAACAAACAAATGTCCAAAGTGCCGTAGTCTGTATGGTTGCCATTTGGTCCTACGTTGCTCCCGGGGCTAATTTCTCTCGTGTCTCTTGAAACTTGACGCACAGTTATGTGCTATCAGCCCGCAAAACGAAATGTGCTGTAGGGACGCCGGACTGGAAGGGGGCTATTTGTGATTCGGCCTACACACGGTCAACGATGGCTCAATTGCCGCCATTTCTTCCGCGAGTTTAGTGTCAACGAACTTCCGTGGTGGTTGCTGTGAAGAAGTTCATATGTTACGACTACTATCACTTTTCAGAACCTCAGGAGGGATCCATTGACCCAGTATTCGGATGTCGAGAAGACCACAGCGTCAATTAACTGCATTTCTGTTAGCAAATATGATCCCAAGTTCTCACTTTGTGCGTAGAACCGAGACAGACGGCAAGCTCGTCCAGGGCGTTCGAAAAAGCTCATCTGCCCCAAAACCCAAAGCTCGCAAACAATCTACCACCTTCACCAGAACGTCGCCAACCGCCTTGCTCAGCCGGGAATTAGCGACGCTGAGCTGCCTGTCATGAATTTGCTGTAAACCTGTTCAGAACCATCATCAGGTATTCTTTACCCATTTAGGCAACAACAGTCTTATGCCCGTCGACTGGATACTGTCAAGAACCACTTAGCCTGAGGATATTTGAAGGCGTATCCGCATTCATGGGAATTTCACCTTCAGAGCATTATGTCGTCAGTGGCAGTCGACATAAGCATGACAACCGTTGAATAAAACGATTGAAATAGGAGAGACTCTTAATTTGCCCAGCTTCTTGACATCACGGCTGAAGAAGCATATAAAGCTTGCTGAAGTCGTTGAGCGGTATTCTGTTCGCCGCGGTATTTAGCTTTTGGCTGCATTTGCGGCCTCCATGAATTTGCCGTCGGTATAGCCAACGTCAGTGACGAAATTTTTTCGTTTAATCTGGATGTCCCCGTGACCGTAGGCTATCGCAGTAACCACATCTATTTCGTAGCTAAGGAGGACTGGGAAGGGAACTCTTCTACTTGCACGTGTTACCTTTACAATTATACCTAACTTATGCCACTCACGGGGCTTCTTCACGCACACAGCCATCTGCATCAGCAAATCTGCCTAACTATAGAGACTCTTTTTCACCTATGAATGTAGGAGACGTGATGGAGTCGGTTTTGAGCAAATTTCTGATTTTTCGCAGTAGTGACACCGATCTCGTGGAAATTGTGGCCAACGATGAATTCAAGGTATTTTAGTTGTCTTAATTGGTGGAGTTGCTATATCTATGGGTTATTCTCTCATCGAGAGTGAGCTGTTTCATTTTAGGCATTGTCTGTGTGCTTCATTTGCAAACAGAGACGAAGAGCTCCGCTTTTCTCTCTCCTTATGCAGTTGTTAAGAAGAATAAACCTAATCGTTGTACGGTGCACATGACCGCATAGTGATTGAATTGTTATGACAGGTTCACTAACACTCTTAAATACTAGCAAGCCCTCTGTGAATAGTGTTACTTTGGATGCGGCCGTCTTGCTCACTTTGTCGGTTTTGCAGCAGCGTGTTCGCGATATATTTGAAGCTTTTGATCGCCAGCGCCGATAGCAGATTACTTTCTCTGTTTGTGAGGTAAACTTCGCCCATTCAAAACTGCCTCTCGAACCTATCCCACTAACTTGCCTATCTTTGTGACATTTGTGACTCCGACGTAGGACACAGTGATTGTACCGTTTGATGTGAAAGCTGCGAAGTTTGGGTCTACACATACACTGTTTGGTGCTACCACTTGCGGCGTTTCGCCTTCTACCAAAATTCCACTCCTCAACTGGTTTCACTTACTCGATGTTCGCCTGAATACTAACTGCCCTCAGATATTGCTTCCTGTCTAACAACACCATTCCGCCCTGCCGTGTCATCAACGCATACCTAAGGCTAGAATGGTGCTGCTTTGTACTTTAGAATGCACAGTAAAACTAAGCGATCAAACACCTCATTCACTGACCAGACCCAAACACAATCAGAATGCTGATTATCATGGTCAATTCGACGGGGGAACTACGAAGTTTAGGGACGTCCTCGTAAAAATGACTAGTTTGGAGGGCATAGCACTAACCACATTTGAATTAGTTTCTCCATTTTTTAAAAATATCAGAATGGCTTTGCTTCGTTCCCCGGAATAGCTGGGGTGTAAGGAAATCTTTATAATACCTTTTCGAATCACTCGAGATGACGTCGGCGCACGTAAGTTGTTGTCAGTGGGAGTGACGGGAGAGTAACTGCGTAAAAGATTGCATCAGCTGGCACTTTGGTTATAGTTGAAGAAGGACGTTGAATAACTCGACAATGGGCTCCCCCAATGTCCCTGTAGCCTATTTGACGGAGTTTTTTTGGACGCCTCTTCATTTTATTCTGATGGGCTGGGTCGTCGTTATCCAGAAAGGCGTAGAGGCATATGCAGCTTCCAGTGTCGTCAGTGACGAAGGTTCGTTGCGACTCTCATGTCATGTCAATATTGCCTTCAGTCGATCCGTACGGACTGCGTTGCCTGACCACTCTGTGCTTTGCTTCTTGCCTCTCTGGCGATATGCAGTCTTTTGGTTTGCGCACTCCCCGATTTGGATGTGTGAGCGAAGCCTCTACCATTATGTTCTAGAACACGACTCATACCTTATCTCAAGGCAAGTCAAGGTCGCAGCGTCCAAGTAGGTCCAGGTGGTTCTTGACGCCTTGACGATAGCGGTGAACTGTTTCGTTGCATTGATCCACACGAACTTGGCATGAGTTAGGTCGACCTGACTTTGGAGTGTGCCATCTGAGCTGTGCACTTACGTGTCTTGGCTCCATGAGTTGGGCAGTGGTCGACAACCGCACTACCGTTGTGTTTGTCTTGTAGTGGTTCGACAGTGGTCCTGTGATCGAACATATTCCATGAGATTTCTTTGGGAATTTCGGATACGGCCGGCTCCCCAGCAGCCGCTCAGATTGCATGTTACAGGTTGTCTCCTTTAGCGCCTTGGCTTAAAAGCCTAACCATAAGGCAGCGGTGGCAAGCAAACTTATTTAATGGCGGTTCACGGTCACCATGTCACAATACCGTCACTGGGTTTTGTGGCTTTTTATAAGGCTTTCAGCGTGCAAGACCTCAGCCCACCGCACCCTGGTAGCAATGTCGCTGCTTGTCCGCGACTGCTTATTCGTCAGATCTGGGTCTGCTTATTTCGCAGCGGACCTTCACTGCAGATCGTCCCACTATCCGCCACCTGTGGACTCCCCGGGTAGCCAGCAGCTAGGCTAACGGGCAACCCATCTTCCCGGGCAACCGCTACCCCATTTGAGTCGTCGAAGAGGGGGTTAGTTCAAAACCTGGCTCGACACTGTTCGTCAAGACATGGAGGTGGTTCTTGGACCTTCGGTATTCGGTCTACGTCGTTGGCGAAGGGAATAGGTTGAGCTGTCCAGATCTCCTGCCGCGGATCGTCACGCGTTGAGAGGTACAGTTCGTGACATCATCGAGGCCGGCTAGATCAGGCATGATCGCAGCCGTATCAAGTATAGGTCCAAGTAATTACAGTGGTTCTTCTCCTACATGGGTGCCAGGCCATTTGGTATCCGTCGCATATGTGGATCCGGTCACAGTCGACTTACTTTATCCAAAGAAACCAAGACGCACCGATTACTCCAAACAGAGGTTTGCCCTCTGAGCCAGCTCTAAAGAAATATCGACCCGTGGTCCAGAAGTAGGCCACCGGTCGGTAAACGGTTCCACCTGAGTACGCGTTTTTTCTGTCTGTTCGGGTCTCTCTTTTTTCTCACTTACTTTTTCCTTACCGTGGTGTCGTGTAGGCCTTTAAAAATTGCTCAGAAGTTTCAAGTTTCAGTGGATCGCCTGCTCAGGAATTATTTCTCCGTTTTGCCTTTGTCTTGCCGACGCTTTTATTTGCGTTTGGTGAACCCTTATTTCCCCCGCGTTTGCTTTTGCCATACCCCCACGTGCTTTTTTCTTCAATAGATTCTCCGAAAGGCATTCCGGCATCCTTCAATGAAACAGCATGCCGAGAAAGAAGTTGAAGCCGAGGCCAGACAATAATGACCAACAGGGAACTGCAGCGACGGGAACAGCGAATGGGCAACTGAACGCTCGAGGCGAGACAATGGCCCCATGTGTCCCTCTTCCGACGTCGGCCTTCTCGCCCAGGCAGCGCATATCTTCTGCTCAGGAACCTCTGGTCAGTTCCTATGCAGGCACATCTTATGAGAGCTAATGATGGAAGTAACTCTCATGGGTCCTCGGCTGCACTCCTATATGTTCCTACCGTTTTCAGGGCATGAATGCCTGAACCAAAGTCTACCTTTGTTACACTTAAGGACTCTGGTATTGTTTTGTCAACCGGTGGAAGATGGTTCGGGATTATTTTAGTTAACCATCTTTGAAAAACCGTAAACTTCAGGCTAAACCCTCCGTCAGTCCCCTCAAACGGTTCTCCCCGTTCGGTCATCTTATTCTTTTTTTAAACCAGCTACCGCGAATTGCGGGATTTGATTCCTTGGCGAAATACACATGGGAGGACTCTAGTTTCCCCCTTATTTGGATGAAGTGGTTGAAAGGGATGCCCAGTCAGATCCACAAACCGGACTTCCAAGTAATTAAAGGACGAGAGAGCCCCCCCCCCTCATGCATCGTGATGCAATGGTTGACCTTCGGACCAGTTGACCTCTGGAAAGCCTTTCAACCCAGCCTCACATTTTCTGCCAAAACTGCGTGATCAAGGAATCGATTCCGGTGAAACCTTGGTCTTGTCAGACCTGGCTACACCCATAAAGTCTCTTCCTCCGGATACGACGTGTGAGCACTGAGTTGGCGACTCGTTGGACTCCCCTGCCAGGGCCAAAGTCACTGTCATGCAACTTTTCACATTCCATCCAAGGAAGTTTTTCGAATTCTCTGACGAGGTCCACGAATAGCCAAAAGGGACACTCATGAAGTCCCCCCCATTTCCGAATCGATGGCTGGACGACTGAGCCCCTCAGGAATATAAACCAGTTGTCCATCGACGGCATGTTGGCGACGCGTTTGTAGCAGTCCAGAATCCGTGCAAACGTTTCCGGCTTTGCTCAATTAGATCTTTTCAGTAAGATGTGGTTATGCAGCCCCACCTGATGGACACAATATTGTTGAGATTGGGGTTAGGGGTTACGGTTGGGGGTAAAGGTTAGAGTTAAGAGTTATGGTTAGAGGTTAGGGCAACTATTTCTCAACCGCCCAAAGTAGAATCGCGCATTCCCAATAGCATCACTTTTGTATACAACAACTTGACTTCGCCACCTGTGCGTCCTCCGGCCCCACCTGTAAAACCCCCATTTACCACCGGTCCCGTATTACAGGTTGTTGCGGTTTGTTTACTTCAGGTGGGGCTACATAACCTTATCTGACCACCTTTTCATATGCCAGACTTGCAAGGAAGCTGATGCTCTTATAAAAAGACTGACGAGAGGCTACCCAGAAACGACAGTGTTTAACAAACAACCGAGATCAGCGGTTTTTACGCTATCCACCTGATGGCTTCGTGAGGCTTATGCACGTGAGAATGCGCACACACTGCAGCACACAGGAGACAAAAAGGAAGGAAGAAATGGTTACTCACGAGCTTCTAACAACTGTTCGAAGCTGCAGTGCCGCCTTAAAACCGGTGCTCCAGGTTCTACCGGTCGCTACCACGTGCAGCCCAATAATGCGCCGCAAAGTCCGACAAAACTTAGGCAAGCAGTCGTCGTCTGCCACATTCGATGTGCTGGTTACGCCTGCATCTATGCGGGCCAAACGGGGCGAAAGTTGCATTCTTCACATCTTGAACAAGAAAAGCCTCCGAGACTGTGAATCTCCCACCGACCGTTAACTTTGCCCTTGCCTATGTTTGCTGTGCCTTGAAACAGTTTTTAAACAGTTTTAGACCTTGGTAAACTTGTAATTTGGTAGCTCCACAAAAAGTGTTAAAACTTTTACGTCCACGACAGGGTTTCTGGTTAGGTAAATTGAAGGGAACAATTTACTAAATCACCGGTCTGCCCTGTCTGCGGCACAGAGGTAGACATTTCTGTTTCTACCGTCGAGTATTTGTAACAGTACTTATTGTCCATTTTCGTCCGGTGACTGGATGTCTACCAAGTGAGAAGAGGGAAACTCAGTCAATAGAAGAAGAATTTATTTGTCCGACGTTTCAGATCCACACACGAGCCCATCCTGAAAGACAGAAAACCATTTAGCTTCCCTTTCCATGTTAGTAGCAATTTTGAATTAACTGATGGTTTGATCACAAACGTTTTTGGTCGTGCTTTCGATTACTGTTTATCTACCGCTATTCAAGAAGTCCCGTCTCGAGTTCCAAGACAAACACGAGGCAATCTGTTCCGTCATGCAACGAAGCCAGGTTAGCACTCGCTGGTCCAGTTAGTAGCAATTTTGAATTAATAACTTAATCACATACGCTTTTGGTCGTCGGTCAACTGTAAGTTATGCTTTCGATTATTGTTTATCTACTGCTACTCAAGAAGCCCCGTCTCGCAACGAAGCCAGGTTAACGCCCACCGGTCCAGTGTGACGTTAGATATTTATTACTAGAACGCCGGCCTGCCTCAGGTCTCCGGTTATAACGGATGTCTGGAAAAACTCTTAGCGAAAAACTACTGCGCCACTGCGTGGGGCTAGTATGTAACCATCTTTTCTACTCGTCTTTTTTATGAAGTCTTAATTGCAACCACTGTCTAGCTAGGGCAAAGACGGCTAACCACCAGGCACCCAACGCTGGAGTAGACTACGAAACAGTAAATTTGGAGATTGGGTGGGCAAAATCACTCAGTAATGAGGGATAAACTTGGCCGGAGGTAGTCGGTGGACCATGTTTACGCTCCCTATGCCGAACTTGTGTCCCCCCTTGGGTATCCAAAGCACTGCCAATAGAAGCGAAGAGACGAGTCCCAGGAAGTAGTCTTGAAGAAGGAGACACGATAGCGGTCTGATGCTGTCCGTAGCATCCATTGCGACGGTTACGTCCGTAATTATACAGGTCAAAAGGGACGGAAGTCGTCATTCCGCCTTGTTTACATTAAAGTAATTTGGCGAGCCGGCAATACTAGACGCAATTGAGGCGTACGAACCGGCTTACAGATGCGTCTAGCCAAGTCCTCCCCGTTTATCCAGTAAACCAATTCCCAACCTCATCAGCAGAAAACTTTTCGGGGCTACCTACCTCCCCACCGGCTGCTAACCTTGTTCAGGCATATGTTCGCTGTTCTCTGAAATGTGAGCGAAAAGTTGTAGACCTTGAAATTTGGCCACATAGACTAGAACCGTGTTGCAATCCCTAGGTCTACGACAGAATTGCTTACCGGATTAATCGGACTTGGCGGTATAATAAATCACATTGTGCGACAGAAATTGGTTCTTCCGTTTTTGGCCGTTCAGTTAAGGATTTGTGGCCCACGGAGGCGGTCCTACAGCAATCCAAGATGCTTACTGCAATCAGGTTAGACCGGTACACACAAAATTAATGCCGTTGGATACTCATGAATTTCGAAGATGTGATTGCTGGAACCGATATTTAATTCGCATGAAGTTTCCGGTCCACGCACGATTGCATCATCAGAGACGCAGTCACCTAGCATCCCCTTGCCTGTGGGTGACAGTTTTTAATATATTAACAGCTTGGTCGCATAGGTTTTTGATCACTATTAAACTGTTAGGCAATGAGTCATGCTTTTGATTACAGTCTATTTACCGCTGTGCAGCTGCGTGCCGGAACGCATCTGTTCCGTTCTGTGACTGTCCTGTCCGCTTTCTGCACGCTGTTCGAGTGTGACAGGAGATGTTTACTGCTATAAGACACCGATCGCCTACGCGAGCCTACTTATAGCAGATGGTTGGAAGCCTATGGTGGTACTGCGTGTGGACCACTATGCAACTAGTGTTTTGCGCTTGGCCGTGTCGCAGTACGTCTCTGACATTCTCTTCTGTCTGGAGGAACATACATTTGGCGATTTCGGCCAACTTTCCTCGCGTAGGTTGGCTGGAGCCAGGGCGTGGGACCTTAAAGTGCTGACCACGAGACACCCAACGCTGTAGTTGACAATGAGACGTCAATCCCCACATGGCTCTTAGGGGAATTGCTATACAGTTACGATATGAAGCGAGCAATCATTTATCATGTGGTGAATTCGCGTCACCAAGCCGGCTGAATTAGCAGTGATTATTGTTCTCACTAGTACAAGGAAGCGGCGACGGCGTGGAAAGTGTTAGGTGCGAAATCAAAGTATGAGAAAAAGGTCAGGTCGCAGTTCGTAGCCCGCAATGGGGAAGCCAACCTAACACTAAAACCTTAACTCTTATCGTAAAACCTTAACCAAAACGCCAACCCAACAACCTTCCCCTAACCCGGACGGTAAAATTTAACACTAAAACCCCAACCCTAGCCCCAAACCCTACCCCTAACTTTATAACTAAAACCTAACCCTAAAGTCCTAACACTAACCCATAATTGCAAAACTTAGCCTTAAGCCCCAGCCCTAACCTTAACCCTAAAACCCAACGGCAACCTTAACCCTAAGCGCTAACCTCAACCCTAAAACCTACCACCAACTCTAACCCTAAGGTCTGACCCTAAACTTAAAGCTAAACCCTAAGGCTAACCCAAAAATCCTAACCCTAACTTCCAACCCTAACATTAACCTTTAAACCTAACCCTGACCTTAACCCTAAAACCTAACCCTAACCTTAACACTAAAACCCTAACCCTAAAACTTAATCCTAAGCCTAACGTTAACCCTCAATAAGTCCAAAAACTTGACCGAAACAGGCGACCTGCCTGACTCAGTAGAAACACACCTACTGATAACAAGTTTCCTCGATAAGGAAAACACACTTGCTGATTACAAGTACGTCGACAGTATCAACTCATAATGTCTGGCTATGAACTGCGATCTTACCGAGAAAAAAAGTTCAGAATCACGCTCTATGTTAGTAAGGTTTTGTTAATGAAAATGCCCGTAGACTTATAGCTTTGACCTCGGTTAGCCCTCCGTCGTGGCGTAAGGCATATCCTCCTTCCGCACTCACTCCATTTCGCGGTTGCCAATGTTTTTTTTTACATTCACAACATGCTTTCAGCAGTCGCAGATGCTATTCAATCATCCAGGCCCGGTGCAAGAAGCCGCTCAGTTTTTGTACCATTTAAAGGGAGGCCACATCTGCCCTGACAGCGTGATCTTGATCTTACCCTAGTTGCCGCCTTCTGATACCGGCGAGGACGATGGACACTGTCGCTTGTTTTCACGTTGCTACGGCAACGTCGTATCCTCTGCATCCTCGTCGCTGTCTGGGCGAGAGCGGTCGGAGGACGAAATTCGCGCTCGCCACATGGCGAGGACGGAGAACCGCATGCGCCAGCGCCTCCTCGACTTCTACATGACGCCCTGCGAACGGTGGCGTAAAAAGGGCGTATTTCCCTTCAAGATGGTGACGCAGTTTGTCAAGCTGATTGCCATCACTGCACAGGTTAGTTCTGCCCTCCTCCCCTCCGCGTTCTCTACCCATTCGCCGAGTAGGACGTGGTATGCCTACGGTGTTCAGCCTGCCTCGTTAAATGCGTTTCCTATTAGGAGCGTTTTCTTAGGTCGAATTTTACTATTTATTATCGTTCAGGAACGGTGATTTGCGCGTGGATTAGTTTAACGTGGTATTAGAATCTACCGCACTCTCTTTTCCCTGCCCCCCACCTGGACCCGGTGTCAAGGCAGAGTCAAGAAGACTGGAGGTGGGAAGGAGAGGGCGCAGGTGGCTGGCGCGGCAGGAGCCGCACCTAGGCGTGCCACCACACTTCTCGATCCACAACAGACACTTGACCAGGATTTTTCGCCAACAAAAACAACACCGTAGCAGGGGCTAGAGCAACGAGGACGACTGGGCAGCCATGCTCACCGTCTGTGTACCTAGCGGGAGCGCAAGCGCATCTGCCGGCAGGGAACCAGATGTCGGGAAGCTGCCAGCGCATACCAGGCTGCGATGGCCATGGTTTGCTGGTACTGGCATAGCACACGCTTACAGACCTTTTGACCATCTACTGAATAAGTAGTGAAGCCCAGTCATGTGCGGTGGAGAATATTGCCTCCCTCTCTGAGGACTGATTTTCATTGAAGTATTCTTATTGCAACACTGGACATTTCACTTCGATCCTCCCTGCATCCTATTTTTCATTTTGTCTCTGATTGCTTTGAGCTTTTCCTTCCTCTTACCTCCCTCCGTCAGCTCATCCTATTTGGCTCACTGAATTCAACCCGGGTCAGTTACGGTGAGCGGGCCGTAATAGCCTTCAAACACCTCTACCTTATTGACTGGGATCCGCAGTACGAGACCCTGCCCTATCCGCCTAGCACCGGCATCTACTCCGTCTACACCCGAAAACGCTTCTACCAGAGCATTGGATTTGCAATAGAACAGGTTCGTTCTGGCAGTGCGGAGTTCCATATTTCCTGTCCTGTCGGCAATGTTTGCATGCCTGTGTCTGTTTCGCCGTAAGAAATCTGCTTCGTCTGTGGGGAGGGGAGAGAGTAAACTACTCGAGACGCCTGCGCTTGTGCAACAACAACAAGGACTCTCCAACCTGCCGCCCCCCCCTCCTCCCCAACGCACCGACCACCGAACCCTCCACTCGTTGCCGGCAATTCAACCGTCGCAAGTGGCGAGGTCCACCACCGCCCCGGAAGGTGGATGCAACCATGACTTGCGCAGAAATTATTTATAGTGAGGCAGACTTGCGTTGCATCTACCTCGATCTCTCTTCCCACACTCACTTCACTCTGATGGCAAGACGGCCGAAGGTGGCCTGCGCGCAGTGACTGACAAGACAGGGCAACCCAGAAGATGAAGATGCGATCACTGGGACGCCCTGACGCATCTTCATCTTCTGAACTGCTACCTGGGACTCTCCTGTTCGCTTCTACAGGGCAACCCCTCTACGCGGACCACACACACGCGTGCAATAAGGGACACGTTGAGAAGTAGTCATTGCGGTCCGGCTTCTATTTTTGAATTGGACCGAGTCATCCCATAAGTCGACAGGCCCCCAAGCCACGGTATCTAGCACACCGTAATGGTTGAAACCCTTTTATGGTTTTTTAAAGGGGAGTATTGATTGTTAGATCCAGATTGCATAACGTCACTCTCCCCCTTCCATGTTCCAGTCTGTTTTTTCGAGTTAAACCTATCTATATCTTCAGCATGCGTTGTGTGAGGCGCGTGTGTGTGGCACGCGTAGACAGGCTATTCTTAATTCTGTCAGCTACCTTCTTCCCCCCGATCCAATCCGGAGAGAGTGAGGTGAACTCTCTGTGCCTAATTTCCCGCCACAAACAATCAGACACGCTTGATACTCCCACGATGCGCTAAAATCCTTGTGCCTTGGAAGGTTGTCAATTAACGCTTCAACTCAGATTAGTGCAGTGTGTGTGTTTGTGCCTTGAGTGGTGACTGAGAGTCAGACTACGATGGTTCCTTCTCACACATGTGAGATCAGGACCGCCTACCCCCTTTTTCGTGTGCGTTTTGGGGGGCTAGAGCGTGCATGTGGCGCGCGAGCGCAGACAGACACTCTAGCTCTATCAGTCACTGTGTCCACTACCCACATCTGACAAGTGACCCACTCCGACAGCGAACTGGTGGCCGAAAGTCGAAAGAGAGTGAGCAAGGTCGACGGTCTCAGCGCATGCTCCTCCGTGTAAACAATCTAATGCGCTTGAACCTATCGCGGTGTACATTTCGCGCTCTTAATAATCTCATAAATTTATAAAATTTTAAAAAAATTAAAAAAATGTAATTATACAATTATGATAAAAATGTTATCAAAATTAAAAATTTTAAAAATGTATAATTTTTTTATATAATTGTAAAATTTTTAAAATACTTTAAAAAATTTACAATTTTTAAATTTAAAAAAATCATAAAATTTTTAAAGCGAACGACACTTTGTTTCCGGGTACAAACTTCGAGCAGATTAGGATGCTTTCTATAAAATGTATTTGAATTTATAAGGGCATCAAAAATCAATAAAAAAATGCATGCTGCGTGAGTAATCATTTCTTTGCGCCAGTTGTTCTTTCCCCAGACGGCCGAAAAGAAATGCATCCGAACTCCTGCATCTTGACATGTCTGAAATCTCTTTAGATTATGCTGCCCGGTAATCGGTATTAGAACGCCACCTAAGTAACCCCTCCTAGTTGAAAACGCATTTCAGAATTTCAGTTAACGTTTAATGAGGTGGGCCACCTACGGGACATCGACTCCTGAAATAAAAATTATGCCCACCACAACCTCGAAATAGTGGAGGAAATATCACAGTCAGTCTGGACTGCGCTTGATTAATTTTGTGGGCAGGACATTCCTAACGAGGTCGGTTGTCGGTGCTTCTTCGCCATCTTGCATCAGGCGTCTTCTGGTTCTATAACTTACCCGTCTTCCTGAGGACCCATCTACGAAAAACGGCCAGAGGGACATCTGGTGACACTTCACACCCTGACCCCCCCTCTCTCTCTTTCATTGTCAGCGCTGTGCTGCTTGACAGTGGCTACCTTCACATAACTATTCATTTCCTGTCATCAATTTAATTGCTGATTATCCTTCCCTCCTTTCGAAACAGTTCAACTTAACAGAGGAAATAACCATCAGCGGTTATTCCTTCGCCGACCGCAACCGAACCGTGCAATTTTGCCTAAACCAGGTCACCCCCAGCGGCCGTCACACAGGCAATTACACCGCAGACAGCCGTAGTAAGTTGAAACCCCCCTCCCAACACACAAATGACCTTATGTTGTTCAAGGCAATTCTTTTTATTGTACGATTATAAATATTCTTGAAGGTTGTTGAGCCTCCTCGTCGCTATTCATCATAGTCGTTCCCCCTGAGTCTGGGATGTGAAAGAAACGGCTTTTTGATCTCTGAACCCGGTCTCCCTGGCGGATCACTCGATAGTTCGTCACTCGAACTCGTCGAAGACTATCAACACCTGGGTCAGCGAGCAGAACTGGCCCCACCGCTCCCATTCCTTCACGCTCGCTCAGTGGTAGGTATACTGGTCCAGTCGCGCTGGAGATGATGTCTGACGCAGCACGAAGCCTCTGTCCTCTACCTGTCACACACCTGCCTTCAGGCGCCAGATAGTTTAGCGCTTCTCGGGGAAGACTATTTTTGGAATGGGCAGGTTTATGGGTCTGACGAGTACGCAGTTGCGGGCTATCCAGTGGTAATGCCCTCAGTCGTGGCCGGACACTGATCAGGCAAATTAATTGCTTTATTCGAAAATGCAGAAACGGTGCTACGACATGGGCCTAGTGTTGCTTACAATCCAGTTGTACCTCACCCGCGGTTTTACACAGTTCTGAAATCTCAGTCCAAGATATGGCCCCTCCTGTAGTCGTTCCACCCAATCGCCGTCTAGCGAGTCTCGACTTAACCTCGTTTTCGGCCGATCAGGACTATGATCCACGTGCCTTGGTCGGACATGTCGCGGTCTGTAGTGTGGACAAGGACGATTTTCTGCCCTCAAGCTTGCAGCCCGCAGGCCAGTCAACCCGCTCAACCATCAGCACAACGACTCGTCCAGCGATGGGGAGTCTATTGGCGTTCGCTGATCGGTGAACGCGCTCACGCCGCACCAGTGCTTGCCGCTGGTCATTCATACGATCTGTCGCAGAAATACACCTTCACATTCTCCATCCGAAGGCCGGCCGTGATTTCGTCTTAACTTCTGAATCCCAACTTGCGCCCAAGCTCCAAATGTTTTGATTGGCTGGAGCGCCCGACTATGTTAGCAGTATACGTGCACTCTGCAAGCGGGTTCCTGTTGAACGATGTTTGCTGTTATAGGCTACCCTCTGGGTTACTATTCAGTCAACAAAGTTTCTGCCTGTTAATTTATGATTTATAACTAGTTAATCTTAAAAAGAAAGTTTTTCCAGGACATGGAAGGTATTTGAAACTATCCGATGTTAAGCCTGACGCTGTACCAGTGAAGCACAGAGCTGTCGGGAAAATAGAAATCACGGAGTAGTCCCGAAAAGCGCGTAGTACGATAGCGTTCGGGGATAACGCAGGCCGAAACCTTGAAGTTAAAAAAGGAAAGCTTCAATCACCACGCCCAAGGGGTGTCTATTGTTGTATTGACTTTGGGTGGACGAATAAGCATTGCCTGCCAGGGTAGTCAGCCCAATCTATGAAAATTGTGAATGACATAGCACTAACTGTGTGTTTGGCTCTGTATGGTGATCGTCAAACGGGACGCGTCTGGGTCCGGTCAGCACTATAACGTCAGACCGTACCGAGCCTCCTTTTGAAATCACTGGCGACGCGTTTGGCTCTGTTTAACCACCAGGCGGGCCTCGCTGTTGTTGCCTTAGACCAGAACGTAAGTTGGGCTGTACAAGGCATGCAGGAGTTCTTAACCACTGCGTTCCATGCGCCTCAGACGCCGCGTCTGACAGTGCATCCCATCTCAGCACCAGTCCTTCGACAGACCACTGGTTTATGACACTGAGGTACATCTCTCCCATGACACTTCTACCTGCAACAGCTATGACACACTAAAGGTCTTGGCTTCCAAGGCCGCCGACTAACGTGGCATCTGAGTCCTCCGTTGGATTGCAATGGCTGCTACCCCTATGTCATGCATGGGAGGACAAAGGAGTGGTTTTGAGGGCTGCCAACTGACGGGGCAACTCCGTCCTTTCTCAGGACTGCCCCTTTATGGCACTGCCCCTCACGTGAGGTCCGAATCGCCCTCACGGAAGCGTTGTACATTCAGTGGGGATCGCATCACTTGCGTGGCGCGTGTAGACGAGCTATTTAGATTCTTCGGCTCTTTGGTGCTCCCAAGTAAATCAACTTGGCTTTCCCTTTTTGCGTGGTACAGCGCGCTTGACCATGTTTCTTTCTCTCCCTCCACCCCCCACCGTCCCATCACTCACTCGTAGACTGCGTTTCCGTTTCCATCTTGGATGTTCCAGTTGGAGAGGTCAAAACAGCCGAGACAGTCAAGCGTTTTCTCGCCGCCCACAACATCATCATCGACTTCATGCGGTAAGGCTCCCAGGCTTCATGCGGTAGACGCAGTTTTGCCCTGTTCACTGCACATTTCCTTGTCCCTCTGAGGGTTGGTGGACACTGATGAGCCTGCAGCCATACGGAGCACTTTGCTGCGCAGCGTTGTCACTCTGTTCTGACCAAACCTGACTACCGGCTGTCCTCTGTGACTCCGAGGCTGTGCCGCGCCCCTGTGGACCCCAGAACGGACTACGCTGTAGATGCGCTGGACCAACACAGGGGCTAGATCAGAGTCCAACAAGCGTTATCAGAAATGCACGCCCATAACAAATCTCGACGCTCGGTGGCTTACACAGCGCCAATTTGGATCCGAGCCGTCCCCCAATATTTGCTGTTGTTTAAAACAGGGGATGTGGAGGCACGTCAAGGCACGGGCACACATCGTGCCGACCAACTGCGCCCTCCCCCCACCTCCGGTCTTCTTGACTCTGTCACGACACTGGACCCAGGTGGGGGGAGGAGGAGGAGCGAGTGCAGTCGGTGCTGTGCAAGTCTACTATCAGCATAAACTAAGTCACGCGCAGGTCGTCGTTCCTGTGCCCTACTTTTGTTGTGATATAAAATCCTGGTCTGTCTGTTGTGGACCAGAGGGTGTGGTGGTACTCCTAGGCGCAGGTCTTCGCCGCGCTTTCCACCTGCGCCCTCCCCCCGCCTCCGATCTTCCCGACTTTGTCTAGCAACCGGACCCAGATGAGGGAGGGAGAGGCAGTGCGGCAGACGCTGCGCGAGTCTACTATCACTTTAAACTGCCCCACACGCAAGTCACATCCCTGTCCTCACCCTGCTTTGGAGCACACGGTGGACATCGTCGATCACGACGGCCGAACTGTCGACCACACCCTTGTAACTGGTTCCACTGACGGACGAAACCGGCCAAGGTCTGGTTCTGTCGTGAAGGTAAAGGGAAATTGTAGTCTACTGATACGCGTCGACGGGATGCTTATTCACTCACTGCGTCCAAACGCATCTCGCAGGTCCAGTCTGCTGTTGCACGAGTCCACTCCACTAATCAAAGTATCGCGTGAGTCATTTCTGCCGCCTGGAGAATGAACTATTCTCAACGTCATTATGGAAAGGGGGCTCGATGACATCGATTAAGTAAGTTTGTATGTTTTTGTCCAATCGCAGGATGGACTACCGGACTCCCATTTTGCCCCAGGGATTCGGCCAGAGCTCTTTCAGGCGGGCGCACAACGGCGATCAACCAAAAATTTGGAACTATGACCAAAACTTGTATATGGTCTCCGGGAGGGCCGTTTCCGGCTCCTCGGCCGTCGTCAGTCTGAGTCCGCCATGCTATCAGGTCAAGGCCATGAACGCCACTTCTGTTCGAGCTCAAGCTGGTATCTGCGTGGGATAGTTCGACCGCCCCGACCGACGAAGTCCACCTCATGTCCCACTGAGGGGGGGGGGCGTGAATTAGTCTATGATGCGGCAGGATTTCGCAGCACCCAGCATACTCCTTTTTCCCTTGCCTATCTTGCTCAGATTAAAAAATAATGTCAAGACAATCAGAAGTTGGTACGGACGCAGTGACTGATAAAGCTAGATGACCTGTCTACGCGTATCACACGCACGACCTGATCCTCGCCGCGTGTATCAGGCGTAGTTGAAGACCTGACACTCCGTCTTGCAGTCACTCGCAAATGCTCTCCGACCACCAGCGGCATGATTTTGCTACAGACCGTGAGCGGTCGCCAATAGTACTGTGTCCTCCCTTGGAGAATAGCCCTCTTGCGTCCACGTAACCTAGTCTTCTGTTTGCCTGTATAGCTGTCCGGACGGTCGACACAGGCATTCCACTACACTCCCTGGCCTCACCGAAATAGGACCATAATGCTCAGAATCTTCTCATTGCAGTTGCACGTTGTCACTGACTTCCACACGGTGTTATCAAGCAGCAGACGAGTTCACTGAATTTGCTGTTTCTTCCTTCTGACCCAACTCTCATTCTACATAATGTTCGCCTTTCCTTTGTTCTCCAGCCTTCAAACCTTCCAACTGAACTTTCAACTCTCTTCTCCCTCGATACATCATCTGGACTGGGATCGCAGTGTGGAGTGTTTCCAGTTCAACATTTCGGTTAGTTCTGTCCTCTCAGCCCTATGCGTTTCAACTGACCCCTTCAAACTATCTGTACAGAAGAACCCAAATGGATCATTTCTTGTTCTATGCGGCCAATCGCATGACTTCATTCTGGTGAATATTCCGAAAATGAAGCCGTATGCATCCTGGTGGTGTTGTGTCCTTTGCACAGTTGGTTTCCATCATATGCCAACTGTTGTCAGATATAATCCCCATCAGCTGGTTAAAACAATCCTACGGATTGTGTTACGTGCTTTGACCGAGACATGCGAATTCGGAGTAGAGTCGGCCGACATGCATGCTCTTCCCCTGCTTGTTATTCCGTCAGCCTAGCACGACGGTGACCATCGCATTCGTCAACCACAGGCGGCAGGAAACGCCCCCTGTCCCAAGGAGGTTATCTTGATGGCTTGCACATCAGTATGCTTATGGCGGGGCAGGCTTGCACCGCATCCACTTCACTCGATGTCAGGAAGACCAGAAGCGGCTTCTGAGATGCAGTGGCTAACAGAGTTGAATAGCTTTGATGTGTGAGCCATATACAGTGCGTGACCGATCTCACGAAATGTTGGCCAAAAATCTGGAATGCGATCCGATTAGGAAGGATTACTTAAATGGGGTTGCTATACTGATTATCATGCAGCATAAGTCTATAACATTTAGGACTCGCCAGGGTGTTGGCTTTTAAATGCACTTCTTCTTGACCTCCTGCAGAAACCACACTCGGCAAAAAATGGCTACTTAAGTAGCCTGTATTTTGCCTATTGCTTTTGGATGGTATTATAAATTCAAACAAATTTTTTAGAGAACATACACAAAAATATGCTTTCTTTTGCTCATTTGGTAGAAAATCACATTGTCTTCATATTTTATGCCCGAAGAAAGTGTATATTTCGGTATTAAAAAGGTTTCTAATTTTGAGATTTTTAAGACCGTGCGATGTCCATGCATGCAAGACCGCACATGTCCTTTTACTAATACTCCTCATGAAATGTACAACACAGTCCGGATCCATTGCATAATTTCATGAACTCTGTTTAATATATTCTTAAAGACATAGAAGAATATATGATTTTCTTTAAGCGGAAAGCATCCACCTTGTAGACTGAAATTACTGAATGGCGGAACAGGCTGGAAATTATTCGGGAATTTGGAAACTTTTTTAAAGCCTAAATATTCACTTTCTGCGGACATAAAATATGAAGACAATGCGATTTCCTACCGAAAGAGCAAAAGGAAGCATATTTTGTGCGTGTTTTCTATAAAATATCTTTGAATATATAAGGCCATCGAAAATCAATGTGCAAATGCATGCTACTTAAGTAGCCCTTTTTACCGAGTGTGATTTTTCAGGAAGTCAAAAAGAAGTGCATTCAAAAGCCGACATCCTTTAGAGTCCGAAATGTTATACCGTTATGCTGCATGCTAATCAGTATAACAACCCCACCTAAGTAATCCTTCCTAATCGGAAACGCATTGCAGAAATCTGGCCAACATTTCCTGAGATCGGTCACGCACTGTACTTTTCGGGACTAAAAAGAGGAGACGATGCCTGATATCGCGCAGGCTAGAATTCCTTTAAGTTCACATTCGGGAGCGACCACTGCTCACTTCTCATTCCTGAGGAGTGTCGAATTATCTCGTCCTTTGGAAACTTTCCAAGTCTCGAGGCACATTTGGTTGTTTTTGGTGAGAAGGTAGATGCAGCAGGTTGACCCCATCCTCTCTTTCCTCTTCTATGCCACCGTCAAGCCGACCGCAAATGAGATTGGTTGCAGTACCTGAAGTGCCTTCTGGTCCACACCTAACGCGTGCCAAACACCAACTCGGGTCTCGAGAAAACGAGAGGCGTCATGCGGACCACCCTTAGGGGGGTGGGGGGGGGGACATATCAATTTGTTTCTCTTTCCATGAGAAAATTGAGGTCAACTGACAATCTTCCAAATTACTACTTTCCTGGATGGTCGTTTTTCTCCTTTTAGTAGCCCTCAGGCCTCCTGTCAACTGGATCTCGTTTTATGTTTCGGTCCTGAGAATTGTCTCTTAAATCAGTCGTCAAAGCGGACTGAGCTGTTGCGTTAAACCGACACAGAGGCAGCACACGCGTGTACGACGCGCTGGATGGAGGCTTTCTACCATATCAGACATTGGGCCTGGTCTCACCTCTAGCCAACTTTACTCTAACTGACCACAACCGGTGTGGGGGGGGGGTTGAGATAGACCCAGCTCCATTGCAGTGCATCACTGCCTGACTATAAGAAGTCTGGCCGCGATGACCCGCCCTTAATTTGGCCTCATGACACCTCGAAGAGAGTTCCGAGAAGCCGGCCTCTGAAGTCCGGTCCGTGTAATCAACAGCACCCGCGTGGAACGTGTAGACGCAACTTTAACCACCTTATTAATGCTCATATCCGGCCGTGTTATATGCCCCAGTAGGATGACGCCAGTTGTGTGCGGAACAAAAGACAGAAAGGAAACCAGAGAACAGCTTTACTGCGTCAGTCGCCGTGTATACATCAACTCGTAATCCTTCCGTCCGTGGCTTCGTCTGGCTTGCGTGTTCCTACTGGTCCAGTCCTGAGCGCCCGCATGGCCAGGCCCTCGCGTGTTGTTCTGGGCCGTCCTAACAGGCCGTATTGACTTTGAGGCCTCGTGGGTATTGGACGGGTGATTCAGGTTCTGCGCATGTCCCCTCCCCCCAAAAAAGGAATCATTTTTTACGTAGACACTATCGCACCCATGAAACCGTGTCGGTCCATCTATCTCATAAACAGTTACTCATCGACATCCTAGTCCCTTTCCGCACCTCCACTTGCTTTTAACCCGCCTTGGTTGTTTGCATGTGTGCCCCTTCTTACACTTTCTCCTCCCCCCTCTCCCGCGGCTGCCTAGATAACTTTCGATAACACTGGGCAGTCGGGCCAGGTGTCGGTTCATCTTGATGCTCAACCAATTGAGATTGCTTGTGGCGTTGTGGGTAGCGAGTCCGTCGCCAGCCCCTCTGCTGCGCCTGAAGATGGCCCCCTCTCATCCTCCTTCCGACGTAACGTTCACCTCGCGGTGGACCTCCTCGCTTTCGACATGAGTCTCCTCTCCGCCCTCATGTGCCTCCGTTCCATCTGGATGGGTTGGTCGCTCTGGAAGGTAAGTCGACACTCAGAACCCCGTGTGGTGACATTCTTAGGCGTCAGTCCTGCCCTTTTAACTGACCGGACATGTTGAATACACTTTTACACCTAACCACTACTACTTGCATACTGTCATGCTCATTGTGCTTCTTCTAATCTGCGCACGAGTCTTTAGCGTTGCGCGCAGACGTTTTTTCGCATAGTTTCTGCCTTTTATGTTCGGGAACCCACTAAGAAACTCCAGTGGCCGTTTCTTCCTCTTTAGTTAGTGTACCCTGGAATCGGCTTTTACTGCCATCCACCCCAGATAGCTGTCTAATTCATGGCTTTAGGTACAGGAAGGTGTTTTTGTGTTCCGAATTAACTTATGTCATGCTTACTCAAATACCTCATGCGACTGCAAACAAACCTGATCTAGACGGTTTCAGTGATATCACCGACGGTTCCTCTCTGCTGGTTGCGATCTACGCTAACTGATCAAGTTAGATCAGCGTAGACTGTCCTTTCCCCACGAATTTCCGAGAACTACCTCGATATTTTGGCGGTCCGTGTCTGGCCAGGTCCGACTGAGAACGGTGGCACTGAACTCCTAGGGTGGGTGACAGGGAAAGTACCCGAGCTACCTCAGACGTTTTTCCAGGTGAACCTGATATATCCCTGCAAAATAGACCAGTCAAGGCGAAGCGGGCGTATTTCAAAGGATCACTTTCACTCGACGACGTTCAAAGGTCTCTAATTTCCTCTCGTCTTCCAGGCTTTATCAATCATACAGAAGGACTAACCAAACGTCTGCTTAGTGGAAGACTGTTCTGCCACTGTGTATTAGGTTAGGCTACACCCCAGCTTTGGTGGAGTAACTGCCTAATATTCACATTCTATCAAAACACAACTATTAGTATATAGATATCGATTGGTAGAGGGGCGCTCACCGATCGTTTCTACGGAACTCACACGTCCTGTTGTGCCTTACGGGCTCTCTCTCGAGTCCAACCAGCAGTCGCACAGCGGCGCATGACATAGGCAAAATAGTATTACTGACAAAGACAAGGGAGACTAGAATGGCCATTTCTAGCTAATTAGCTGTCGTCAGCCAGTCATACCCAATCCCGAAGTTTGAAACACCTGCGTTGATTTCTCTAGACTCCTAAATTATTGCCCATGTTGTATGGTACGTGAGTTGAAAAATTATATTGCCTGATGGGCATTACTCAAACTGATAAAATCGATGGACCTCCTAGGGAACTTAATTGGCGATCTTGGCAGGACACGGGAACGCGGACCTTCTCTCCCCCCCCCTCCCCAAATTACTGGTGGCTTTGTGCTAAATTCCAGGGGTTGCTGGTTTGGTTAAATGCTTAGGGTTGGGGTAAAATTTAGCACATGGAGATGCGTACCCCCTCTGTGACTTAGGGAAAACCCCTCTGTAGTACGAGCAGTCTATATTCCCGTGCTTGAGCGTCGCCAATGCGCCTGGAGAGTTCAGATTGATTCATTTTACACTGCCATATTGTTGATTTTCGACGCCCCTAAAAGTCCAATTATATTTCGTGGCAAAACATGCATAAAGTGTTCATTCTTTCACTCATTCGGTAGAAAACGACGTCTTCTTCTTCTAATTTTATACTCGAAGGAGGGACATAATTCGGTTTTTAAAAAAGTTTCTAATTGTGAGACTTTTAAATACCCTGAAATGGCCGTTCATAAATCTTTCTATCTCTGCATTTACCAATTTGGCTTTTAAAGTTAACAATATGGATCAAATCTACTGTTAATTTTTATGAACCCCATATGGTCCCCTTTATTACCTTAGAGAAATGTGGGGTTTTCCGTACGCCGAAAATATATGGCTTGTAGTTTGGAAACCCTGAATGCAAGTGTAACGGTAGAGCGCGTTCAAAACCATTCAGGAATTGGAAAAGTTTTTGAAAACCGAATTATACCCTTTCTTCGCGTATGACATTGGAAGAAGACGTAATTGTCTACCGAATGAATCAGCAAAAGAATGAATATTTTTATGCATGTTTTCCATGAAATATAACTGGACTTTTAGGGACATCGAAAATAAACTACAAAAATCCATGCTACTTAAGTAGTAATTTTCTACAAAGTGTAGTTGTTGCATGCAGTCGGAAGGAAGTTCATTCGTAGCCGGCATCCTGAGGTAATTGAGATATTATAAAATTATGTTGCAGGCTGATTAGTTTAACAACCCTACTTAATTCATCTTTTCGGAACGAAAACGCATTTCGGAATTTCATCTGACATTTCATGAGTTAGCCCACCTGCTGTACGAATCTCCACCTGGCCACCAGACGGAAAAAACGACTAATTAATCTATATGTCTTGTATCCATCAACATCTCATGATTACTCAAAGTCACCTAGTCGTATTTGGAACGTCACTTTAAAAAGCTCACTTCTGATTAACATTTAGTGAGAAGTTTTGGAAAATTTAAAAAGCAAAAGCACTTACTCCTCGTCTCCTTCTTCCGTCCTGCAGAAAACTAAACAGTTTTTCAGCAGTTGGTACGGAATCCGTCTGCACGGTGTCTTCTGGGAATTCGTTAATCCCTGGTACCTGCTGTTTTTGCTCAGTGATGCCCTCATTGTTGCCGGCTCCGTCTTCAAGCTGGCGAACGATACCAATGTAAGAGCATACACCCCACGCCGCCGCCTGCTGTCGGTTTCCATTCCCTCGTTTGATTAGCTGTGATTTTTTGTGTCCTTCCGACCTTCTTTCTGCCCTTTTCCCTTTGTCGCCCAATTCTGGTGTTACTTTATTGCCTTTTAGGTTTTAGAGCACTATAACGAATGGTCATACTTACTGGGTCTCGGTACCCTGTGCGTTTGGCTTGGGCTTCTCCGATATGTGGGATACTCCACTCAGACCACCGTAAGTCCGCCATCTCACACCTTCTGCTTGTCAAGATGTCGTTTTACCGCCTTTGTCAGGCTGGTTGGCACTCCCCTCCCCCAACTTCGGTTTTTTTTCGCCGTTTTGGTTCAATTGCTGCCCTGTTCACACCTTTGGTTTCTGGGCTGACGGCTGCTGACCCAAAAAATGCAATGGGCACCGAAACCAATGTAACCCACACAACAGTTTTATTGTGACCTCGGGCCATGTTGCTTTTAGTATTTTCCGTCAGCGAGTCTTTGACTGCAAAAGAGCACACAAGACAACGATTTCAGCCAGTAAAATGTATTCAATGAATCATCTGAAGTTTTGCCGGGGGGGGGGGTGCTTCTGAGCCAACCACGTCGTGCCTCTTGGACTGCTTGTCATTCCTGCTCCCCCGATGGGCAGATAAGTATACCCGAAAAGTTCTCTGCCCATGAGATGGGGAATTGGTCTACTGGGTAAACGAGGGAGACTTGGCTAGACGCAACTGTTAGGCGATTCGCATGCCTCAGTTATGTCTAGCGATACCGATTCGCCTAATTACTTTAATGTAAACAAGGCGGGAATGCGACTTTCGTCCCTTTTGACCTTTATAACTGCTGGCGTAACCATCGCAAGGGATTTTACCACCTCAAATTTCGCACCTTCATGTCCACCCTGGAGTGTCACTTCAGTCTCATATGTGACGTCATATATGTGACTGCGGTGGCTCTGCTTCTTAAACCGCTTGTCATTTCTGCCCTCCCCCCCCCTTTGTTTTTTTTCCTAGCTCCTAATACGAACAATTACTCGCTCGGTGCCAGGCCTTCTGCGTTTCTGCGCCTGCGCCCTCGTCATCTACTTTGCCTTTGTGCTCTGCTGTTGGGTCATCATTGGTCCCTACCACCTAAAATTTCGTACCTTCATGTCCACCCTGGAGTGTCTATTCAGTCTCATCAATGGAGACGACATGTATGTGACCTTCTCGATTATTGGAGCAAATCAGGGCCTCGGAATCTTCCTCTTTAGTCGCCTCTTCCTCTACCTCTTCATAACCCTATTCATCTACGTTGTCCTCAACATCTTCGTCACCATCATCTTTGAGGCCTACGAGGAGGTGAAGGTGAGCGAATGTCGGCTTCTGTTCTCTCGTCGGCTTAACTCAGCCGCTCACAGCGCACAGGTGGTGACATCGTGCCTTTATTCTTTCTGAGTCCCGCCAAGCTACAGCCGATCCTTTAGGGACTGAAAGAGGCAGGACAGTTTCCTTTCGGTTGTCTGCGGAGGACATGTTTGCGTTATGCGAGTTTCATTCTCACAACTCCTAAGAAGCATGTGGGGGTGAAGCCCATGGACGAGCCGTTCTTCTTGGAGCTCCAGTCTAAGACCTCAGTAGTTGCCTTTTCTGTAAGCACTGTTGGTAATGCTATTCTGCCTACATTACGCGCCGCTGTGCGGGCGTTGGCGGGGCTCTAAAGACAGCCCGTAAGGTACAACGGGACGAGTGAGTTCCGTAACATGATTGGTACGCGCCCCTCCATCATTGTTAGTATAACCAATCACAACCGACAGGACAACGAGCTCGTAGCTCAGTGGTTAGGGCGTTGTACTTCTAACCAACAGGTCGTGGGATCGAGCCCCAGGGGTTGCACACCTCGGCGTTGGGTATGGCTGTCTGACGGTGGCTAATACACCAGAAGTGGCCCTTCCAGCCTCTCTAGTCTTTATCGGTAGCGCTATTCAGCATCGTTTATCTTCAAATAAAGCCCGCTCACCTGTGTCTAAACCTCGTCAACCGTACCGTGGATGGTCCAGACTGCACTACAGATAAGTAAAGCCACTGCGAACTGTGTACAACATCACTATTCATCCAGCTGGTCTAATGATGCAACCACACTACACGACAAATTGTCGCTTCATATCACAACTGTATAGCCTGTTGGGGATTAACTTTCACCGATCTGGCGGAAGTTTAGAACGGGATTTGGACGTGCGGTTTTGTTTGGATTTCTCATCCAAAGCCTTAGCAGTCACCGTCTCCTCTGTCGTTTTCGGTGATACTTCCCTTCTTGGGCATTGTTTATTATCACATGTGCCCAAGCTTCCCCAACCGTATCTTAAATGCTCCTGAATATCCTCTAAAGGCTAGTATAGTCACTGCGAACTGTGTACAGCATCACTACTCATTCAGTGGGCTTGGTGATTTATACCGATAACATGGCAAATGATTGCTCTATATCGCAGTCCGTGGGCGAGGGGATCCCGAATGATGCTGAACCAGTTGGCATGCCAGTTATGTAGACCCGATAACGCAGGGTCAGAGTCAGGATTAAGGCGATCTTCCGCCACCTCCACCCTCGTCCTCCTCAGCTGACCAATCGGATTCCGTCTGGAGGGGCAGTCGGCTTCGAGTGGAAGTACGCCCGGACAGTATCGACCTCAGGCCAGCACAAAAAATGACCGAGACAGTTCAGTCGATAAGTAGTTAGATGAGGCTGTAGTTAGTTGACTCGTCCTACCTTCCTACCAGACGGACTGTATAGATGTGCGTTGGAGACGCGTGAAGAGAGACAACTTCGACAAATGGGCCGCAGACGTGATCCACCGACTGCCGGTCGAGTTCCTCCATCATTACTGTCTCCTAGTCAACTCCAGCGTTGGGTGTCTCGTGGCCAGCTCTTTAAGGCCCAATGCCCCGGCTCCAACCAACCTACCCCAGGCAAAACACTAGTTACACTGTGGCCCTTACGTAGTACCACGATAGATTTCCAACCATCTGCCATAAGTAGGCTCGCGTAGGTGGTCAGTGCCTTAGCAGCAGTAAACATCTCCAGTCACACCCAGCCAGCGTGCACTAAGCGGACTGGACAGTCACAGGACAGAACAGATGTGGTCTGGCTCGCTTTTGATGGACCGCTTGTAGGCAGCTGCATTGCAGTAAATAAACTATAATCGAAAGTATGGAACATCCGAGGCTCGAACTCGCGACCTGTTAGTTAGAAGTCCACGTCTCTAACCACTGGGCCACGAGCCCGTTGCCCTGTCGGTTTCGATGGGGAATATACAATGTTAGGGGGCGCTCACCATATGACTGGCTGACGACGGCTAGTTAGCCAGAAATGGCCATTCCAGTCTCTCTTCTCTTTGCCGGTAATAAAATACTGCCTATACCGTGCGCCTCTGTGCGGCTGCTGGTTGGGCTCGAGAGAGAGTCCGTAAGGCACAACGGAACGAGTGAGTTCCGTAAGAACGATCAGTGAGCACCCCCTACTATCGAAATATGACTTAATGCCTTACAGTTTACTAGTGATCAAAAACCGATGCGACCAAGCTGTTAATATATTCAAAACTGTCACCTACAGGCAAGGGTATGCTAGGTGGCTTCGCCTCTCTGATGATGCATTCGTGCGTAGACCGGCTATTACATCTGAATTTATGAGTATCCAACGGCATTACTTTTGTGTGTACCGGTCTGACCCGATTGCAGTAAACATCGTGGATTGCTATACGACCGCCTGCATGGCCCACAAATCCTTAGCTGAACGTCCAAAAAACGGAAGTACCAATTTCTTTCCCACAATGGATTCATTAAATTGTTCCTTCCGACTTTTCCAGCAAGCAGTCTTGTTGCAGAGCCAATGCTTACAACTCGTTTCTAGAGCCTATGTGGCTAAATTGCAAGGTATACAACTTTTTCGCTCACATTTCAGACAACAGCGAGCGTATGCCTGGACAAAGTTAGCAGCCGGTGGGGAGATAGGTAGCCCCGAAAAGTTTTCTGCTGATGAGGTTGGGAATTGGTCTACTGGATAAACGGGAAGTAATTGGCTAGACGCATCTGTTAGCCGATTCGCATGCCTAAATTACGTTTAGCGTTGCCGGCTCGCCTAATTACTTTAATGTAAACAAAGCGGAATGACGACTTCCGTGCCTTTCGACCTATATAATTTCGGGCGTAACCATCGCAAGGGCTGTTACGGACAGCGCCAGACTGCTAGCCTAAATTAAATCAGATTTTGAGGTTTATAACTTAACTGCATGTAGTGTCGATTGTCAGTTGTTCGGCGCAGATCCTAAAGCTCCCTCCCTCCCCCCTCTATAGCGTCGGAGACGTGCTGTTGCAAGGTAACACATATCACCCCCAGACTGCTTTCCTCTTGCTGCCCTCTGCTCTGGCACGATCGCAGGTAACTGTTGAGGTCTTTTCGAGAAAAACTGATAAGATGGCCAACTATCTCGTCGGGGACCATGTGGGCTTTCCTTTTTTTCTACTATTACTGACCTGAGTGGAAGGTGTGGTCCGTGAATCTGATTAGTCACCCCTATTCACCGACAATTTGAATAAGGACGAAATAAAAGTCCTTCCGTTCATTCTGTCCTCCTCGAGACAGCAGGTCAGACTGCGATGGCCGCGACGATGATAGAGCGCCTACTCATAACATCAAAAATCGCATCCTTGTAATTAAAAGTGATCTTGACTCAGTTTTCTGTGCCTACGTCATGGGTATTGCCGCTGTTCACGGTTATGTCATCACATCTCTTTTAGGAACTACAAGAGCTTGAAGACCACCCACCGACAAATCCGCTGTGGCACTTTATTCAGACGCCGACAGCAGCCGATCTCATTGACGGTAGTGGTGGTGGTGGCGGTGGCGGTGGCGATGGGGGCGACATTGATGACTTCCGCGTGATTGGAGAGGACCCCACCACACCCCCTTCCTCGCTGAATGTAACCACGGCGACGGTCGTTGCGTCGGCCACCGCAAACGCTACATCCGCAACGCCCACTCATCTTTATTGTCAGGACTCCCCAAGCGCTTCTCACCGGCGAAGCTCCCTTCGTCATTCCAGTTCTAGTCTATCCGTAGAACGGACGCTTTCCAAGGTTTGCATATTCCTCTCTCCTCCTCCTCCTCCGCCTCGTCATCATCATCACCATCAAACTTATCATGCATGGTTGCTTTCTATCCAATATTCTCCGTCCCGTCCGCTACCTTTATTTCATTTTCCGGCCTATTTCTTTCCTCCATTTCTCGTCTGACCCTTCATGTCCTCCTGCCTTAACCTTTCACATCCTGGCGTCTGGTCCTTCTACGCCATCAATTTTCCATCTCTGTCAGATTCTTTCAGTCATCTACCCTCATTGCCTGTCTTCCCCTGTCCTCTTTTTCGTCATCTATACGCACCATCGAATATCGCAATTTTTCTCCACTAACTTTCCTTTGCCAACTTCGATTCTCACTCGTCCTCTTTCTTGTCTTCTTCCTGGTCTCTATTACGTTTCGCCCTCCTCTCTCCTTATTTACTTTTTTTGGCAGAGTTCTGTATGCTGAAATAGTGAAGCCGATACTGGAAAATCCACCCCCACGGCACATCGGCGCACTCCTAAATCTGACGCGCTTGGGCCTGCCACTACGGCCTGGAGAATTCCTGACTGACTGGCTAGCTCGATCTTTCACAGTTTTGAGTACCAGGACTCCTGCCTAGCGCGTGGCCCTTACGGCACGCCCACGCGCTTGAGATCTGAGAGGACCGCCCCCCCCCCCCTCCTAATGCAGCCAGGCACCAGACCGTGTGTGGCACGCTCAGATTGACTGTTTAGCTTTGTAAATCACTGCATCCGCACTCACCTCCGGTGGGAGACGGTGAGTGGGGCAGATGCAGCCAAGGTCTGCCTTACTATAACAGCTCAACCGTCAATTCCAGCGACGTCCACCGTGTTTCTAACTCGCATGATGGGCGCAGGGACGGTGATGTGGACGTGAATTATTTTATTGACTTGCGAAGCACCCACCGCACTCGCTCCTCTCCCAACCGCCTGAACCCTCTGTCGAGGCAGAAGGACGGAGGTGGAATCAGCCGCAGGTGGCTGGCTTAAATCTGCGCCTGGGCGGGCCACCACGCACACCCCCAGGTGGCATTTGCTATGGACGCGCATCCCCATTAGCACCTTACGTGCCGCGATCTGGCCTCCGTGTTTGATCTAGCTCATCAACCGCGTATCTCGTTGTAGAGAGCAGAGTACGGACACGTCGCCGTTGCTGTGCCCACTCTGTGAGGCACTCGGGGGACGCCTAAATTTATGACGGCGCGCTAAGTGTTGTGGCTGAAGATACTACTCAGTCCCCGTAGTGAGTACTATGTGTGTGGAGTGAGAGGCCGAAGGACAGAGTCAGGTACAGTGGCCCTCATGCCTGTCGGATTCCATTTGCTCCTACTGTAATCTGCCGCTCGTAGTGAGGATCGCGTTGTGTGTGGTCCGCGTAGATGGGCCGCTTGTCTTTGATAGCAATTGCGTCCATCTCCGGTCATACCGACTGTGTCATGCCACTGACAGACGGTGGGTGTGGGAGGAAAGCGTGAGAAAGATGCGGTGCACGTCTGCTTCTCTGTGAACTAATTCACCCGTAAGACACTGCCCTTTGACCCACCTCCTGGGGCAGTAGTGGGCCTCCTCGTCCTCGGTAGTCTAACCACTGACACACAGTTCCCCTTCGGTCAGCTCCGCCTTTGCTCTTCGAGTCAATGGGGATCCGAAGCAGATCACTGACAGAAAGTTTACATGGTAATGTTTTATGAGTGGCGTGAAGCACGTAACCCCCGGGCCCTCTCTGTGACTTCCTTCACGCAGGAAGAGTTTACAGAACTTGTCGTTAGGTTTTAAACAAAAAGAACTGTCCACTGCGCCAGAAAGGTTTTTCTTGCTCGAATTCCCCGCATTTTTTCTGAAAATGCCGGGATTCCTCGTAGACTGATGTCGAGAGATTGCAAACAGTTCCCATCCTAGTGGTGCATTCTTATGATGGCCTGGTTCGAGAAGAGCGGGCCCTTCCCAGTGTGCACTTGGTGACGTGGAACCTCGGCCAGATGTCTGTCGCTTTTGTAGGGAATGTTTTTAACTGCAGACTTCCATCGTATCTCTACGCTCTTGGACGCAAATTGCGCTCATTCAAGCGAATGGTTAGTAGCTACTGGACGAACAGTTTGCGACCTCATTTATTTACTGTTCTAGAGGCCCCGCTGTCAATTACATGTATCTGCATCAAATGTTTTTCTCTCCCTCATTCCCACCCCTTCCTTGTACATTTCCTCCACTTTTTCTCCTTCTCTAGGACCAGTCATTCGTAGCTTACGGGAGTCCGGACAGGGGCCGTTCGTCGTCTCAGTCGAGTGTGGCAGTTATCCCATGATTCGGTAAGCTGAGGGCCATTGCTTTAATTAATGTGCTACGTCGATTAAAACGTAACATGAAAAAGACCGCTGTCTCTTCTGGTCTCCTTACTCGCATGACCCAATCCCAGACCTGCCAGCTGTCTTACGGATCCGTAAGCACTAGTTCGTGCGCCTACCAACGGAGCCGTCTGGTTTGCTTTCGCCGTCGGAGGGAGAGACCGCGGTTCTGCTCTTTTGCCACCTCCCAGACTCGGGTTCCAGTGAGACATTTGTATGACTTTCTTCAGCGCACATTTCGATGGTGCGCCACGGAAACAGAAAAGCAGTCGTGCCGACTGCCTTGCCGTAGGAAGTAGTCCGTCCTCGGGACATCGTCTGACGCCTCGCACTCACCTGTGACTTCAGCAGACTGACCTCAGCACATCAATCACACGCCGGTGACCTCCCTGGTGGACAGGTGATGATGGCAGAGCAGATTAGCTGGCGCACGCGTGGGTTTATATTTTGAGTCTAGTTCTCGAGTATTTGGCCAGCCTGGCCAATCGCGCGGCAGTACGTGTAAGCAGAGACTGCATTTGAGCCACTGAACCTCCTCTCCGTATCCTTTGTAAGTCCAACCAGAATAATTGATTGATGATCTTCCGATCGTCCAAGAACCCGGTCAAATCATGGGTCTGTCCGCTTTAGTTCCTGGCCTCGTGGGCGACCTTCCTACTCCACTTTTGTGTCTTAGGATTGTGTTGGCATAACCGGTGAAGCTCTCTTGGCCTGCGCGTAGTATTCACCATATCGCAATGTCGCCGCATGGTCCGCTACTGCATATTCGCAGCTAATCTTCACTGAAGGCCGTTTCGTAATCCGCCTAGCCGACACTACGTTTACCGTTTTTTCCCGGGAGTTCTTGTCTTCCAGGTATAGTTTAGTAGTAGTATAGTAGTATATTCTAGGGTAGTAGGCAATGCCCTTGATGACCTTGTTGAAAAACAGCACATACAATATAAATATTGAATGCACATCGTACTAACACTTTGCCAGTAGGATGTGCATTTAACATTTATATTGTACGCACCGTTTTTCAAAAGGGTCATCCTGCGCCAACCAGATCGCGCATGTGGCACGCGCAGACAGGCTGTTTACAGTGAGTGACCGATCTCGTGAAATTTTGACCCGAAATTCTGAAATACGTTTTTGATTAGGGAAGATTACTCAGGTACGGTTACAATATGGATTATTATGCGGCATAACCCTATAATGTTTCGTGCTCGTCAGAATGTCGGCTTTTGAATGCACTCCTTTTTGTCCTCCTGCACAAACTACTCTCGGTAAAAAATGACTACTCAAGTAGCATGCATTTTTCCCATTTACTTTCGATGGTCTTATAAATTCAAGTATGTTTTATAGAAAACACGCATAAAAATATGCTTAACTCTGCTGATTTGGTAGAGAATCACTTTGTATTTAAATTTTTTACCTGAAGAAAGGGTATATTTAGTTTTTGAGGAAGGTTGGTAGAAAATCCCATTGTCTTCCCATTTTTTGCCATAACAAAGGTTATCTTTTGGTTTTAAAAAAGTTTCTAATTTTGAGTCTTTTAAGACCATGCAATGTCCATTCATGCAGCATCGCATATGTCCGTTTGCCAATGCTTCTCATTAAATGAAGAACATAGTCCGCATCTATTGCGATATGTTATGAACTTTGCATGGTACCTTTTAAAAGGTATAGCAGAATGTATGAATTTCCCTACGCCAAAAGCAAACACCTTGTAAACTGAAATCCCTAAAAGCTAATGCAACGACGGATCAGCCTCGAAATTACTCGGGCATAGAGAAACTTTTCCGAAACCTAAAAATACACTTCCTTCCGGTAAAAAAATAAATAAAACGAAAGTGGTTCTCTACCAAACGGATGAAAGAAAGCATATTTCTAGGCCTGTTTTATACAAAACATATTCGAATTTATAAGACCATCAAAAAACAATGTGAAAAATGCACGCTACTTAAGTAGTCCTTTCCTACCGAGTGCGGTTTCTACAGAAGGTTAAAAAGGAGTTCATTCAACATTCAAAATCCTGCCAAGTTCGAAACATAGGATTATGCCGTATAATAATCCATTTGTAACCGTACCTGAGTAATCCTCCCTAATCAAAAACGCATTCGAGAATTTCGGTCAACATTTCGTGAGATCGGTCGCTCACCGTAGCTTTGTCAGCCATTGCGCACGATTCCGCATCCGACCTTTTTGACTCTCTTGAGATGAGGGTCAGGTGGGTGAAGGAGGAAAAAGTGCTGTAGATGCGACGCATTTCGACAGTTACTACAAACTACTTCACACACAAGTCTCCGTCCCTGCGCACGCCCTTCTGTCGGGTGGACCTCGTCGGTAATGACTGTCGGACTTTCAGCTATCTCAAGCGTCTGAAACGCTATCACTGCATGGCTACTGTTTGGTGCGTTTCAGAGCCTACCCGCGGATCCACGATCGGATCAAAGTTAACTGTCACGTGATCAGCTTATGGCGCCACATTTCGTTCCGGCTGGCTGGGAACCGCAGAAAACTCGTTAATGTGCACCTCACTTCAGTTGGAGTACAGGGCCGTCTAGTTGTGGCAACTGCCCAAACCCTAGAACATAATTTTGTTTCCTCCAGACTGGCGTTTTGGCCTAGTGTTCTTCGGTGGCTCAATCGTTGTGGCGTTTTGCGTAGTGATATTAGACTCGAATCATAGACCTGCCAGTGATCGAAGCAATTGTGCGGTTCTCTTCTTGACATCTCACCTTACCTCTCCCTTTTTTTCAGAACGATGCGTATCCGTCGCGAACTGCCGGAAGGTTTTATTCCCTAATTTCTTTTTCTATTGTCAACTGAATTTCCCCCTTCTCTAATTGCTTCTGCTTCTGTAAAGCTGATTATCGTCCCTGCCCACTGACTTTTTTTTAGTAATTCTTATTTTTTCACTTGGATTTTATTTGAATCTCTCCCCACTCCCGCAAGCCAAATCTCAGGAATGGCACGTTTCGCGCCGTCTCTGTTGCTCATGTGGCCACATCCTTTTCCCTGTACATGCTTAATTCTGATTACGGCATCTGCCCTTTCCTGTTCTCTGCGGGGGGGAGCTCTCTCCTTACTGACTGTATGCGAGGAATTGACGTCATCTCTGAAGTCAGGGCCGAAGCCGAGACAAAAGGTGTGAGCTGTGTCATCTGCAAACCGCCTGTGTAGAGGTTTCGAACCAGAAATGGGTCATACGAAGCAACGTTCGCCTGTCCCTCTTTCTCCCATGTCCACCTCTCCTGGTAGACATGGGAGCATAAGAAACGTGCGGACGACAGTCCAACAGTCGTAACCGACGGCGTCCGCCGTCTTCCCATTGGAAGTGGGCGCGCCCCCCGCGGTGTTCTACAGTGTGTGGGTGAATAAAGTCGCCAGATCCGCCTGTTTGTTCATAACCGCTGCGAAGGCTAAAGTATTTTCGCTCGACTCAAAGTGTTTAGACACTGGTATCATACCCGCTAACTTTAGATGTCCGACTTTTTTTCGCGTCGTAAATGTCCGGGATGTCATAATGTTTCCAGCTGGTCGGAAAGCGAGTATTCGTTTAGGTTAAAAAGAAGGGTTTCGAAATGCAGGTCTTTGCGAAATAAGCATGTTTTAATGTGGACGAATGAGAAGGAGATCGGGTCTTGAGGTTGATTTGTAAACTAACGGTTTTGGCTAGGAGTGGCCTCGTCAGGGGTAAATGTCCTTTCAGCTGGTTTGTAGGGTCGGTTCTTACTCAACAGTTTAAATGACTAGGAGGAACCTGTTTAATAAATTTGCGAATTTTGTTCCTTATCTGGGGCTTGAACTTCCCATTGCCTCAACTATCACATTCAGACTTTAAGAAAGCCAGTCTAAGTGACTCCGATGCACGGTCCCTAGTAAGTAAACTGCTAGTTGCTTCTATTTGACTTTCTCCAACTAGATAGCTAGTTAGTGGAAGAGATCGCAAAGTAACTTCAGCATACCGACTCACACTTTGAAAATGATACCGGCAGGCATCTAAACCGAGACATACGTGCTACCTGGCTGATTTCAGTAGCCTTGATTTTTAAAGTGAACGTATTGGGATGGGGAAAGGAGCAGGGCACCTTTAATAGAAGCGATAGACGAGGGGCAGTAGTGTGTATCCACGTGAGAGGGAGTTATAGAAAAAGAGCCGATCCGGGATAACAGCACCTTTCTGCCAAATTGTGTCTGTCGTGGTTATATCCCCGGAAGTCCCATTCAGGCTATTGAAAACTTGCCCTTGAATTAAAGTGTTTACGAACGCCGGGGTCAGAATGGCGACTCGAAGTTGATTGATGCGGCCAAGGCCGAGAACCAGCAATCTGTAATTCCCATGCTTACGACGTCTATCACCTCTCAAGGGGTTTACCCGCATCCCACAGGGAAGAGGTTACACTCTGCATTTCGATATTATTATGAAAAGACGGGAGCCCTTTAAGGAATCTTTTATTCTCCCCTGAAACATTCAGTAAGCAAAGGTTGAAAAGTCTGAATTCCATTTTACGATTTCGAGCAGACCGGGGCACCATTCACTCTCCTAAACGGGTCAACATTTGCGTATGCAAAGGACCCGTTCAAGGGGAGGACACTCTTCACTCATTTGGACGTTTTAGGACAGAAGCAGCATTAGCATGACAGAAGGGTGATTTCGCATTTGTATTCAGCGATTCAGGCGAGACAACTTCTGTGCTGGTGTACTTCTGCCAAAATTCAAATAGTATTGATGTCCACTTAGTCGTTTGCTAGTACTCTTTCCCTCCCGTGCGATAGTCTTGGCGCAGTGCCCTTTCGATTCTGAACATTTTCTACCCCGCCTTCTTTGGGATTTCAGGAAGTGAAAATAGTTGTCTACCTACGGCATATGCTTCAACTGGCACTTCATCTTCCACGTGCTGACAACATTTAGAAGCAACTTGACCACTTGTTGCACGTGAAGTTCATTCTGGTTCGAGCATCATAATTCTGATGCACGAGTACCTGTTAATTATCAGTTTTTTAAAGGAAAATCGAGGGTTGATTGTGACATTTGGCTCCAATTCAGATCCCATTGTAGGGCAGTTTACACAAGACATTTCTGAGTCACCTTGCATCAGTAACAGTTAGGGTCATGCTTGATTTTCCTTATTTTTCAATCTTAAATATATTACTGGCCCAGTTGGTAGCAAGCAAACGTTTCTACGCAGTAGTGTGGGGAGTAATAACAGTGGATGTCTGCAAGGTGCCGTCAAGTCAGCCTCGGTAAGGTGCTGTGAAAAATCACAGAAAAGGTCATTCTTGGCTATGTTTTATTCTTCCACCAATGCCAAACCTTATGAGCTCAGTCAGCATGCGTCGTTCGGAGGGTGATCGTTTATCATATCTCGTTTTGCAGCTTAAATGCTGAGTTATAAACCAGGCTGCTAAGGGTATACGTGCAACATATATTGTATTTCTGTTACCAGGCAATGCCCGTGACGCTATTGAAAACGTCATAAAAAACAGTGATGTTAAATAAACATGGTGTCAAAATGTTGGTAGTAGCGTGTTTGGTTACAGAAAAAATACTCGGCAATGCGGAACTGCAACCCGAACACCAGCAGTTTATTTGAATGTTACGTGCCGAGCGGCAGATGGTCCTTTTCCTGTATAGTTGAGATCATAAATGCAGTTATATTCCATCAGTACGACATATAGTCATTTATGTACGTTGCGGGAAAAAATGCATCAAACGTTCAGGGATGCGTTCCATAGGGAGTGGAATAAGGAAATATAGCTCATGGCTGGCCGTTGACAGTGGTGCAGGGGAGCCGTCGTTTATTGAAAATCGAACGATCCAACTGCTTTTTGAATACGACCACTGTGCCATATGTCGCTATTTCACTTGGAAGTGGGCTTCAAGGTATAAGTTCCCGCTGACTCAATGAAAAATGCCGACGATCTGGGCATATACGCTCCCGTATGACATTATACGATGTCAACGCAGGTGACCCATTTGCTAAAACCCAAAGAAATCTTCCGACGTGCGCGAAAATCAATGCCCGCGGTTAATGTGGAATGCGCATAACAAGTCAAATCTCATTTGTCTACTGGATGGGCTAAACAAATTTAACTGAATCAGTCTTCTCGGATATGACAGTGTCCTAAGACCGTCGACCAGTTTTGTCATCCGTCCTAGAACCTGCTCGATGGCATCATTGCCTTTATTCATTCAGGGCATCTATGCTGGCATCTCATATTCCAAATGTGGTATGGATAGCAGTGCTCGTAGGACAGCAAGTTTGAACTTCTCCAGACACCTAGGTCGTTGAGCGTTTCCACTTCTTTTAGTGGAACCCCATTTGTGGTGTACTGGTGTTTTGGGAATCACCTCCGTGTGGATTTCAAGCGCAAGACTACATATTTGGATTTTTTAGACGCTTGAGATCACTTGAGATTGATTTCTTGACTGGGCTAAGGTTTTCGGGATAGCTGTCAGGTGTTGCACAGTCAGAATCTTTTTGTTATCAACAGTGAAATAAAATTTATCTTATTCATTATATTACGGGCCTAGTCAAGGTACGTGGCAACTGTACAGATCTTGATTATTTTCTGAATGAATAGCTTAATGGCATTGCACTCCAAATAACACAAAACACAAAAATTCCTTATAATTCACATGTGATAAAAGTTGATGCGGAAAGGCAGTGAGGTAGAGCAGTTTACTTATAAAAATTATAGCATTCGGTAGTCTGATATGGTTAAAACAATCTTTTAAAACTTCAGGAAAAAAACCCAAAACTAACTGCGCTATTTTGTGGTCGTTTCCACTACCTGGCTACGGATAGCCTCTAGACATTAATTGCGTTGTGTTTGGCTGCATCTCGAGGTTTTCAATATGTCCTGCCGTGTCACACAGATGATTGAAAAGCGCATAGTTATTCAACATGACTATTTGCTGAGGACCTGTTTATATTTCAGTGCAAGGCTAAGAAGGTAGAAACTTTCGAAGCTGCAGGATATGTGACAAAACGTAGGTCCCATTAGAAGTTCACCAAATGCTTACTAAGATAGGAGACGTCGAGCGCATTTAAGTTCTCAACGCCGCTGTGGACACTTTTTGACGTCTACCTGTTAAGCACACCATCTCAAACAGGAAAGCGATGATTTTGTCCCTCCTCGGTCAGATTATAAACTTGAGTCCGCTTAATTCATTTTCTAAGTGAAAAATGATCAGACGTCAGAAATCCTTACGTTATGCGTATAGAGAAGCAGAAAAGGAAGACTGATCGAACCTAGAAGTAATTTAATATCTGGCGTCTCATTTGCTTTTACTCACGGGTGACAGCCCTGGTGTCACTCTCTCATCCATACTGTTGCTATGGTGCCCATGGTTTCTGCCCCCCAATTTCGTTGTCATGGCCGTTGAGCCTCCTGATCTACTTTGCAGCAGTGGTTTGTTGCCTTTAATTTGGTTATTTCTGTTTCCACACTAATCATATTATCTATTTATGCTGAATTACGTGCAAGATTCATAATCTGCAAATCCGGGGTTCGAGAGAACAGTCATGAGAAGTTAAGGTAATAGTGTAGCGGCTGAAGACATCACAGGGTAGCACACACGGGTAACGTGGAGCACTAGATATAAATCCTGACTAATCTGATCTGAAGAGTGTTGTGAAACAGGTCAATGATCTTATCAAATCCGACAGTAGAAAAAGTCAAATGGTGCGCATACGTATACCAAAAGCAACTAGATATGTACATAGGGAAATGTTGAAAAATACAGAGGAGGGATGAGAATTAATTAATTAAATATTTTTATTAAAGACCCGTCGGGGTACCATCAAAGCAAATAAAAATAAATTTACATGCGAATTCTAGACGAGGTAGGCAAAATCTGTACACAGTGCAATATATATTTTCGAGATTAGTAGTCCGTTAACAAAAATGATATGCGAGGGGTGAAAAAAACTCCTTATGAAAATTTAAAAATGATTGGATTAATATTACAGGAGAAAAAACCCTCGAAAAAATTGGATCAGAAAAATGCTGGCAGGACTGGCCTGCATGTGGCGGTATAGAATGGATTATAATCGGACATCGCCAGAGCCGAAATAAATGTCAGCCGTATATGGCATTATATAACGGATTTCATAAAGAGGTAAGTAGGCGGGTCGGTCAGGACTGGCCTGTATATGGCCTTTAATAAGGCAAATAAGTGGCGAAATTGAAAACGAGTCTCGAGCTGATAGGAACCCGGATGCGGTAGGTTACATTCATCAGAGTCCATCCGAGGATAGGGCAAAGGAGATGCGACCAGACTACTAGTATTTGGCGAATATAGAAGGCTTCGCCAAGAGCGTCGATGGAGCGCATTCTGTGTGGGCACTATGAAAATCAGTCTCGAGGCGATAGGAACCCAGATGCGGTTGTTTACATTCAACCGAGTCCATCTGAGGATGGGGCAATGGAGATGCGACCAGACTACTAGTATATGGCGAATACAAAAGGTTTCGCCAAGAGCATCGATGGAGCGCATTCTGTAAGGGCACGATGCATGAACTAAAAAATTGGAAAAATTAACATTTCTGACGAGGGATCTTAGGAAGCGAGACTACTCACGAAGGAAGGAAACATGAACAGATACGGAAATTTAATGGTGGCAT
>CACRXP010000019.1:1908478-1940702 GCA_902702965.1 Spirometra erinaceieuropaei | reverse complement strand
TTAGCTTTGTATGCAAATTGTAAGGGGTCGGAAAAACTGGAAGAAAAAGGCTTTATGATATCTAGGGCAACTCTCTCAGCAAGCTTTAGTATTGCGAAGGAGCAGGCAATTGGGCGAAAAGATTTAGGACCAAAGTTAGCAGGCTTTTTAGGGATGGGAGTCATTCTCACTGTACGCCAGGCGTCGGGAATCTTGGACTCCATGAAAGACATGTTGATTAAGTGCGTTAACATAGGGGCTATCTGAGAACTGCAAGATTTAAGAAGAAAAGGCGAGACACCATCCGGTCCGGCAGCTGTTGATCCACGGACCTTTTTAAGGTGTTTCTCTACTGTTGCCAAAGACACGGGTTGGAATGTACTCGGTGATAGGGGAATGTCTTCTAAGGTAAGATGGGAGTCATTGTGACTAAATATAAAATTTTTATTTAGGGAGTCTAAATCTGCATCCACATGCACCAGCGTGTTGCGATGGCCAGTGAGACGCTTAAGATTTTTCCAAATCTCAGCTGAGGAAGGGGGGGGAGGGGGGGGAGTAAGAAGAGGAAAAAAGTTGGCTGACAAACAGGCTGTTTAGTCTGTCAATCTCTGTTTTTATTAAGAAGGTAACGTCTTTAAGGTTATCACGTAAGCCTAGCTTGTAAAGGAGTTCTTTTTTACGTCTTAACGATTTCAGATAGGGGGAAGAAATTCTATCCGGTCGTACCATAACAGTATCAAAAGGGCAGCAAATATCGAAAATTTCCTTTAAAAACGCTGTCAGGTTGGAAGAACAGGATTCAACATTAGAATGTTCAAGGAAAGTGGAGATAGTAAGAGAAATGCAAGTCTGAATCATGAGAATGTTTTGGGTGGACGTGTTGCGAACCTTAACCTTTCTCTCAGGCTTGGCAAGCAGTGCACGTTTTGAAGTGGAATAGATTTTTGGAAGGCACAATAAAGTGGAATGGTCAGAACCTGACAATGGAGCCCTGTTTTTTACGCAAAAAAGCTTGCTATGGTTAGTCAGAATATGATCAAGAGGGGCATCTGTGCGAGTATTAAAGAAGACAAGATCATCGAAGCCTAAAAGTGTAAGAGGACGTAAATTCACGCGATTAAAATCACCGCATAAGAGAGTAAGATAGTCGCAGGATAATATAGCAATTTTTTCTGAGAGGAAGTCGAAAAAACGGGTTAATGCGCCTTCACAGGAAGAGGGGGGAATGTAAATACTAACAAATATGATGCCTTTAAAATAACTTAATAAACGGGGCTTACATAAAACAGCGATTACATCTATTGAATCATCAGAGTAAGAAAAAAGGGACTTACAGTCTCTACACCATAAACTCTACCCATAAACTCACTGTCAAATATAAAATGAAATCTCATTGCCTCGGTCTCTCATCTTCGATTCCGATTATAATGCCTGTGCGCTGGTATTGCTGAATTATCTGGCCTGAATTCGGTCGACAACTTTCTGACCTGTAATCCTATGTCCCTTTTGCAGTGCAAAGACCCTTAAGGCACCTTGTATTATAGATAGATAGAAAAATAATTTTTATTGAAAACCCGTCGGGGTCCCATCAACGCAAGTTAAAATAAGTTCACATGTGAGTTTTAGGCGTGGTAGGCAGAATCTTTACAAAATGCAATTCATAGTTTCTGAATTAGTAGTCCATTGAGAAACATAATTGTGATGAAACTACTTGGCCTATCTTAAACTGTCAGATAGTCGAAACGGGCTGATATAGGATGAGCTTCATACTTCGTCCGTGGGTTCACACCAGAAGCGGCAGCGGCGTATCCTGTTATACAAAGGCTGTACCTATGGCCAGTAATCGTGATGGTATTGACTCATGCTCAATATAAGCATACGAAGCAGCTATACAACAATGACTTTCCTTTTCAACACAATGTAAGTTGTCACACTATTGTCAATTGCTTAAACAAAATATACGAATAACTCGTGGTTATTCCTCTATGAACATTCCCTAAGCAGGAATTTGGGCTTCAAAGAGAGTTAAGGCAGCTCACAGACGTGAATAATTGCAGAAAATGAAGACACACTGAAATTATTACCTTGCCAAGTAAGAGAGCATGTTGTCAAGTTGCTTGATGTATAAAATTTCTGCATGTAGCACTTTTGGATGAAAGTGTCCAAGTGTGGTCTGTACCCTGACGAAACCATCAACAATTGAACTTAAAACTCTACTGTAGACTGCATAAGGTATGTATTTACCGATTATGTTATTTTTCTGTAAGTGCTTTGCATATATTCGGTTTCCCGAAATTGCCTGCAATATTTACTAAACTTGTGCCGGTCAGACATCATGGCCGCTCTAACGTCACTGTTCAAGACCTCGCTGCCTCAACGTCGTCAATTCTTTTGCAGTGAGCCGTTCCAGACACGCTGACCTGAAGTCGCACGACCGACAGCTCGGGCATACCTGCGTCCGCACAGCCGCAGCTGCCCATGCAACCATTTAAACACGTCTCTCCCTGAAACCGCAATCTAAGCCACTGGGACATTACCTTTGGGCAAATGCAACACACACGGACCGGACATCACTTGAGTTTGGCCCACGAGCCTAAAAAGTGGCTGCCACCACTGTCCTCGAGACTCTCAGGCCTGACTGGACGCAGTCAACACCACCCTGGTTTCACCAGCAGCGGCTGCTGCCTGAGAGGACAACTCCGGATTCTGTTCACAAAAAACCCTGCATTCTGGTGCCTTGTGTCTCTTCTTTAAACATGGTATTTGGGCTGGCGATAGTAGCGCTCTGAGTACAGACATACACACATCACTTGGTCACGACAAACTGCAGCAAATAGGGGATATCTTAAATCTCGTTAAGTGTCCTGCAGCGTCCTGCTAGGTTTCCGAATGCATACATGCTTTGTAGAATTGTCTTAAACCTAACAAACTATTCGCTAATAAGATACCCTTTTTCTAATGGCCTTTTGTTTTTATGCTACATTTTCATGGTTCCTTTGAACTCTCACAGTTATGATTCGACCAATCAAGTGAGGGTGAAGTTTTTTTCTCTCTTTCAGTGAAAACATTTGTTTAAGAATGCTACATCCTATCAGGTATTAAGAAAACAGTATTTTTATTTTCGTTTTTGCACTTTTCTTCCAGAGAGGGGTTTGACAGTATGGATTCTCACGAATAACAGTCCATGAATTTTTTGTATTTTTTGACCTTGATGAACACACATCCTCCTCTAGGTACATATCTATGGGCGAAAGCAAGAGTAGTCACGATCTCTTAACCAGGCAGAATTTTATGCCAGACAGTTGGACGCCTGTGTATTCAATTTGTCATGCATTTTTATGGGTCCTTGAACAGCTGTTCGGTTTAATAGTGTATCGTACAGAATGCTGCTATAGTGTTCTACAACACCACTGCCGCTAGCTACGTATACAGACTGAAATTAAATTGATTTTCAATTCATATTAGGAATCGGCTTTCCTAACATTTCAAAATTTCGTATTTCTCACTTATCTTTATAACGTTATACAGATAAGTGAGAAATACGAAATTTTGAAATGTTGGGAGAGCCGATTCCTAATATAACGTACGTAATACGTACATCTGTACAAATTAACATCACGATCGAGATGTGTATATATATATGCACATGTATTTAAATGCACACCGCAGCCCGTCGGTACATATCTTTAGTCCCGTTATGAATTTCCATTAGGCGGAGCTGGTGCTGGCAGGGTAATCTCGGGCAACTGTTAAAAGAGTCATGCCCTGCGGGCAATACATGAAACGTTAAACAGACTGCACAACATCGCGCACAGAAACTTGGAGACTGCAGAGGACGTTTATCCGTCTTTTTGACGTGATGTTCATCCATGGTGTAATGTTCTAGTAGCCATGATTCTGTAGTGATGTGTGAACTGACCGCCTAATACTAGTGGCGAGCACGCGGTCTCTTTCGTGTCCTCCAAAACCGGCTTATGGAGTCGAGCGACGGACCATTTTCAATGCCTGGGTTTGCACCTACTTTCTCCACGTCAGGCTATAGAGACTTTTCCTCGACGATATATTCCGCACCGTGTGGTTAATTCAAAGTTCAAACGTTTCCATGATTACTCGTACTGACTCCTACATCGTTAGCAGAAGCATGTTACACAAAATTCCATGCTTTTACAGGAAAGAATGGCATGATGTATGCGCAAATTCCGTTGTTCTTTACTCTCTACCGCCCACCTTGCTCCTATGGTCAGCCAGTCATACATTCATTTATTCAGCCGTTGCAGCACGTGTTATAATTTGTTTTTGGGTGGCGATTCTTCTTTTATAATTATCACAAACGTTACACATGCAATAAAAATAACCCAGCAGTGAAAGCATGCGGTGACACATCATGGAATGTGTTGATCGTACCAATAACTCTGAGATTATCGTCCACGTCCTTAACGAATTTCCTAATCATGATTGTGATCCATTCAGGGGTGAAACACTTGTCTTTCAGGGCCAGATATGATGACCGTTGTGACGGTCTTCTCTGAATTTTTTTGTCGAACAGAGGCTCACACTCAGTGTTTTACTGCGATTTCTAGATTCGACAATGTCTCGTGCCCTTGGGTGCATTCATCTGTTTTTACAAGTCGCTTGTTAAAAATTTCATAGAACCGCCCACGATGCGCAATTAAAGGCGCAACACACCGCCTTATTTTCGGTCGGCCACTGAGTCCAAAAATCTAAACTTTTTCGAACTCATCAACAGAATACCCACGATATCCTCTGAGGCACTAAAATCGTAAAAGTGCTCCCGGGTTCCCACAGGCTGGAATGAGCCGAGATAGATAAACATTTCAGCCTTTTTGCTCAGTTAATTTTGTCATTTAACTTATCAGCTAGACCTTTGCAGTTTATAATGCTATTGCACTTTATTTAAAAATACTACGTCAGAAAAAAACATGAACCTGAGAGCATTCCGTATGTTTTCCTCCCAAAATGTCTACCAAACACTTCCTCTCTTGTCTTTTGGGAGCGTTTTCTTGCATTTTTATTTATTTTTTTGACTGACGGCCTTTAACGCCTCTCTAGTTCGCAAGCACTCAGCAATCCAGTTATCGTATATTGTTATGGCCAAACCATCGTCAGGACCAGCTTAGGACATGTCTAGTACCTAACTTATGCCCTAAGTTTTAATATTCACGATTTTCCCTAACCCCCGGCTGCTCGCCACTCAGTTTTTCTAATAACTGACAAGCACAGGGCAAATCTTTCACATTCTGTCATAAGAAACATTCTAATTCCGTTTTCCGCTTTGAAGTTTTATCCGACTCCCGGATTCCCTCTTCTAAAATTTCAACAAATGGCCAAGTGTCAAATTCAGTTGTCGCATGACAGTCGGAAAATGGATTTCTATTTTGCCCTTAAGGCCGGCGGCTAGATTTGGTGCGGGCTGCCGTAAAAATATAAATATATTTGGCCCTTTTCGTAAAGTGTCTTTGGACTAACTTTCATATTCCATTCAGATGGCATTTTTGAGATTTTAGCAATTTTCATTTATCTGTGAATACTCTGATTGCTTGTAAAACTATCTTTTTGGGCCTGACTCCTGAAATAGGCGAATAGGTTGACGAACTGCAACGCCGACCCATTTGTAACGTCAACGTGCGTTCGACCTGTTTGAGGCGACTGCTCTTCTTAACGTCTGGCTGTCACTCGCCCGAGCTGCATGATGATTCTCCACAGCACGCCCGTCAAATATGGAACTTTCAAGATTTTGCGGTTCAGCCTCCGACATGAGCGAGGCGATCGGTATTTGCAATACACATCTAAGTTTTGTGGACCTAATAGATCTTCCAGCAACAGCTTGGAGGTTGAGAGTTCGGAGAGACCAGATTTGGTTTCGCTCGCAGCAGACCTTCTTCAGTTGCCAAAGTTTTTCCATCGTTCATTGGTTGCTTATCAAATAGCTGACGGACAAACGTGAACTGCGCAAGGTGTTCTGGTTTGCCTAAGGATCGTGTTACTAACCAGCCCACCGATTTATCGGTTTAAGTCCCCTAGTGTTCACCATCTGCCCTACCCGGTATTTTCGCCATAAAAAATCAGCTGGTCATATTAATCGTCCGTTTGTTTATCGATGTCTTTTGATTGCCACAGTTGGCGTCCATGAACGGAGTATTTCGAAGTAAAGGAACTGTAAACGTTTTCAGACATTCGACTTTGTGCCTGCTAAAATCGCGACTTGCCAGTCGCATGTAGAATTCTATCATTTGCGCCTCTCATTAGCTTCTGCGGGGAGCTGATTACTCACCAGAAAAAATCGTGATCTGTCTATAGTTAGAGGAAGGGCTTTGTTCTTGTCCTGAGCCGGTTATATTGAGGGTAATCAAGTAACAAGACCATGGCTAAACTTTTGACCTCTTGGAGGAGGTTATTAATTTCCCTTTATTTTGAGATTTCCTGAGCTTCACACAGGAGACCGTGGAGAATAAACACCAACAGGCATTCCTTTAGGTGCTCATTTCCGATTTCGGTGCTGCGTAAGACGTGGTTGAGTTCTGTCCATAATAGCACCTACCTGTTCTTTTTGGGTGGCTTAGCCTAATTCCCAAAGTCATCTTTACAGATGTATTGCCTCTTGGTTGCTAGGATTTCATCGTGAGAGCGCCTGACCTTTGTGACCTTCGCCATAGGTTTTAATACTTACAGCTGCCTATCCATTCTCTTGTTGTGTGTATCGCCATTGTAGCATGCATTTCCACACTATTAGGTGACAGACCACAAGACTGCCGGAGTTGAGGTACACAACCACTGCTTGTCCTTTAGAAGTACATGTTAAAGAGGGACCTCTCGTTGAGGAAGTCTAGACGGCAAAAGGGTTGAAGAGAAATGCTATAGTAAATCCTCCGGCGCTGACCCTTTGACGAGTGGGTGACCGCATGTATGTGCCGCATTTTATTTTCGATGGACCTGCCCCATCATTATTAGTAAACATCTCCATGTTAAAATCTTCCTATGCGCCCGTTAAGTAGGGTCACTACTATCTTATTCAAAGTCATGGTAGTTTTCGAATTTGTGGAAGCTTCAGATCTGCCATGAGTCGAGACCATTGCCTTATATGTTGGAGTTTTTCGACCTACGTGGAACAAAGAAGTTACTTTTAAAGGGCACCGATGTGTCAGGTGCCCGCTTCCTTGAAGGAAACCTCTAGGACGGAGTTGGACTTGAGTGTCATTTCAGGAAGCTCTGGTTCAGAAACCGAACTCAACTTAATTCTCGGCTCGGTTTAATGCTGGTTTACAACATTATCCTCCCGCTTGCGAGGTTTAGCCCTTGATTTGCTCCCTCTTCCCTAGAGATGAGCAGCTCCTTAACACACCACCGTTCTTTATCGTATTCCTGAGTCGAATCCCTTTCTCGTCTGACCTTCATACTTGCGGGGGCAATTGCGACATGGAATTAAGTGAGAAGACTCAATCAGTAAAGTAAAGAAGTCCATTTATCTAGCGTCTAGGGACATAGTCACTGGAAGTAACAGGTAATGGATACGCCAAGCAACCACTTGGCAAGGATGTTACGGAAGCAATAAACTGCCTCTTCGCGCCACGCGGATTTTGTGTTTTATGCAGACTGGCTGTACCCGTCAGGTTTCAAGTAATGGGGCAAACAGACTCACTATCGCCGCAGAAAACTCCCAAAATTGTTTACTAGGTCAGGTACAGCTGCGACCAAAAGACTACGTTGGAGGCACTGTGTGGGTACTTTTGAATCGAAATGGCCGAACACTTCAAGTGTTAAGGAGCGCCCCTCTCTCGAACTGACCTTGCCTCGCCTTCGGGATCGTCGAGCTGTTTGAGCCATGGTTCTCCGACCCACAGTTTATCAGTCACTTCCCCCTCTCTCTCCCTCTCTATCTCTCTCTATTTAAACCTAAGACTGCCTGGGTAGAGTAATTGGTCACACGGAGAGAGCTCGAATGATTCAAATCGCCGTGTGGTTATCGTGCCGATTAACTACATCGGTTATAAAATCACGGCCACTGACGACTCACATGAAGACGACCGGACCATGACCACACCAAGTGCGAGTGTGTGCCATTAATGCAAGAGCTGAAGTCCTTGTGCACCGGCTAGCCCTATCTGTTACTCTCTCCGATTAGGAGCTAAAATGTGGATCAGAAGTGCTAAACAAATACGGTCTCTGTTTCATCGATCGAGTCATCTTCTAAAACTGCCACCTTGTCTCGGCAACTAAGACAAATAAACAAAACCGAGTTTCACACATGCGTTCGGTCCCCCTTTTATTCGCATACTTTTGGTCGCATCGATCTATCTACACGGCGTAAACGCATACTTCTGCGCGGAGATGCATTATGTAGCCTGTGATATGTTTCTGGTCGAGTGTGGGGGAGTGGGCCATAGCTTTGATCAACTTTTCAATTTGTGAGCAAACAGAAGGACACTGGCTACTTCTTTCGACGAGACCACATAGACACGGGGCCACTGCATGCAACAGAACCCTAATCTGTTTGCTTATCGTAGGTCGACTGATAAAACAGCTGGTAGGCTGTTTTGTTGGTTACCCCAACGTGATTTTAAACTATGATCCACCATCAAGGAGGAACAGTGCCAAACCCCATGGGGAGGCTCCCCGAGACTGTGTCTGTTCAACCCATACCTTGTAGACTGCTTTGAGCAACGCAACACAGATTCCATGTCACGATTGCCTCTGCAATTACGTCAGCCCGACAATCCACGTGGGGGAAGCTGACACCAGAAGGTGATCACTATCTGAGATCAAAATTCAGTGAACTGTCCTGCTGTCTGTCCTGTCTCGCTACCAGTTAATCTGAGCTTGTTTTCAGTCAGAGACACATTCAATGGATGCACAGTTAGACTAGACTGGTGCCAGTGGTCTCCATATCTCTCTGACTGTGAACCCTTCACATTTTCGTAAAACTCTGGAAAATGATGCTGCCACTCCACAGTTAGACTCCTAGTTCCTTAGTCAACTGTCTCTCTAATATTTTCTTCCACATAAAGAAGCTCGCCACATTAATTTTCTTGATGAAATTTTGACGATAAAGACTCGTGCGTCCCACACATCGAGCACAATTCGTCTTCACGTCTGTTAAATTTGCAGAATATGTAAACACCATTTTACCCCGGGGGAAAGTTATTAACTTTAAGAAAATTGAACGCAGGGGGCTGTTTTATGCTTACTTTTCAGTACTTATTACCTCCTAGCCCTCCTAAGTCATGAAGTGCTTGCCCGTTGTACTTTGTATCAGAGCTTTCAACACTGCGACGAAAAACCAGGGGTCTGGGTTTTCCCGCTATCAGCGGCTCCTTTTGAAACTATTTTGGGGTCTGTGGCGTGGTTCATGGCTATCGGAGGGTTTGACACCAATTGCTACCAGCTGTGGTAGTGGATTCCTCGTTCTTTCCACCCAACTAACTGGCCTACTAGCATTACAGTCACATTCACTCATCCCTCTGCGTCTCTTCCATCAATGTGACCTGCGTTTATTCTTTTTGCCTACCTTCGTCCTCGCCATTTTCGTTCTTATTTCGCGCTCCCTCTTGGTGCGTTCTTTTTGCGGTCTGAATGCTTTGGGCTCGATCTTTTCGCTTTTTCTAAACGCGGGGTAAGTCATATCTTGCCTCCAGAGGGGGGTGGCGCGAACATTTTATGCGATGGGATGACGGTGTAGCGAACACATGCGCGTGAGGCCTTTTCCAGTCAACACCGGACCGCAACCCATACGCATGCACGCACACCGAACATGATTTACACATAGTACGACATTAGTGAGTCAGCGGTACCCCCAAAGTGGCCGTTCCATCAGTATTTCCGAAATACTTGTTTTGCTTTGCACTAACTACTCTGTAAAGAGGAGGTTGTTAAGCAGAACAGACGAGTCGTGTCCTAACTTTCATTCTCCCTCACACTCAACACGGCTCAAGGTAGTGGCCGCAGTTGCTACAGTGGAGCCCCTTTTTCCTCATTTTTGTCCACAAAGTCGAATCGTTACTACTGATAACCCAGTCTGCAGTCGGACATGGGATTATGAACCCCCCGTACTACGGCTGGCTTTGCGCTAAATTCCAAGGGGTGTCTTTTCCCGTGTCCTAACCCTAACCTTAACACTGATCCCCTTCCCTCTAGCTCTAACTCCCCTAGCCCTAACTCCAACCCCCGCCGGAATTTGGGGCTTCAGACGGTCCAAACTCCTGTACCCGACCCAGTCGCTTATTCCAACGCAACGACAACCCCCAGTTGGTCAGATGTGGTTATGTAGCTGCACCTAAAGTAAACAAACCCCGGCCACCTGTGATAGTGGATCGGTGGTCCGAGGGTTTTTTGCAGGTAAGGCCGGGGCCAAGTAGTTGTGTGCAAAAGAAAAATTATTGGGAATGCGCGGTTTCACTTTGAGTGGTTGAGAAATAGGTGTCCTAACCCCTAGCCCCAATCCCAGCAGTAGGCGGTCCATCAGGTGGGGCTGCATAACCACATCTTACCCCACAGTTTTCTACAGCTCCATTTTTGACTTGAATAGACGGACGGTTTCACATTATCTCTGAACCAAGTCACTGGCAAGTGAACAGATGTTGAACGATATCGTTGACCAAGTCGATGCTGTTCGCACGGTTTTGTGAGTCTCCGACAGCCCCTGTTTGTCCCGCCAGAATTCGCGTGCGTGGGGGTACCCGTCCGGTCATTCCTTCTCTTTTGCCGTGAAGGTTGGACCATACGCGTGCAAGAGAAGCGAAGTATAGAGATGTGCGGTCCTCTTTGGCGCAGAACACTCTTTCGACTGAAATACGCCGACTCCGCCTCGAAGTAGGGACAACATCACGAGAGTATCTCCGGCCATCCATAAGAGACGATTGGGGGTGATTTTGGCACACAATTTGTCAGCTGCCGCTGCCTGGTTGGTCAGCCCAAAACACGCATCGGAACGGTCGTTCGAGTTCTCTGGATCCACTACTGTTGATCGCTGCGGGTGAACGCGCACCACACGAGGCATCCTCAAGACCGGCAGCTCGCGCGCTGTCACTGCCGTACAACTACTGGTCAACCCGTGTAACAATCGTTAGTCGATATATGTGGTTTAGGTTTAAGTCTATGCACAGCCTCGTCCCATGCTTGGAAAATCAGTCGCTCCTTCCAGAAGAGGTGAAGCCAGTTTTGGTATGTCAATTGCAGTAACGAATATCATGACCGAATTAGCAAATGACCTACTTTTCAGGCCTTAACGCCTCGGTGAACCCATAAATTTGAGATCTGACCGGAGACAGAGCTAGACTGGAAGATCTTCAGTAGTATTCTAGCGTACGTGCAAACCTAACCGCAGTTAATTAGAAATAATCGTGAGTAAGTCCTTACTTGAGCGAATAAAGTGCGATGACGGCGGTTTTTGAGCTATGCAATGGATTATGTTTACCTTTCAATAACGTAACAAAATCAGGCTGCTTTGGGATCGTCGCATGAATACTAACAGCCTTTCAAGAATATCACCCTGAGTATCACTTAGATACATCTTTCTACTTTTTCAAATCGTCAGGAAGACAAATAGAGCGGAAAGGATGAAATAACGCTCTGATAAAACGGCGGTCTGATGGCATATGATGATAAAGACATCTCTCAGTGGCATGAACACCCGTTCATAAGTTTGCTCTTCCCCAGCCCCTCCCCCCGGAGCAAACAATTCCCGAACAGTGGTGATAGGAATCAGGAGTAGGCGACAACCTGCCAGCCTACTAGGCAAACAAACAGACGATAACGGAAGGAGTTACTTGACCCTTCGTAATCGTCATCAACAGATGTTGCAACTGATTTGTTCTGTTTGCCCATTCCCAGCTGGCCCCCACCTGCGACTTCCTGCAGGGATTTTAGCTCGGATATGTTGTTGACCAAGCGACTGCATCCCATCTGTTAACTGACTGCGCCTGGTTCGTGTTTTGGGTGCGATGACTGGCTGAGACTTAGGCTGCTGATATCTCATTCGTCCCCCGTCTTTGTCGATACAAGCGAAGGGATCAGTTACAGGAGTTAGTTGAGGAGGAGGAGAAGAAGATCTGATCGCTGAAACATGGATCTCCTTCGTCGGGTGGTTCGGATTCTCACTCGAACCCATTCTGAGAGACGACTACAGATGGACACAAGAGGAGCGTAATTACTCGTCCTGCTGTGGTATGGAGCTCGATCTAGAGCTCTCGCGGACGGTCGCGTAGCGACTAGACAGAGACTACTGACACAGACCCTGGAAACGGGGGGTGGCTGTTTCTGGCATATGAGCCGTCATAAGCCAGCATTGCCTAGCCGCATGCTTGTGGGCACTTGAGGCTCAAACCTGCACTCTCTTGATTATCAGTCCAAAGCATCAACCGTCGAGCCACGGGCTCGTTGTCTTGTCCGTTGTTATTAGAAATATTAACTATAGTTAGATCTAGAATGGGGAAGGCTGGCTGACGACAGTTATTAGCCCAGAAACAGCCATTGCAGACTCCCCTGTCTTGATTGCTAGCCTCCTTCTGCACGCTTTCTGATAGCTTGCAGCTCCCGTGTTTGTAGCCCATGGCTGCGATGATGGTTTGCTAGTCCACATCCGAGCCCTCAATTGTCATAATCTTGTCACGGGTGTTGGCCTTGGTGTGATAATCACTCGTCCACATGGATCACGGATGCTGCCACTGAAAACATTGTTCGCTCACTTGATTAATTACTCTACTCAGGCGGTTCCAACATTGAATATGGAGGGGGAGACCACTGCGCCTGTTCATTGACCAGGAATCACACAGTTCGCGGCTTGCGCGGATCCCACCTCCCTCAAGAATTTTAGACTTGAAGGCGTGACCAGTTCTCGTCCATTACTCTTCTCCGTTGCTGCCTCTAACGCTTTTTTCTGTGTGTCTGGATTCCATTATCTTTCTTTTTTACCTATTTAGGAGAAAGTGATTGAGGGAGAGAGAGTTGGCTTAGCCAACTTTAATTTCACTCCCATCGGCACTGTGCATGAATACCTTCCCGTTGTCCTTTCTAATAGGCGTGACTCTTTTTGCTTTTGTAAATCCATATCCAGTGCTGCGCTCGCTCGAGCAATTCCGAATTTTTGGTGACTCCAAACTTTCAAGTTTTTTCCCTCTCCATGTCCCCACCGTCCTAACATCGTGATCGCGCGTCTTCCATGCAACCTCGGGGACGACTTTTTCTGAGTGCCCGAATGAGCGCACGATTAGTTATTGCCGGAAACCATTCTAATCTGCGTACAAAGTTTCATGTGCACAATGCTGTTTTCATTTTGCAACCCGCCCTTTCATGAGTGTGGCGTTAATTTTGTTAGCCAGTAGTTGATTTCTGAGATTTCAGTGTACATCCCTTCTCCCTGCTTCATCCCGACTTTTCGTGCTGTCTTTCTAATTTGTACTCCAGCTGCCTCACTTGTCTATTTCCCTGCGCTCCAAACTCGTTCGAACGTCATTACTCCATGATAAGCTGCCACCTCTTCAAGTCTGGAGGTGATAGCAACTGGCTGCGTACTCGGGTGGGCGGTCGGCATGCCAGTCGATTTCATGGTTGGAATCTAGCCTTCGGGTCACCACATGACATTTATCTTTGCGGCTGTTACGTTGAGGACACGGCCCCCATCGGAGATGTGGGCAGGAACTCAGACCAACTGGTCTCCCACCACATCGCCATTTTGTGGGCGTGTTCATGGCTTTCGTCCAATCCGCGTTTTTTGTCTAATAAGTGCAGTTACTTTATATGAAACCACTCCGCTCGGGATTTAGGCTACATCTAGTCTTCATGGCTGATCTGCACACGGTGGTTTCGGGTCAGGTATCAATCTCAACGCTTTGTTTAGCAGCAACGCGTCAGAGGCATCTAAAAACACAACACGGCATCAGTTTGGTTTCGTGCATGCGTCGTGCAGCATAATTATATAATAATTTAGTTACCAAAAGGTGCCGGCTTCCGAACGAAAGACTTTCCAGTTGCATGCGAAAACTATGCTCCGTAAGAGTGACTACGTAAGTAGCATGAATTTTTCTCATCGATTTTCGATGGCCTTAAAAACCTAATTATATTTCCTGGAAAACATGCATAAAAATATTCATTAATTTGCCCATTAGGTAGAAAATTATGTCTTTTTCCAATTTTATACTCAAAGAAGGGTATAATTCGGTTTAAAAAGTTTCTTATTGTGAGATTTTTTAATAGCATGAAATGGCCGTTCATAAAAAGTCATGTCTCTGCATTTACCAATGTGGCTTGTGGAGTTAACAATGTGGCCCAAAACCACTGCTAAATGGTGAATCCCACATGGTCTCTAAAAACCGTAGAGGAATGTATGGTTTTCCGTACGCGTAGAATATATAGCTTGCAGTTTGGAAACCGTGAATGTTAGTGTAACGGCAGGCCGGGGTTCAAAGTCAGACGGGAATTGGGAAGGTTTTGAAAAACAAATTATACCCTTCCTTCGAGTAAAAATTTGGAAGAAAACGTCATTTTCTATTGAACAAGCAAAAGAATGAATATTTTATGCATGATTTCCGCGAAGTATAATTGGGTTTTTATGGGCATCGAAAATCAATGAGAAAAATACATGCTATATATGTAGTCATTTGTTTACAGAGTGTAGCTTTTGCATGCTGTCGGAAAGAAGTTCGTTTGAAAACCAGCATCCTAAGGTGACTGAACTAATATAGAATCATGCAGCATGATGATTAGTTTTACAATCCTACTTAATTAATCTTTTCGAAACGAAAACGCATTTCAGAATTCCGGTTAACATTTCATAAGTTGGGACAATTGAGTTCGGTAAGATGCGGAGATGACACAACATTCACTTTGCGATAAAGGCGGACATATCGATTTTTGGGCTCGGAAAGTTCTCTTCGCGCACTGACCTGAACATAGGACTGCTGGTGAACCTGACTTCAATATGCCTAGGCCACCGTCGCTTAGTCGTGAGTTGGCGCTCGGTTCCATCGATCATGCCTTTATTGACTTCTGATCTTTCACCTTTTTAGATGGAAGAACCCTAAAGCGGCTCCGGGTTGTACCTACTGTCCCACGGGGGTGGAGAAGATTGCCAACTGCATCACCCACCTCCCTTGGATTCCGTTCAGCGTGATGGGCGCCCTGAGACTCATTTCAAAGGCCAAAACCCAGTCTGAGATGACCGTGGCTTCTGTCTACGGCATTGCCCTTGTCCTCCTCTTCAGCGCCTCTTCCGCCTTCCACTGCTCCTCCCTTTTTCCACCCTGGTGAGTCCCCGTTAAGTTGCCTCCGAAACTCACTTCTGAGTCATGCGCCTCAATCCTCATGTCGGAAAAGGAATGCGTTTGCGCCGAGCCGGCAGCCATTTCCTACGAGAATCATGTTCAAAGCCATCGCCGGGGGTGGGGGACGTTCACTGGTGTATGGCCTGGCGACAGGGCCGCTTAAGAGCGTCCCGTTTTGCCTGCGAGCCCTCGCAACCGGCCGTCGGCAAGAATGAAGGCGCGTGTGTGGCACGCGCAGACGGACCGCGCCCGGTCGCCTTGACATTGTCCGACCATTAGAGCAGAGTTGGTGAGTGAAGGGTGAGCACGGAAGACGCTGTGCAAGTCTGCCCCACCGGTTGGTCCTCCCCTCAATTACTGGATCAGAGTTAGAGTTGGGGGTAAGGTTAGGTTTGGTGTTCAAGTTAGGACACGTGAGTAGGAACCCCCGTGGAATTTAGCGCCAGGCCCGACCAATAACTTCACGTGGCTCCACAGTGGTTTTTCGCTGTACCGAACTGAAACTTAGCCCTCCTCAGGGCAGACCGGGTATGCAGTCTTCCCGGACATACAGTTTATGATGGAGGAGGGAGAGAACAACCAGCTGGTCCTCCTGGATGTCCTTTTATGCCGGAAAAATTGTGGTGGACTAAAGACGAAGGCGTTCAGGAAAGCGACAAATACGATGCAAGTACTGAACTTCAACAGTAACCACCCAATCAGCCACAAACGCAGTTGTGTAAGGGCGCTCTATCGGCGTGTCGAAACGCACTGCAGTGAGCCGGACGACAAAATTGCCGAACTACAATACCTCCGACGAAGTCAATGGCTACCCGCGCAACTTCGTCAACAGGTACATACGCAAAAGGGACGAAAGACTTAAACGTACGGACACCAAGTTTTGGCGAGCGCTTCCGTATGTCAAGAATGTTTCGGAAGCTGTCTGCCGCCTTCTCGCACAACTTGGGGTTGGAGTTGCACACAGACCTGAGGCAACCATCAGGCGTCTGGTAATGAAACCGAAAGACCCACTGCCACGGCTAGAAACGTCTGGAGTCGTTTATCGGATCTGGTGCAGTTGCGGACAAAGACACTACGTCGGAAAAACCGGAAGCGCGAAAACGCTGCAGCGGTGCGAAGAAATGACGCCAGATCTCAAGTTGCGGCTCATTCGACGAGATCCTGCCACACATTCAAATTCGACGAGGCCGAAGTTCTCGCAATAGGTAACAACCGCGTGAGCCCGGAGTTATTTGAATCATGGTTTACTGGCCTCCAGTCCATTTACACGTGCAATGAACTTCGCGTTCCATACTCGATGCTGACACTTCGCCTAGGCGGAGTAATTGGACATGCGGGGAGCGCACAGGTGAACACTTTTCCCAACATCAGGGTCGGTGGGTCAGATGGTCGAGCAATCATCACGCTAACAGTCAACACACGTGATGAAATCGCAGCAATTAATTTCGCGAATGTCGGCCATCAAACAGTCATCACACCAAGTGTGACAATCCCGGATGAAGGGGGAAGCCGCGACCAGGGGGTGTGGTGGAACGCCCAGGTGAGGATCCGTCCGAGCCATCCACCTGCGGCCTCCCTCGTCTCCGGTCTTCTTGACTCTGTCTTGACACCGGGCCCAGGCGGGAGAGGAGGAGAGAGTGTAAGTATATGTTACGCAAGTCTACCGGCACTATAAACCTCTGCGAAGTCACCGTCCCTGCTCCCATTGCTGCTGCAACTTTGGGGCACACGGTGGACATCATCGAAACCGATGGTCGAACTGTCACTCCACCTAGGCAAAGTCTCAGCACTGAGTATGGAATGGGAAGATCATTGCACTTGTTAATAGACTGGGGGCCAGTACACCATGACTCAAGCAGCTCCAGGCTCACGCGGTTGTCACCTCTTGCGAGAATTTCGGCCTCATCGAATTTGAATGTGTGGCCGAAACCCGTGGAATGAGCCGTAACTTGAAAGCTAGCGTCATTTCTCCGAACCGCTGCAGCGTGTTCGGCCATTCGCGTTTGGAGTTGTCTTCCGGTTTCTCCGACGTAGTTGCTTTGTCCGCAACTGCACCAGATTCGATAAACGACTCCAGACGTTTCTAGCCGTGGCAGTGGGTCTTTCGGTTTCATTAACTGACGCCTGCTGGTTGCCTCCGGTCTGTGTGCAACTCCAACCCCAAGTGGTACGAGAAGGCGGCCAACAGCTTCCGAAAAGTTCTTGGCATATCGAAGCGCCCGCCAAAATTTTGGTGTCCGTGCGGTTAGGTCTTTCGTCTTTTTTGCGTATGCACCGGTTGACGAAGTTGCGTGGGTAGCCATTAGCTTTGAATACCCGTCGGAGGAATCGTAGTTCGGCAATCTTGTCTTCCGGCTCACTACAGTGCGTTTCGACACACCGATAGAGCGTCCTTACATAACTGCGTTTGTGGCTGATTGGGTAGTTGATGTTGAAGTTCAGTACTTGCATCGTATTTGTCGCTTTCCTGAACAGCTTGGTCTTTAGTCCACCACAATCCTTGCGGCATACGAGGACATCCAGGAAGGCCAGCTGGTTGTTCTGTACCTCCAACATCGTAAATTTTATGGCCTGAAAGATCGCATTCAGACGTTCCTTGAATGTCACCAGTTGATCCCGGTCGACAACGACGAAGGTTTCATCCACATACCGGGCCCAGAACTTCGGTTTGTGGAGTTGGAAGATCAGCGACTCCAACCGTAGCAGGACCGCCTCGGCGATGAATCCCGAAATCGGCGAACCCATTGGTGTGCCCTTCACCTGTTCGTAGATTGTCCCGTCGAACATGAAGTACGTCCTGAGACAGAACTTTAGGAGCTGGAGGACTTGGCGTGTCCAAGACTTTTCTCCGTTTCATCGTATTTGCTTTGTAGAAGCCGCTCGATTGCCTCGATTGCCAGGTCCTAAGGAATAGAAGAAGGGATGTAACATCAAAAGATACCATGACCTCATTTTGACGGAGGCTCACCCCTTTGAGTTTCTCCGGCAATTGGGCTGACGACGAGACCGTGGTGTCTGACTCAGCGGTCATGAACTTGAGACGCCGGAACAGCCAATTAGCCAGTCCGTACGTTGGAGTCACTTTGAGCGACACGATGGGTCGGAGAGGAGCGCCCTCTTTGTGCACCTTAGGCAGGCCATAGAATCGGACCAAAGCCGTCTCTTGGGGTCCCGCCATGCGTCTGTCGGTCGGTGTTATTGCATTTGAGTTCTCCAAAGCCAACAAAGTTGCATTAATTTCGCGTGTCCGCGTTTTTACGGGGTTGGTTTTACATAGGACATAAAACTGGCTATCCTCCAATATGTTTTTGGGTTTTTGAAGGTTGTCTGTCCTGTCCAGTACAACCGTGGAGCGCCCCTTGTCCGCTAGCACGATGACCAGGTCCTTGTCAGCCTTGAGTTCTCTAATCGCATCACGTTCAACCTTGGAAAGTACTTCCCGCGGCCTGTGGACCATTAGGAGGGAAGGCACTTGGTGTCGGATGATGCTCCTAGTCTCCTTGCGGCACATGCCACGCGGGGAGCGCACAGGTGAACACTCTTCCCAGCACCAGAGTCAGCGCGTCCAACGCACGTGGTGAAATTGCAGCAATTAACGACGCGAATGTCGGCCATTACGCCACGTGCAACGATCCCTGATGAAGACGGGGGAGCCGGGAACATTCATAAGTATGCGTTAGCATGGCGACAGCATCCCATAAATACCGCAGCCCCTTGTGCATGAACCGCCCGTATCTGCCTTTGTCCCTGGTGACGTGTTCGAGCAGGAATCCGAAACGTCAGGCTATTAAACCTCTTGTCCCAGCGACTGTGTCTCCTTCTTCAAGTCCGAGTAGTGCACTCCTCAGAGGCAGGCCTTCACGCCGCATCAGCCGCTGAGTTCGATCCCATCACCGGCTAGTTAGCAGGCTCGGACAGTAAGTGGTTGCCAAGACGATGAGAAGGAAAATGAGGGCGACTCAAAGTGAATTCACCTCTCCAGTAGATCAGCGCTTGAACCTATTGTAACACGCGAAGTGTCGTAACCTTAAATGCTGCCAGCTGCCTGGATAAATTTATCTCTCTCTCTCTCTCTCTCCCAGGACTGAGAGTCAGGCTGTAATGGTTCCCTCTCAAGGCGGCCTAGACAGCATTCTCACCTACACGAGATGATAATCAGTAGTATTGCGATCTCGCAGGGACCAGGTCGTGTATGGCACGCGTAGACGGGCCATCAGCCATTGCGTCTTGCCATCAGAGCAGAGTGAGGGAAGAGCGGATGTGGTGGAGGCCGAGCAGAGCAATCTTCCACACTATAAAGCCTATCAACGCGCAATTCACAGGTGTTGTACCTGCGTATTCGTGGATTGAGGATGACACGTGCCTAACTGCGTTGATGATGAGATCATGTCCATTACCTACCCCGATAAGGACGACCAGGCCGCTATTGCACCAAGCACTAACACCTAAAGTGAGTGTGGACGCTGCTAATTTCAGTTGGAAAGTGGTTGCTTACCGTTTACAACTTAGGAGTACTGCAAGTTCTGTGCACGGCCGCCTTTATCTGCTTGCAGCGTCGGATGATGCCCTCTGTTTGCAATGCCGTCTAGAAGCAAATAATTCTGAGGGCGGAGACTTGGAATTCTTCCACCGACCCAGAGTTGTCACCCACGCACGCACTGTACAAATACATGCCTGTGGGGAGATATGCGATTTTGTCTACCCTATTTTAGGCTTCTGGTGTTCTTTGAATTATGGATGCCAGGCTGAACGGACGCTTAGGTCGCACATTCGTAGGTCGACATCGGTGGAGCGAAAGCGGTCATGCCCTCAACTTCGCAGCCCCGTGGCTGTGTCTGCATCACGACATGCGGTTGAAGCTTGAAACTTGCATAAACACGCTGTCGACCCGCGGGTTGACCTCCCACCGGCATACGAAGTCCTGCGCATGCGTCCCGACATTTGCAACACGCACGACTGGTTCATTTTGACCTAGATGCTCTGCCGGTTAGGGCACATGGAGGTAATCGATCGAACCTCTGTCTGGTAGATTGAGAGCTTTCAGCAAATTGCGACCTTCATGAAGTACTTATGTCATCCAGTGGATTTTTCGTCTCGCATTGCGTCTGCGACTAGAAGGGACACTCCCCGTTACGGTGGACGAAACCACCCGACAGTTCATGAGGCAACACAGTGAGGTCAGAACTGGGAGGAATCAGCGAAAGTAGTGTTCTTTCCGCGTCAGCATTTGTGTGTGTGAGACTGATCTTTAGCAAACGTTCTATACGATATTCCTTCCTCATAATAGACAGCTTCGCACATTGCGCTCAAATCGCGGCTTGCAAGGTTGTCAAATGACGGGTTGACTTGGATCTCCCCAGACGGAGATCCAGGCTACAATTCTCCTTCATAATCGAACCTTTATGCTGCCTCCCTGTTAGATATTTGAGTTCCCCTTTTGGGGCACGAGTCTTGTGAATTTAGGCATCAGCATCTTCTCTCTAAGATGGACGAGAGAAAGAGACGGAAGGGTAGATACTGCTCAACTTATTCTTGTCAAAAATATATTCACATGCATGTCACCATTGTGTTCTCGAAATAGCGCCTGCTCTCGTCCCATGAGATGTACGGACCACCGTGATACCACCAAGACGGCCAGGGGCTAATGCTATCCTGGTGAACACTATCAATCACGTGTTTCAGGTATCGGAGGGAGCAACTGAAAAGCGGTGTTTAAATGTCGAACAAACCTCTATCATCAGCATATCCCACACGAAGCAAGAATATCCTCGCCCTGCCGAAAGTACGCTCTAAGGCCTCCCTAACTTGTGCCGGCATAACATAGGCCATATGATTATTTTTCTATTAGAATACGATCATCGACGATAAGTGGCCTCTGCTTCAGATGAACCCATGAAAGGAATTCAAGCAATCATAGCATGTTGCCTTTAAACCGACAGGATTAATCGCACACCGCAAAGTCATTGACATACTGTGCGCTGCGATCTCACCACCCACTCCTGGCACGCCCTCAGAATGGTCCTCGGTCGCTTGCCTGACCGTTGTTCTCGCGTTATTTGAAGGCCATCGGGGGGGGGGGGTGAGGGTTGGTTAAAGTATTTTAAAGGTGGTGAGGGTGTGGGACCTTGCATTCCGGACCACCCCATGCCTGTTTCGTAGAATTTACGTCTCAGCAAACCTGAGTTTCGGATTCGAATGTTCAAGTAGACTGTATTCTGTGATGGTAGGGGCGTTAACCGATCGTTCATACGGAACTCACTTGTTCCGTTGTGCCTTACGGGCTCTTTCTCTCTCGAGCCCAACCAGCAGCCGCACAGTGGCGCATGATATAGGCAGAATGGCATTACGGACAAAGACATGGGAGACTGAAATGGCCATTTATGGCTTATTAGCCGTCGTCAGCCGGTCATAGCCAACCCCGAAGTGTGGAACACACGAGGCGTGGACTCCTAACTAACAGGTCGCGAGTTCGAGCCTAATGTGCACCACACTTCGGGGTTGGGGACGACTGGCTGACAACGGCTAACAAGCCAGAAATGGTCATTCCGGTCTCCCTTGTCTTTGTCGGCAATGTGATATCTCGCGACATGTCCCTCACACCTGTTTTACTATAAAAGTCATTCATACAGTTCGCCATGACCAATCAGTGAGAGGATAGCTAAATCACTCCGTTAGTTAGTCTATATGCCCCCTGTCCACCAACCTGTCCTTACACAAAGTACTTGACATTTACCCCTCTACACAGACCCCCTTATTTAGAGTTCAAGGGGGAGGATGAGGAGGCTAATCTCATTGGTGGATTGGCAGTCTCACCAACGGCCCGGTGCCGTCACGGTCACTAACGGCCCGGATTAGGGCAGCCAGGTCGTTATTGCTCCAACAATGGGCATATGTGGCGAATGTGGGGGTCCCTAAATTTAGGAGGTGCGTGACTGCCTATCCAATGCGACCCGGGAAGACTGTGCCTCCTGTGTTGCTGTCTCGGGTGATGAGTTCAGAAACCTCAGACGAATAGAGCTCTCGTTCGCGCGATTGCGTTTTCTTTAGTTGAATTGCTTTCTGGATCTGGTCCTTACTCTTCTGTTTGCAACCGCACTTCAGCCGGGAGCATGGCAACTTGACGGCCAACTGTTGTACGTACCCAGCGAGTACACAAAGGTCCCAATCTGACTGGTCACTGGAATGGGCTGCTGCGTGAAGCAAAAGTTAGAGCTTGTTACGCCTGATGATGTGCTCGCCATGTCCTACGGTCCACTAAGCACCCATCTGAGTTTATTCAGCCGGGATCATGGTAACTTGATGTGCCCAGCGAATACACTAAGGTCCCAATCTAACAGGTCACTGGAATGGGCCTGTTACGCCTGATGATGTTCTCGCCATGTCCTACGGTCCACTAAGCACCCATGAAGCGTGTGCTAGGCCACGCCGCGCATATGCAAGTACTTCTCAAGGGGAGTGACCCCGGAACTTGCATTCTGGCGGGAAAACCATCGTGCCTGCGCACAGTATGCAAATCCAAGTCCGTGTGAGAGGGGGGCCGTTTGATGTGACCCGCCACATTCTAGACCCTAGATTTCCATCGAATGGGCAAACGCTGAGGTCGGGGCGGGGGGAAACTGAACATGCTCTCAACTTCCCAGCCGCGATGTTAATTGCCCATGCATGCAACATGAGGGAGGCGCGGGGCGGTCAAGTCTCAGAACTCCGACAGGCACTTCGTTAACCTGCGCGTCGACCTCCAACCGGCGTACGACGGCTTGCGCGTGCGTCTCAACATTTGCAACACTGACGGCGCAGTAGTTTTCATCCGGATGTGCCACCGCCGCGGTCGCCATGGTCTAATTACATCCCATCCTCACGTGTTGGCGCGCCCGTCTGTGTAAATCGGACCCACTCGCTGCCTGCGGTGACTGAACCATACACACATTCGTCGTATGCTAGTACCTATCACCCTCATGTAATCAGGTGAATGCCACCATTTTGTGACTCTCAGAGGGCGTAAAATCCGGTAAACACCGTTCCTCCTGTTACCATCCTTTCTTGAATCTGATTATGTTTTCGATGACTCAGCCAAGTAGGGCTCCTCACCAGTCTCCTCCGAGGTGTGACGTAATGGGCAATTTCGGCCATATGGAACGCAGGAAGGTTCCACCTTGCACGTTTGACTCGCGAAGAACTTTCTCGTGTCTGATGTGCGTCAATTATAGTTTCCGATCCCACCTCCCACCCCCCCCGATACAGGCCGTCGCACAATGGCAAGCAGTTAATTTTTAACAGGTGATCCGGGTTCAATATGGTGGCTCAGTTGTAGGACGTTTAACATAATTAGCAAAGAGCCCAGATTCACGCTATGGATCGCTCCGGTCTGAGGGTAGGGCACATCTGATTGGTGGCGATGTATAATCCAGAAACGGTCATCCCCACCTCCTTTATTCTCGTTGACAGCACTTGTTGTTTCCATGATGTACCCGCAGACAACGACTGCAACGGAACCGGTAGGGTGAATCGCTGAAGGGGACTGTTTCGAACTCTCTAAAACTCCCCCTGCACATGTGAAAACTGATAGTTCTTTTGCAACAGGAGGCACCATCAATCGGGCGGCTGACAGGTAGAAAAGTAAAATGTCGGGATAGGCCCGCCACTCGGATAACGACATAGATTCCGACCCTAACTGAGTGTTTTTCCACTTCCTCCTAACTGTTTTGCGAGTGTGTGCGCTCTCGAGTCCTGGTTAAATTGTATAAGTACCAGAGCGGGTGTGCATGTGTGCAAGCGCTGTCGCTCGACGTCAGGCATCGTCACTGTTCACCAGCCATGTCCAGCCTTTTTTTCTTTAGCGTTTTTTTCCAGTTGGAACAGTCGCGTCGCTCCACCTTTGTACCCCTCCCCCCTCTCACATTCGTTTTTCGTACAGGCCCCCCTGTGCATATTCGTTCTTGCACTTTATGCCTCCTTCTCATCATCATCATCATCATCATCATCATCATCATCATCATCTCCTCCTCCCCCATCCTTATTCTCCTCACTTTGTCTCTCCTCCACCTCCCTTTCCTCTCCTCCACCATCAGCGTACTACTTACTCATCACCAGCTACCCACTCCCCTCGACCTCTTGTATCTCCAATTGTCCTGTCCTACTGGTCCGTTCGTACCCCGCGACCTGCTCAGGTAACGGTGATGTTGTTCTCACGTTTAAGTGGCGAGTGCGCATGTTAACTCGGACCTCGTGAGGAATACGAGACCAGTCGGGGCATGCCGCTCGTGGTGATGGTGGTGGTGGTGGTGGTGGTGGTGGTGGTGGTGGTGGTCTCGCCGTTTCCAGCATGTCAACCATCATGTTTTTTCCTCATTCCTCTAGTCGACTTCATGGTCGCCTGCACATTATGGATCGTTTGGTAATACACCTATTCATCGCCTCCTCCTACACGCCTTGGTGAGTCCACTCTGTTTTCAGTGTCTCCCAAATGCTGGAACTTGGTATTTTCACCAACAGATGTGCGTCGATAGGTCTGATTGTAGGGACTTTTTCTCCCGTTTTTTGAAACACAAAATTCCAGGGAAAAATAAGACAGGCGTAAGCAACCTGACCTTCGAGGTCTATTGGTTAGACAGGTCGGCAAGTATTTTTGCATTTTTATGCTTAAGACTGTAAGACGATTTAATAGCCCCGGAATGAATAGGCATTCATTAGATGGGGTGGTGTAATCACTATCTCACCGTTGCTGAGGTTAAGTGCTGCTCTGCATTCTCAGTGGCCGTATGGTCCTGTGCACAGCTTGTATTCGAAAGCTACAAAGGAACCGAATGCCTTGCAGAAACCAGCGGATCAGTGAAGACAGGGATGCACGAACACCGACTGGCGTTGCCGTGGCTAGACCCCAAGTTCCCAACTGCAACGGGTGACGTTTAAAAAATGACATCGACTTTGGAAGATCTATGCGGTGCAAGGAATGTGACTGTCAGTGGACAGGTTGTCAGTCTCTATGTCGCCCCACCTGAAGGTTGAGTGGCTTTGAGTGACTAACTTCCAACCTTGCAATGAAGTCAGACAACGTACACAACTGCCTGTTCGGCCAATTATCGTCGACCGTGGCGTCACCGACACAGCTTATTAGAGGCGTCTGACTTACGCACAATCTGAACGGACTGCACTGTTAGGTTCAAAAATCGCACGATTTTATAGCATGAACTATGGGCAGGTCTCTGTATTTTCTGAAGATGAATAACCGAACAGCCGACTCCAGATGTCCTACCACAAGTACACCTCTCCCGGTGAACGCCTCTTTAATTTTTCACTACCATTTTCATTCATTGTTTAGTCCTTTCTCGTGGACTTGACATTTGAAAACATGTCTCGGTTCTGCTAGGGCTCCGTAGGTCGTATGAATTCACTTAAACATTCTGCAGTTCTTGCATACCCTCTAGACGTCAAAGCTACTTTGTCTCCGAAAGTACAGTGGGCGGCCCCCAGCTTGAAGTGTTATGAAAACCCCTATGGGGCACAAATCGTTCACCACGTCCCCGCATACAGTAGGTGGGCCAACTCATGAAATTTCAACCGAAATTCTGAATCACGTCTTCGTTTCGAAAAGATTAATTCATTACGGTTGTAAAACAAATCATCTTGCAGCGTAATTCTATAATAATTCAGTTACCCCAGGATGCCGGCTTTCGAACGAACTTCTTTCCGGCAGCAGGCAAAAGCTATACTCTCTAAAAAATGACTACTTAAATAGCATGCATTTTTCTCATCGATTTTCGATGCTCTGAAAAATTCTATTATATTTCATGGAAAACATGCATAACAATATTCATTCGATGGAAGATTACGTCTTCTTCCAATTTTATACTCGAAGGAAGGGTGTAATTCGGTTTTAAACAACTTATCCAATTCCCAAATAATGCTGAACCCGACCTGCCGTTACACTCGCATTCAGGGTTTGCAAACCACAAACCAGATATTTTCCGCGTACGGAAAACCATACGTTTCTCATATGATATAAAGTGGACACCATGTATGGTTTATAAAATTCAGCAGTGGATTTGAGTCATGTTGTTAACTTCACGACCCACATTGTTAACTGCAGAGACATGAAGTTTTATGAACGACCACTTGACGGTATTAGAAAATCTCACAATCAGAAACTTTTAAAAAACCGAATTATACCTTTCCTTCGAGTATGCAATTGGAGAAGGACGTAATGCTCTACCGAATGAGTAGAAGGATGAATATTTTTATGCATGTTTTCCATAAAATATAATTTGATTTTTAAGGGCATCGAAAATCTAGGAGAAAATGCATGCTACTTAAGTAGTCATTTTTTACGGAGTTTACCTTGTACATGCTGTCGGAAAGAAGTTCGTTCGAAAGCGGACACCCTGGGGTAACTTAACTAACTTAGAATTATGCTGTTCGAGGATTAGTTTTAGTGTTCTTGATTAATCCTTTCGAAACGAAAATGCATTTCGGAGTGCCGGTTGATTTTTCATGAGTTAGCCCACCTACTGTAGTGGCAACCACGTTTCTCATTTAATGCTGTGGCTGGCCTGTCAAGTATGGAAACAACCTGATCGTTTATGCGGATTTCGCTAATGTGCTGGAATTCTCTGGTTTCGAAATGTTACTCCTTAACCTGCGGGAGTTTTTTTTCAGTAAGCACAAAAGTACTTTGAATGATATTCAAATGGAGGAGGCGGCAAACGGAGAGATGTTGGTTGCCGTCTAAAAATTAGCTTTTGGATGGTACCTCTTTAGAGCAATGGGCAAGAACACTATATTTTAACATTCTGGTATCCATTCGGCTCAGTGAATGCCGCCACAACCGAAGACATGCTTCACGATGTCGAGGAGAACTTTGCAGTCGATAGTGTCGTTTGTTGATCGCGGAAGTTACTGTCCTTCCATAGGGAGGGTTAGTAATAGGCGTTGACTTTAGAAAATAAGAATGTGTTTTAAGTCTGAGGCAAGCATAGACAACAAAATTTATTGGAGGCAATAAATGTCGCGGCGACTTATCAACTGCAGCCTGTCGTTTCATAACTGAGGTAACAAATGATAAAAATAGAGAGATTTGAACGTTCACAGAGAACATCAATATAAAACAGCCTGGTCATCGTATTCTGCACGCAGCCTCCAAGTAGCGCAGTATCCGAGTTGTTCGTGCCCGAACTAATACTCGAAACGATGTTTTGGGGTCAATCGAATGACCGCTGTCTAGGACGTGCTTTGTGAAAGGAGACCGTGGGATTTTATTCCTCTGCTTTAAAGGCCATTTAGGCAGGCGCTTAGCTGACCTGGCTGCCAGTTGCTTTTGCGTTCGCCCAATGTACTTGCATCCACAAATGTATGTGACTTCGCAAGCAAAATTAAACGTGACGTGCAATGGCAAAGCATCCTTTGACCGTGGAACTGGAATAGCCTTAGTGGGACGGCAGATTATGAGTTCGGTTGCGTTGTATGTCCTTTCAATGGCACATCTCAATCGTAGCTTAATGGTATTAGAAACGCTGTCACCTTTGAAGGGTAAGGATATAACAATGGGCTTTTTCGGGACTGATTGATCGGTCAATTTTGGCCGTAAATTGTTACTATTCGTTGAATCGTGTTGGAGATGCAAGTTTAAGCAGGGCTGTTTTGAAGATGGTGTTCTAATGGCCGTTCGCAGGTGAAGGTCAAGTTCACTCCTCCATTTCCTTATTATACTCAGAGGGGACGATAGCGAATACACTAATATAGTAGTATGGTAACAGTTTTCTAATTTCTGACCAATAAAATTCCCATCTTGCTCTCTCGTGTATCGTTTTAGTCCCCCTAGGCACGGTTCGACCATTTGTACTCTGCCACTGTGCGGCTTTACCAATTTAAAACGTACTTTCTACCGGCCTGGACCGCTGATTCCCCTATCCGTTTAAAGCTGTCGACGGATAAAAATTGCGCCATCGCATAGCCCGAGTAGGAGATGTGGCGTCATGTCACGAATACTACCTCTATATTTTTTTATATTGGGAAACAACAATTTATTGCTGCGTTTTGTGGCGCAAGATGCCGCCAGTTTGCACTTTTAAGGCCGGATTCCCTCCTCGATTCATGGACAGGGTGTGATTTTGCATGGACGCAACCTCCGATTTTTCAGTTCTAGAAGGCGCTAAGTTTGAACATTTTGCATTTACTAATGATGACCTTTCGAGGCAATGTGCGCGCGAATATATGGCTTTGACTTTCGGCGCTGAACATAGCCAATTACCCAGATTTAAGGAGACGTCAGTTTTCGCTTAGACATGTCTCAGCAAAAGTTATTTTAAGCCTCAGATGGATGGGTTTGATAAAAATTAGTAGCAGCGCGGGCATATCTTACTAAAAGTTTAGACGTCGCCGCAAAATTTCGTGAATTGCGCCGCCAGCCGAAATAATCAGGGGCTTTTTGATGTGTGTTTCTAAAGGACTCCAGTTTTCGAATCTTCGCATTTTTTATATGGAAAGGTGATGAAATCTTCGCCGATTCAATAAGAACACGTTTTCATATTAACATATATTTTAAAAATTGGGAAATGTTTGCAATTTTCTCGGGTAAAGTTGTCTGAGGTGACTGAAATGACTTTCAGTTGCAAGTCACCGTATCTCGGTGTAGTTAGTATCTTAAGGTCATGTTTTATGCCGACTACTACTGTTACGGTCGATAAATGTCATCACACAAGACCAGGGAAGACTGAAGTGCCGACTTTTGACTTATTTGTCGCCCTCAGTCGGTTATACCACGGCAAAAGACCCTGTCGATTGCGGATTTGAGATCGAATCTGACCCCCGAGTAAGCATTTGAGCATAATTCCTCATCATCCCCCCCCCGCCCCACCGCCCCGTAAGCTGCGATTGACAATACTAAGTCACGTGGGAATGGCGTTCATTCGCATTCGAGCAATTTCTCAGATTCAAGGTAGAGGTTTCAGAAATTTTTCCAAATGTTTCGACACCTACGGCATATTCCATCCTCCCGCTAGAGGTTGACAGGAACGGGGAACCAAGGCCTTCATGTCCGCGATTGTGACTAAGAAGGTGAGCACGTGTTGCAACTAGTCGAAATGGCAGGTCGATCTGCAGAATTAGCACGTCTTGCGGGGGGTGGGGTTTTTGATATGAAGGTGGGTAGTCTTGATGTCTGAAGGCGTTGAACACAGAGAGAGGGGGCTGGACGATGCAGTGGTGATGGCCAGCTATTTGCAGTAGGCTCGATCTCCGATCGTCTGGTTGATCCGGGATACTTAAACAACCGAGGGTGCTGTTGTGCCCTGGCGAAGACGAGTGAACGGTCGCCAAGGGAAGTTCACCCTTCCGTCTCATAGCGAGTAGGACTAAAAATCAGAGTCGCGGATCGCACGTATCGCAACACCCAAAGAGGCACAACCGAAACATGAAAAGGTGGACGTACCGAAAGCGTCCTGACATGGTTTGGGGTCGCTTTGTCAGCCGTTCTCAAGTCGTTCATGTCGGTGACCAGCAGTCAACAAAGGGTGCGGTTGAGGACGGTGTTTCACAGTGCTCCCCTCCTAACCTTTTTTTGTCTACTGTCTACATAGCCCCCCCCCCCCTAAGGTAGAGCACTGGTGACGAAGGGTGAGGGGACGGTGACCTCAATGGCGACCGGGAGGACCTGGCTGGCAGGTAGGACGGGTTAGCAGTCGGGGTAACAGGCGACCTCGGTAGGGTTGAAGCTTATCGAAGTGTGCGGTGAAGGGGCGAGTGGGTTCGGAAACGATAGTGGCGTTAACGGCCGCGTCGTGAGATTCGCCTGCCTGGCGGGATGGCTTGAAAGTGCGTCCGCACAACACACACACACAGACGGCCTGTTCCTAAGTCCAAGAAGTCAGTTTTGCCTTCTACCCCCCCGTTTGCATCACTACTGTTTCCTTTACTGTTTGCCTGCCTCCCGCCACTGCATTTTCTTCCTTACCCTTGGCTTTGCTGTTTTCTCGCGGGTTGTGGCGTCCTAATTTTCCATATCCTTCGGTCTCCTGAACTTCCTCCTACTGCATTCCTTTTGGTTTTGCTGCGCCTTCGGTACGCCCACTTTTTCATGCTTCGGTTGCGTCTGCTTGGGTGTTGCGGTACGTGCGATCCGCGACTCTGATTTTTAGTCAAAGCCTCTCATAGCCGACTCGTGTTCCTGCAGTCTCCTGTAGACCCGCTTACCGAGTTTACAAACCTGCTTGGTTTGGCCACCCTTACGCCTAACCGGGTAAGTGACACCAGACTTCTGACTGGCGGATACTGGGTCCTTGGGGTGCATGAACCCTGCGTGAATCGTTGCTTCCGGCCTGTGTGTGTGTGACTGCAATCGCACTTCAAAATCTAGAGTATTCTTCCGACACACTAGTTGTAGTTCGCAACACTTCAAGTTCTGTTCTAGATTGTCCCCTGCGTTCCTCAAAAAGTCGCCATTGTGTCCGTTAGCTGTGAAGAACTCTCGTAGAAACTGAACTTCGCGAATTACCAGCCAGAAAATGCGAAATTGGAGCTACATGGTTGCCGTTTTTAGCAGGGTGGGAGACATAGGTGCACCTACTTGAAGGCGAATCCGTCAACGTCTTGAGGCAGAATTTTATAATCGACAAATTCAGGCGTGTTTTGACAGATTTGAAATAATCCACTTTGACCCAACTGTGAAAAAATTGGTGTCTCGATGGCATTCAAACCCACGACAGCAAAGGGAGTCTTTAGTACAGCCAACGCTCTAACCATCTGAGACGACGCGAGTTTAATCACATTTGGGTCAAATTACGTGAGTCTGGTAGTCATCTGGTGGATTCTAGATGTATTACTTAGGAAATCCTGCTTAGGCATTCAGCTTACTGTATCAGATTTGGAGGATTCCAGGCGTTGCAATAGGTTTGGCGGATAAACTTGATCCAAATGTGATTAAACTCGCGTCGTTCGGTGGGGCCTCGTAGTTCAGATAGTTAGAGTGTTGGCTGTACTAAAGCCTCCCCTTGATGTCATGGGTTTGAATTCCACCGATGAACCAAGTATTTCACAGTTGGGTCAAAGTGAATTATCGGCAAAGACAAGGGAGACTGAAATGGCCATTTCTGGTTTATTAGCCGTCGCCAACCAATAATACCCAACCCCGAAGTGTGGAACACCTGGGGCTCGACCCCGCCACCTGCTGGTTTGAAGTCCAACGCCCTAACCACTGAACCATGGGCTCGTTGTCCTGTCGGTTGCGTTCAGGAATGTACAATGGTAGAGGAGCGCTCACCAATCGCTTCGACCGATTGGACAAGGAGAGGGAGGATTGAATGGCTATCGGCCAAGCATACAGCACTGATTATCGAAGAGATCTGGGCTTCGAACTCGTGAATGTGGAACTTTGCTCAAGGCCTCAAGACCTTCGTTGAGAGGCGCTCACTGATCGTTTCTGCGGAACTCACTCGTCCTTTTGCGTCTTACGGGCTCTCTCGCGAGTCCAACCAGCAGTCGCATAGCGGTTCACGATATAGGCAGAGCCCGTAAGGTGCAACGGGACGAGTGAGTTCCGTAGAAACGATCGGTGAACGCCTCTCAACCAAGGTCTTGAGGCCTTGCGCAAAGTTCCACATTCACGAGTTCGAAGTCCAGGTCCCTTCGATAATCAGTGCTTTATGCTTGGCCGATAGGCATTCACTCCTCCCTCTCCTTGTCCAATTATCGACCGTCGTAGACTGAAGTTGTCTAGTTAGATGGCATAAGATCGATGCGGATTAGCCCCCGTGTAAGGCCGATACTCAACGTCTTCTGCATGGATAACCCTTGAGCCTCGCAGAAGAAAGACAGCCGATCGCCGAACCATCAATTCGGTCGTCCAAACTTTCGAATCCGTGCTAAAGTCTACCGCCTGTGTGTGTGTCGACTGCTTCTTCAGTGTCCCGTCACGTGTCAGCCCCTTGTTTTAGGTCCCATGTCGGGTTGCGCCGTTTAGCAGTAGGGGTTGCGGCACTTGACTA
>CACRXP010000019.1:1858998-1907402 GCA_902702965.1 Spirometra erinaceieuropaei | reverse complement strand
CCACCCCTCCAGCTTACCACCTTCCCTCGCACAACCGACTGGCTACAAATTACGCACGCTCCACTGCCCTCGATGCCGCCGTCGAGAGCCAGACAAAGGAACAAACAGATGTTGGAGGGTTTGCGTCCGTTTGAAGGACCTTCAAAGATAAGGCCATTTGAGAATGGCCGCGCGATCGCCTTCGAGGACTCAGGACCGTCAAGGGGAAGGCCAGCCTGCGTATAAAACAAACCTTCAGCTAGCAAACATACGAGTTTCGAAATTCAGAGCACCCTGTCGGGTCTACTTCGATGCGCAGGTAGACTATATTGAGGAGTTCTTTTTTCCTGCCGGAAAGAAAACGGAGACTGACGGCTAGCGAAGTGGCTCTGAGGAAATTGGAGTCCAGCCTTCTGCTTCCTCAAAAGGTCGGATCTTATTTCATAGCCGTCCCTCCAGTAGACAAGCCCTAACCTAAATCCTAAACCCAACCTCTAACCCTGACGCCTTACCCTAACCCCTACCCCTAACAGGTACGGCCGCGAAGGGGGACCATGTCCCTCAAAAAAATCTGCCGTTGGCGCTTTCACGACTGGGTGCTATTTTTGAGGAATTCAAACGATGCGAAACTCCAAGGCTGTCAAAGTGTCTGCCAGAAGCCGACGTCCTGGTGTGACTACACGATAATCAGTATTACAACACCATCTAAGCAATCCAATTTGAAGGCGTATTTGAGGATTTCAGTCAACATTTGAGGGGTGGGGCAATATGAGCAATGTCTATGCTGTGGTATCCACGGATGTAATACCTACTGTTGCGCCTTCATGCTCCGCTAATGCCCATGCGAATCAATGCTGATCAGAATCTTTTGTCTTGCAGTTTACAAAAATGGTTAATTCAGAGGGGTAGCCGCTCACAGAGCGCAACAAGTGGTCTCATGCAGGTTTATTTAGGACTGTATCATGACTTTCCAATGAAATACCCATTAACCGCGTGCATTGGCGGTTTTTGTGAAGTTAAGTGGCCTACGCAGGGCCCGTAAGCCTGTTTTCGAGGAATATCTACATTTAAAATGAGCAGGTTGCAGGCGTTATCATTTAGCACAACACTCTTTTGATTTATCTAATCATCGAATACGCACACCTTGGAGACGCCGCGATTCGCTGTAGAACGACTGCAACGGCTGTTTTAGGACTTTCTAGGCAAAATAATTTTCTTTATATAGGCACGTACAGTTGATGCGAATGAATGGCGCGTATATTTCGCTTTTCGCCTGCCGGACGGTTTCTCTTTTTTCGGCTGGAAGAGCCCCGGTTGATAGTCACTGCATAGGGGAAGAGCTATTGTTGCAAACATGTTCTCCTAATTTATCCCTAATATCTGTGGATCTGCGGTGGAGGGAGGCGTCATTATGGTCCCCTGGGTTTTCGCGCGTGGCTATCCGCCCACGCAAGTGGTTTTCCGCCATTTTTTGCATTCATTTCCTTTGTGCAAATGACTAAAACAACACCGTCCGATTTATTGTGAGACGAGTCAGGCAAATTAATTAATAGCATGACCAACAAAGACTAGCGAGACTGGAATGACCCTTTTATGGCTTATTAGCCGCCGCCGTCAGCCATACCCCAACTCCGGGATGTCCAACACATCTGAGGCTCGATCTCGCGACCTGTCGTCCTGCCGGTTGCGATCGGCTAAATCATGAAATCTCAACAGAAATTCCGATGTGCGTTTTCGTTTCGAAAAGATTAATTAAGTAGAGTTGGAGGCCTATTCATTGTGCAGCATAATTATATAATAATTCAATTACCCCAGGACGCCGGCTTTCGAATAAACTTCTTTCCGGCTGCATCTAAAAACCATAGTGCGTAAAAAATGACTGCTTACGTTGCATGCATTTTTTCATTGATTTCCAATGCCCTTAAAGATTCCATTATATTTCATGAGAAAAATGCATAAAATACTCATTCTTTTGCTCATTTCGTAGAAAATTACGTCTTCGTTCAATTTTACGCTCGAAGAAAGGGTATAATTTAGTTTTATAAACATTTTGCAGTTTCCGAGTGCTTTTGAACCCGACTTGTCGTTAAACTTGCATTCAGGGTTCACAAAATACAAGGCGTATATTTTGTTCGTACAGAAAGCCATACATTTCTCTACGGTATTAAGAGCAGACCATATGAGGTTCATAAAATTAGCCAGTGGATTTGAGCTACATTGTTAACTTTACAAGCTACATTGGTAAAGGCAGAGACATGACGTTTTATGAAGGGCCATTTCACGGTATTAAGAAATCTCACAATTAGAAACTTTTTTAGACCGAATTATACTCTTCCTTCGAGTATAACATTGGGAGAAGACGTAACTGTCTACTGAATGAGTAAAAAATGCATATTTCGAGGCATGTTTTCCATAAAATATGATTAAATTTTTAAGGGCATCGAAAATCAATGAGAAAAATTGCATGCTACATAAGTGATCATTTTTTACAAAGTGTAATTTTTTCATGCAACCGGAAGGGAGTTCGTTCGAAAGCCGGCGTCTTAGGTTAACTGAATTTTCGCGGGAGTATGCTGCACGATGATTGGTCTTCGGTACAGAAACGCATTTTGGAATTTCGGTTAGATGATAGTTGGTAGCCCTCCTGACACCGCAAACTCAAAGCTGCCTATCAATCGGGACCGGTGGTAATAGGGGCTATACGGGTGGGACAATTGAGTGGACGGGTAATTGGCGATTGTAGTATATGCTAGAAATTGACGCTCCTGTTAAAGTGGAAGCCTGATTTAGATTAGGTGAAAATACAAGGAAGGTGTGGAAATGAGCAAGGAGACTTTGAACGGTGTGTGGAATAAATGCGTCCTAGCCTCAGATTGAAAATAAAAGCAAGTGAGGGCGAACAACCAATGGGGAGAAGGCAACTGGTCCGAAGGTCATTCCGCAGTGTAAGCGATAGAACTCCATCCAACATAATGGACAGAAGGACACGAGAGTCAAGCAGCGGCACGCGGAACGCCACAACGCAAGCCGGGTAAGACTTTTATGCGAAAAACTGGTCTGGGTGGATGAGAAAATCTGCAAATAATGAGGTAGTCGAAAGCTACTTCTGCTAATGAAAGTTGATAAAGGGTAAGCCTCATTGGCATCGTTACCGGTGCCAATCCGCCCAAGTTAGTACCTCTACAATTAATGAGGCAGTCAAGAGCTACCTCTTCTTATGAAAGTTGATGTAGGGAAAGCCTCATTGTCATCGTTACCGGTGCCCAGGATAGTACCTCCACAATGAATCTGGTACAGGCAATACAGCACGCATGCAAATTTAGAAGCATAATGAGAACGTAATCATTGCCAGTGAAATCATGCCAGTAGGTACAATTGTGGATTATGTGGGCACGGTTGCCAACTACCTCTTCTAATGAAATTTGACATAGGGTAAGCCTCATTGTCATCGTTACCGGTGCAAATCTGCCCAGGATAGTACCTCTAAAATGAATCTGCTACAGGTAATACAGCGTGCGCGTGAATTTAGAAGGATACTGAGAACGCAATCACAGCTACTTAAATCGACCAAGTAGGTATCATTTTGGAGTCCGTGGGCACGGCTATCAACTATCATCTTACCGGAACTTCTGTTGACATTTCATGAGTTAGCCCATTTACTGTACAATAGTCGAAGGGCGCTCACCGGTCGTGTTACGGAACTCACTCGTCCCTTTGTACCTTACGGGCTATCTCTCTCTCTCTCTCGAGTCCCGCCAGCAGCCGTACAGCGGCGCGTAATGGTGGCAGACCAGCATTACCGGCAAAGACAAAGGCGAATAGGATGCCCGGATTCCTGGCCATCATTAGCCAGTCATATCCAGCCCCTGGGACTCGATCCCACGACATACTGGTTAGAAGTCCAACGCCCCTGACCACTGAGCCACGGGCTCATTGTCCTGTCGGTTGCAATCGGCTATAAGCGCAGTGGTAGATAAGAGCTCATCCATCGCGTTACCGAACTCAGTCATCCCGTTGTATCCTGAGGTGGCCTAATTACCCGCTTGGCTAGTGTGTATTCGATCTGAGACTCCTGGAATGATTTTGGGATGGGAATTTGCGTCCTTTTGCCAAGTTTACCTGTCCTAGCAGCCAGATACGGGAATGCAGACTCACTCCCCGTACCACAGGTGTCTTTATTCTAAATTCCAGGCAGTGGGGCAGCTAGCCTTCATTCGAAGTTCGCTGAAGACCAGCTGAAGTCTACATTACCGTGCTCACCCACCCCTGACATCGGTGTTTTCTCCTGCTATCACATAAATGTCTCTTTTGTCGCATTTTCTGTCACCAAACGAAACGTGTTACTTACTTGAGTAGTGCGATGTAGATGATAATGTTCATATCCCTTCTTGTAGATGCAAAGTGCTCGAACTGATAATTTATCTCAGCGTCGGACTCTTACCGGCAACGGCCATGTTCTGGATGGTACGTCCTCTGCTGCCCCGCATTCCTGTTTCTGCAGTCTGTGCTATTCACGAAAAAAGCTGCCATCTCAATTAGGCACGAAAATGTGGACTTCCCCAGATCGCAGGTGACCCTCCCCTAGTCTCCACCGAGGGCTACAGCCATGGGTTGAGAGTTACAGTCAGGACACCGAAATAGGTGCTGTCTTGAATTTAGCGCAAAGCCGCCTGTAACACCGGGGGGAGTCCACGTTTCCGTGTCCGAACCCCTCACCATTGTTGCTGGATCTAAACCTAGCCCCTGCCATCCATGACGAACCGCCATCTCACTGTTTCCTCGTTTATTAAATTCTATCTTACACATTTTGATCAGCTGACTTGTTTCGTGTGTCGGCTGAAAACCATGTTTCTGTCCTATAAATTACGGCAGGCGTTTCCCATGCTGCGATGTTGTTAGCTTAGTCCATCAGAGCTCCAAGTGTTGTTGGCCAACACAAGAGAGCGCTAAAGGCCGCGTTCGGGGGGAGCCGAAAATGCGATCTCTGGAAGATGAATTTATTGGTCTCACGAAAGTCGTCCACACCCAGAAATTTTACAAGGCCGAAGTTCTCGTAAGAGGTGACAATCCCGTGTGCCGAGAGCTGCTTCAGTCGCGGGTCTCCGGTCCTGCAGTCGATTAACAAGTGCAATGGCTTCCCGTCTTCTGCGCGGAGAATTTGCCTGGGCAAGTCGGTTGACCACTCGGGGGGGGGGAGTTGAGCAGGCAACCAACCGAGCCAAATTTCCGAATAAAGATCACGTCAAGAATCGACAACGGGGATGAAATCACGTCAATTAACCGCCGGGTGCGAACTAACAATCATCTATCCCACCGGATACAATCCCCCAGCGATGAACGGGGGTACAGGGTGCCCTTTTTTGACACTGTTTCTGATGATGGCTTCGAATGGGAATCCGAAACGTCAGATGTCGCATCTTCTTCTGGACCGCTTCCGGGAACTCGCTTATTAGTTTCTATCGGCACGCGGCTTTTGATGTTATTGAAATGAGCAGCTGACGTGAGGACTGCTTCCCCTTTAAGAACTTGCTGACACAACCGATAAGCATCGTCATTAGTTTGCGCGAAAAGGCAGGGCAACTCACTTTCGGTTTGCCGAGTAGTCAGTTCACTGAGTGGAGGCCGAAGGTTGTCCTCGATAAAATGGTGACAAGGAAGAAGACGACTCAAACCCGTTGCTGGTTGGGAAAGTGGGAGAGTTTCGGCTCGATCTACGGGTTACACTTGAAGAGCACTTAACAACCAGCTCAGACCTAAGGAATTTAGGTATCAAAGGGGAGACGACAGAGTCCGGGGGTAGATTGATACAGGTGGTCCACCACTGGGGTCTACCAGATGGGTCATACGCACTTCATCGAACCGAAGTTCATCGGTACCTCGTCAGCTGCCAGTTTCTGTCGCTGCATCTGGTAGACCCCAGTGGTGGTCCAGCTTCGCCAGTTGTGTCTGTGCGCATGTTTGTGTTTCTGGTCGCAGCTGCTGATGGTCAGGGTTATGATTGGCTGAATGAAGGCACACAAGCCCGAAACAGTGCTATATCAATCTACCCCCAGACTCTGTCGTCTCCCCTCTGCTATCATAGCTAGGCCGACTTCGGCCTGGTAGGTGGTTGCCTGTTCGTGACCCCTATCACCCATACGAAGCTTGTTTGCTTTGGGAAGCCAATGGATCGGTGTACGCCCATTCCTGAGCGAATTTAGGTATATTTGGGAGTGAACATAATTTATCTACGTCGAGAGTGTCCCACAGCGACTTCTCAGCTGCCACGTGTGATGACTGAATATGAACAGCGAATGGAAGACTGCCAGTGGTAACTTAATTTAACTCCGATGAAAGGCCACAAGGCAGGATCTGCCGTTTGTGTGCGAGTGAAACAACCTGTGATGGACTAAAGAGCTACCAAGTGCCTCGTTAAGGCCCCATTTATGAGGCGACCTAGCAGTCTGCAAAATTCCACACTAGATCCGCGTGTTACCTTCGTCTGGCAACGTCGTGACACCTATCGATACTTTGGCCTTCAGGAACTCACCGTAGCCGGACCTGATTCGGATAAACACTCAGCGAGCGCCTGAAGAAGACGGAGAGTACAGCTCTTTGTCTTGTTGTCACTAATACAGTTTTGTCGCCTTTTAATTTCCTCAAAAATTATCTGCGAACTTGGAATAGATCAGTTTATTCAAGGTCTATAGGCTCAGACCGAGAATTTTATGCATGAATATTTTGGCCAGTACCTGTGCTGTTAGTATGGTATCACCTCACCCTAAAGTATACTACTAGCTGCCTGTTGACAGTTAATGAATAGTACGCGGTTACCCGCTGTGACTGATGGACTTCGGCCCAAATATTCATACATACAATTCTCGGTCTGAGCCTATAGACCTTGAATAAACTGATCTACTCCAAGTTTTTATATGATTTCTGAGGAAATTAAAAAGCGACAGTTTCTAAATTGAAGTATCTACCAGAAAAACAGACGGAGAATGCTGGGAGAACCCACTGACGAGTCGAACCCCTCGCAGCTGCGCCATGCAGCGGCAAAACATCGGCGAAACACGCGTGTATGGGCTTTTGGCAATTACCTATGCGTTAGTATGGAATCACCCTGCCCTATAGTATACTACTGGCTGCCTGTCGACAGTTAATGGATATTACGCGGTGACCCTCTGCAATTGATGGACCTCGGCATAAATATTCATACCGAAAATTCTCGGTCTGAGCCTATAGACCTTGGATAAACTGATCTATTCCAATTTCGTAGATAATTTCTGAGGAAGCGACAAAACTGTATTAGTGAAAACAAGGCAAAGAACTGTACTCTCCTTCTTCCTCGGGCGCTCGCTGAGTGTTTATCCGAATCTGGTCCGGTTACGGTGAGTTCCTGAAGGCCAAAGTATCGATAGGTGTCACGATGTTGCCAGACGAAAGTAACACGTGGAGCAAGCAGTGAACCGGTGGGAAGGATCTAGTTGTCGTCGTCCTGCCGAGTAAACCACCACGCGACCGCCCCCAAGGTAATCCTCTTGAAGCTCTAGGGGAAAAACAATCGGTAACCTCTATTACGGTCCTACAGTCAGGGCTTATCAATTCACACATCTTCTGGGCGATTTTTGCTTTTTTCCTATCGTATTTTTGATGAAGCGTAGACCAGCGATTGGCCTGATAGAACGCCAAAACAAATTTGTAAATAGACCGGCGCCTAGAGTGGGACTGTGGTTGTAACCGTCATTACGATGCCTGGCATCTTTTTTCCGCTTCTTGTTGCGTCAAGGCCATTCACCTCCCTAGCAAGTCATACCACTTGCACTGGCATGCTGGGCAAACGAAAACAGCCTACGAATGACAGCTTCGATGGCAGTGGACGGATGCCTGTCTCTAACAAGGGGAAGTGTGTTCCGATGATAACATATTTTGCCAACTTCTTTGTACATGGCTGAGTGTTGTTGATGACATCCACCTCTGCGCCTGACAAGATGTCAAAAACCGCGGGGAGTGGTTCATATCTCCGTGTCAGGCTACAGTAGATGTGCTATCTCGTGAAATGTTAGCCGAAATTGTGAGATATGTTTTCGGTTCGAAATGACTGCTTAAGCAGGGTTGTAGTATTAAGTATCCTGTAACACGATTGTAAGATATTTCAGTCACTCCAGGATGTCCGCATTTGAATTAGATTCTTTTCGGCCGTCTACAAGAACAACACTCTGTAAAAAAACAGCTGTTTAAGTAGTATGAAATCGTCTCGTTGATTCTCCATGCTCCAATAAATTCCTTTATATTACATAGAAAACATACACAAAAATATTCTTTCTTTTACTCATTTGGTTACCAATCGCGTCTTTTCAAAATTCGATAAGTGAAGGGGGATCATCATTCGATTTTTAAAAACTTTTTGAACTCCTGAAAAACTTTCTCCCCACCTGCGTTCAAGGTTTCTAAATCATCTGCGGCATACGTGCACGATATGACCATTCCAGGTCTCTATTTGTTTTACTTTCTGGATAAAACTTCTCGAAAACTACTCGCTCACGGTCATACTGCCGCCCGCGAATCTCTATGGGGAAGGGGAACGCCCTTTTTCTGTCCTCTAGGCAGGTCAAGTTGGAGAGCGCCACTTGAATTAAGTGTTTTTGCAGAGCGCTTTTCGGGCCCAGTAAGTACCGTTTGGATGTGCTTTGAATATGCCATGTTTGATGGACGCCTGGTTTAAAAGCCGTTAGCACCGCTGGGTCAAACCCCCCGCCCGCGGTCTGCATCCTTCCCAAGGCTATGCACTGACTTTTAAATTTGAACGACTGATAATTTGTAAACGATGCACGTGGACTTTGTGCCAGTTTATAATAAAAAGGAGGCCTGTAAGCAGTGGCATGGGTTCGGCTCACCAGTACATGAACTTTACTGAGGCCTCAGTCGTTTGGGACCTAAATAGACGTGCTACTCAGCCAGTAAGGTCAAAGACCGATACTGGTGTCTCGACAGTATACCGGCACGCATCAATGCGTGCACACACGACAGTTCGACCGTCGTTGTCGGCGATGTCCACCGTGTGCTCCACAGCAAGGTGAGAGCAGGGACTTCCGCGTGGACTTGCGCAGCATCCACCGCCCTCCTCCTCCTCCCTTGCCCACCTGAGCCCGGTGTAAAGACAGAGGCAAGAAGACCGGAGGTGGGTGAGGGCGCAGTTGCTGACAGTTAAACGGTCCGTCCGTGCCGAACACGCCAAGTCTACACACAGTGGATCAGAATCTCACACAAAAAATGGGCGCGCATGATCGAGTTGACCCATGCCCTGACTGAATGTACGTGGAAAGTGCGGGCAGTTGAGGCTCCGGGTATTGGTTCGTCGGTGTCAGTGCAATGAACCCGCAGGTGACCGACCAGGTTTATGCGTGACATGAAGGTGCAGTCGCAACGAAGACAGGTTCGGACCAAATCCCGACCATATGACAGTAGCGACCGTCGTTGTCGACAATGTCCACCGTGTGCTCCACAGCAAGGTGAGAGCAGGCACGGTGATTTGTACGTGAATTAGTTTATAGTGATAGGAGACTTACGCCGCATCCGCCGCTCTCTCTCCCCCTCCTCCACCTGGGCCCGGTGTCAAGACAGAACCAAGAAGACCGGAAGAGGGGGGGGAATGCAGGTGGGTGGCTCCGCCGAGCCCGCGCCTTGGCGTTCCATTCCAACCTCCATGGTCCAAGCAGCACATAACCAGGATTTTAACCAGTAAAAACAACTCAAGCAAAACTTGAATGAAAGCGGGCATAGTAAAAGGTTGTGCATAAAAGAATATAGCATAACGATTACCACACCTCCCCTAAGCTCAGCACAGCCGATCGCCGTTGAAGTAAAAAGATATTCCCTGCGAAAAGGGGCGATGTTTCACTTGCGGGGAAGCCGTTTTCGCTAGGGCCGACGTATATGACCCCCTAAACAGGACATGATAATTGGTACGCTCCGCCCAAGTAATAAAGGTGGACCTGCGCATAATCCCTGGAGGAGCAAAGCATTCCCGTATCCTAACCGCTAAAATAGCGCTTATATAAAATTAAACCGTTGCCCTAATCTTGACTTCGCAAATCAAAAGGGCGCATATTTACCAGGGCAAGCTGAGGTTGACCACGTGGTCTAACTGTTTACAGAGGTCGGATTTGTGAAATCCCTCGGCGTGTTAACTTCGCCGTTTTCTTTCCTATGTTGCGTTTTCAAGTTACCGTTGTATTGATTAATCTACCTGCAGTATACGATGACCTTGTTGTTTTATATTGATTTTCTCTGTGGAAGTTCAAACCTCTGTATCTTCCTCACTTGTTATCTGTGTTATGCAACGACAGGCTGCAGTTGATAAGCCGTCGCGAAATCTATTGGTTCCAATAAATTCTACTCTCTGTGCCTGCTTTAAATTCATTATGGGGGGAAATATTACTTCAAGAAGAAGGTTCCTTGGCATGTCCACTTATATTTGGCATTTCGACCGTCATGGCCGATGGTATTCACCAGTTGCTCCACAGCGGGACGGGCGCAGAAACGGCGACTTGCACGTGGACTAGTTTATAGTGCTAGTAGACTTGCGCAGCATCTACCGCACTCCCTCCTCCCCCCTCCCCACCTGGGCTTGGTGTCGAGGCATGGTGGAGAGGACTGTAGGTGGAGGAGGGTGCCGGTGGCTGGCACGGCCAGACCCGCACCTAGACGTGCCACCACTAAACAACACCACCACCACAACAAACACTTGACCGGGGTTTTAAACAATAATAAATATTGACAGACGGCTCGGATCCCCATTGGCGCCACGTGAACCTGTAGGTGGGCTTTCCACCACACCCCAAAAGTTAGCATCTGTCGTGGATGTTCAGTCCCGGTAACGCCTGCCAGAATCCGATTTGGCCCCTCTGTTGATCCAGCGCATCAATCCCCTGGCCCGTTTTACGGGCAGACTTTGCTCACGCAGTCCCCTTGTCGTCGCACTCGCCCCAACTACTGATCGCCCCCTCCCCCCTGATCTCTCGCCTACTTGAGCTGTAGTCTAGACTGTGGCGTAAGGGGAGAATACCGCAGGAGTTGAGACCTCCTTCTGTATGGCATAAACATAACGGAGTGTAAACAAACTGATCGTGGGTGCGTAGCCTAGTGGTTGGAGCCCTGGACGTCGGCGCACTTTGATCCGTGTCTCTAGTCTTCCCAGGCTGTTGCTGCCTGATGATAACAACAACACTGTCAGAGCTTCTGCCACTAGGAAGTAAAAATCCTACGAAGCAAACATCGGTCGACTTTAGCCAAGGCATTCTTTCTCCTACTTTCAGGAGGTCACTGACAGTACAGTCATTCTATTCTCTAGGACGCTTGGGGTTCTACAACCAGGTTGCTGATCACTCGCAAACCGGCTCAAACGAATGGACCGAAGCTTCGAAATAATCATGAGTGACTTTAAACGAAGTGAAAGCACAAAAGAAATATTGAATTTAACATAACATTATTTAGAAATACCAACAGTTTTAGAAAAGCAGGGAAATTCCGGAAACGTCAAAAAGCGTTGTAAGTGAGTAAACTCTAGGTTGTGGTGTACAGCAAGCCTGTTCGGGCAAAAAGAAACACGTAGATGAAACAGTACATGTAGAGTAACATTTGAAAATAGTCCCTTAATAAAATCTGCACTTAAATATCCCGCACGAATAAGTGTAACGTCAAATGTGGCAGTAGGCCAGCAGCCTACGACTTGAGTATAGATTTCAACACGATTTCACGAGAATTGGACCTACTGTGTGTTATTACCGACAAAGACAAGAGAGACTGAAATGGCCATTTAGCCAGTTAGCCGTCGTTAGCCAGTCGTACCCGACCCCGAGGTGTGGAACACCCAAGGCTCGAACTCGCGACCTGTTAATTAGACGTCCACGCCCCTAACCACTGGGTCACGAACTCGTTGCCCCGTAGGTTTTGATCAGGAATTTACAATGGTACGGGGCGCTCACCGATCGTTCTTACGGAACTCACTCTTCCGTTGTGTTTTATGGGCTTTTTCTCGAGCCCAACCAGCATCCGCACAGCGGCACATCATATAGGCAGTATGTTAATATCGTCAAAGTGAGGTTCGAGGCGTGGACTTCTAAACCAACAGGTCGCGAGTTCGAGCTTCGGGTGTTCCACACTTTGGGGTTGGGTATGACTGGCTGACGACGGCTAATAAGCAAGAAATGGCCATTAAAGTCTCTCTTGTCTTTGTCAGTATTGCCATACTGCCTATATGATGTGCCGCTGTGTGGCTGCTGGTTGGGCTTGAGAAAAAGCCCATAAAACACAACAGAAGAGTGAGTTCCGTAAGAACGATCGGTGAGCGCCCCCTTACCATTGGACATACTATCTCCGTTTGACATTGTTTGACATGTGTTGACTGAGGCAGGCAGGTTTTTTGTTTGATTTCGTAAGAAAAAACGTTTTCACAACATAGTATGCCGACAGACCGGTAATTTACTAGTAAAATTGTACTGATTTTTTTAACATCAAGACGCCCTTCCTTCCGTTAAATTGCTTTATAGTAATTTCAGAGTCTTCAATCAATTACCCATAAATGTAAATTCGGTCTTCTGCTCTTATGGATGCCTTCAAAATAAAATACTTTTTAAAAAACATCTAACGAAGAAGTGAGCTCTTAGACATTTTTACTAATGCAGATGGTCGTTTGGGTCATATTTGTTGACTCACCTAAACGCGAAACCTCATCGCCGAAAAAAATGTACGTTCGCAACGAAAGTCCACAATAAATATGCCTAAGATCAATTAAAAAGCCTTGTCTAATAAGTTGCATCTATAAAAAGCGCTTCAATTACGTATTTAGCTGACGAATGTCTACGTGCTTCACGTTTTTTTTTCAAGCTTAAGCCAAGGTGAAAATAGAGACTTTCGATCGGCGTTTTGCTCTCCTAAAAATCAGTGTCACTTTTTTCCGCTGAAGATGAAAAAAACAACTTTTCTTTGTATAGGAGGCTTTTTCGATGCATTTATTTGTTTTTGGACTTCATTATTAGATAATAAAGCGCAAAACAGTAAGCATATAAGTGCGAAATCTTCTGCCCATTCCGCTTTTAAATTACCCACTAACGGAAACTAGACAGTGCAAAAAGTATCATACATGTGCTTAGAGTTAATATAGCCACTTTGCGGAGGACCTTTTCTGGGCAAGATATTGAGTACTCGCAAAGGACAGGAAATGTTTGAACATTTAAACAAAGGGCGTTATTACTGTGTTTTAGGGTAAAAAAAACACCCAGATTAGCAAACCTGATTTCGGCTAGATAATAGTTGGTAGCCGTCCTGACACCGCAAAGTCAAAGCTGCCTGTCAATCGGGACCGGTGGTAATAGGGGCTATACGGGTGGGACAATTGAGTGAACGGGTAATTGGCGATTGTAGTATATGCTAGGAATTGACGTTCATGGGAAAGTGGAAGCCTAATTTAGATTAGGTGAAAAATACAAGGAAGGTATGGAAATAAGCAAGGAGACTATGAACGATGTGTGGAATAAATGCATCCTAGCCTCAGATTGGAAAGAAAAGCAAGTGAAGGCGAACAGCCAATGGGAAGAAGGCAACTGGTCCGAAGGTCATTCCGCAGTGTAAGCGATAGAACTGTATCCAATATAATGGACAGAAGGACACGAGAGTCAAGCTGCGGCACGCGGAGCGCCACAACGCAAGCCGGGTAAGACTTTTATGCGAAAAGCTGGTTTGGGCGGAATAGAAAATTCGCAAATAATGAGGCAGTCGAAAGCTACCTCTGCTAATGAAAGTTGATAAAGGGTAAGCCTCATTGGCATCGTTACCGGTGCCAATCAACCCAAGATAGTACCCCTACAATGAATGAGGCAGTCAAGAGCTACCTCTTCTTATGAAAAATGATGTAGGGAAAGCCTCATTGTCATCGTTACCGGTGCCCAGGATAGTACCTCCATAATGAATCTGGTACAAGTAATACAGCACGCATGCAAATTTAGAAGCATAATGAGAACGTAATCATAGCTACTGAAATCATGCCAGTAGGTACGATTGTGGGTTATGTGGGCACGGTTGCCAACTGCCTCTTCTAATGAAATTTTACATAGGGTAAGCCTCATTGTCATCGTTACCGGTGAAAATCTGTCCAGGGTAGTACCTCTTAAATGAATCTGATACAGATAATACAGCGTGCGCGTGAATTTAGAGGCATAATGAGAACGCAACCACAGCTACTGAAATCGACCTAGTAGGTACCATTGTGGAGTCTGTGGGCACGGCTACCAACTATCATCTTACCTGATTTCTTTTAAAAACGACTGAACGTTTGGTCTTTTAAAATTAATCTGCTTGCTTACGTGTTGGTTTATCTGATTTACGCGATGAAAAAAATCACTTCTCACGTGCAGCCAGTTCTATTTGGAAAAAACCGTCAAGTTTAGATTACGCTCTTGTCACAGAAAAAAGACGCGCGAATGCCCAAACTTAGCCCTGGATGGCTATTAACGTGGGAAACCGTTGAAATACAGGGTACCATAGACTTCCGCTGAAATTTGTATGTCCGACGCTCAGCATATCCATGACTACTTGGGACAGCCGGTTTCGTCTCGTTACTCCCAACTGATATTCAGACATATGCACAGAGGCCGACTTTCCTGTTTGACCAAAGTGCATGCCATCACAGATGTCGTAGGACATCTTGTAGGCGAATTATTTCTTGCACCAACCGCCAGCCACATCCCTAGGGCGTACACTCCAGGTGTGTACTGTAGTCTTCGGCTTGTAGGCCAGTCGTTGTTGACATTTCTCCAAATGTCTCTTAACAAACTCATACAAATTATTACTGACAAAGACAAGGGGGACTGGAATGGCCATTTCTAACTTATTGGCCGTCGTCAGCCAGCCATACCCAACCCCGAGGTGTGGAACACCTGGGACTCGAACTCGCGACCTGTTATTTAGAAGTCCAACACCTCTAACCACTGAGCCACGGCCCCGTTGTCCTGTCGGTTTCGATCGGGAATATACAATGGTAGAGGGACGCTCACCGATCAGTGGTTAAAGGCGTTGGACTTCTAACTAACAGGTCGCGAGTTCGAGCCCCAGGTGTTCCCCACCTCGGGGTTGGGCATGACTGATGACGGCTATTAAGTCAGAAATGGCCATTCCAGTCTCCCCCGTCATTGTCGATAATACCATTCTGCCTATATCGTGCGTCGTTGTACGGCTGCTGTTTGGGCTCAAGAGAGACCTCGTAAGGTACAACGAGACGAGTGAGTTCCGTTAGAATGTTTGGTGAGCGCCCCTCTGTCATCATACATATTCATGTTGTAAGGAAGGGCTCACCACGCTACTGCTTATGGTGACCACATTTCAATACATACCGGCGTGATGTCGGTATGTTAACCTGATCTTAGGATGTTCACTAACATTAAAAGTCCTGCTTATATCCCAAAGCGTTAATCGTAACTTCCATTATTACATATTGTGCAGGCCTTTCCACGCTTATTACCCTTTTATACAAGCCGACTATTTGTTCGTTCCCTCTCTGTTTGCGTCTCACTCCGTGTTCTGTTTTTTTTCTCTCTATCTCTGTCTGCAAGATGGACCCGTCCGGCCAGCATGTAGCTTTACAGGGTGGGCTGTTCTATCTTTTTGGGATCATCTTCTTTAAAATGGACGGCCGCATTCCCCTGGCCCATGCAATCTGGCACTGCTTCGTCGCCTCAGGCGCCTACACCCACTTCGTGGCAGTTGATACCTACCTTCTCACTTAGTCAACATCCTCCCGTGGACGATCTCCCCGGCGTGATAGTCAACAGCCCCCTAGGACAAACATACAGAAGAATAGAGAGCGGAGGAAAAAATAGAAAAAATTTCGCACTTTATCACACTGTTGGTTGTTTGGGCCCGTCAGCTAGCGTCGTGTCATTTTGTGAATATACTAAAATATGCCTACTCTCCCATAGTAAGTAGGTCAATGTGTTTGAATCTTGTTTTATCTGAACGTCAAAGACTCGACTCCATCGAATGCATGACGTGTTCGTCCGACTTTCGTCTTCCGTCTGCGCCTCTGTCATAACTATCTTATTTCGGTGTCTTTCACTATCAGACAATGTTTGTCTTATCGAAGAACTAGCATTTACCCTGCTCTGAACCTGGAACCGATCGATCACTAACGCCTGCAGCTCTCCAACCCGTCTCCCCAAAATAACGGGAGCATGTTTTTCGCAGATATACCCGCGCTTAGCGATATTGTCATCTTGCAATGAAACTGGCCTGGGAAACTTTATCATTCATACACAATCTCAAGAGAACAGCTGTTCCGACTAGAACAGCCCCTTGTGGTCTCGCTACAAACGTTTTCTGACAGAATTAATTTGTGGCAGTTCGCTGTCACGGTCGTCAGATCAGACGCCTACTCGAATTACCTTCGATCGGCCTAGCACACCTGTCGACCACTGGTTTTGCGCGCGTGACTCAGTCTTCAGCCACCCAATGCCGATCGATATTTCTGTTTTCATCAATTGGTCGAAGCTACAGACGCTGGCTCATACACTCGTGCCGGAGCTTACTCGGCTCGAGGGGACATTTTTTTTCCTCTGCCTGTGCAGCCGTGTGTACGTTATCGCCTGCTTCAATAAAGTTTGTCCAACCACCTCTGATTCCCTGACTTTTGATTTGGAAAATCTTCGCTTTGTCAATCGTAACACTGCGACAAATGCCCTATTGTGCGTAATTGGCATTAGACTAGTCTCTCACAAACGCTTATAGCCCGTGGTCTTGTAAGTTAAATTTATGAACCTACCGCGGCGAGATCCAGGCTGTTGTGATCACACATGTGGACGACCACGAACGAGCCCACCAAAACCGATGCTGGCGTCTTAACCATCGTTTGTCATCTGTCTTCACGAAGAGTACTACTAAGATCTGTTGCCCAGGTTTCCTTGTTGGCGTACAGTTTGCCAAACTAGCTTAAATTAACTTCATTTTAATGTTGGGTCGCTCTGCAGTCACTCGATCAGACTTTGCACACCCCTTCATGGAAAAAAGTCGAATATGGGTAGAATCCGGTTGCCTTGTTTTGTGAAAACAGTCTCCCAGAAGAGCGGCAAGTTCTGCTGAATAGTATCGACAGAGATGCCGAGATAGCTACTATTCTGACCTTATTCCAATTCTGTCCAGCAAGCGAATTGGGGCCCACAGAAGTTCTAAGGACTTGCTGATTAAAAGGCATTGATTGGAACCGGATTCGACATTATTGATAACTAATCAGTTATCCGTCGTTGCCAGACCACCGCCGTCTGTCAGGGATCTGATTTGGGATATGATATACAAGTTTAAGGCGAATAAGGTCCAGGAAGGTTCTGAAAAATGCAACTGAGTACCCACCTAATCGTCCACAGAAACTTTAAGTGTCGTCACTATAGGGTATCCTTTACGATAAAACATTGAGCGGGGGCCTGGCTCTAGGACAATCAAGAAGAATTAAATGGGATTTGGAGGCAGATTTAATTTGTACATGGTGTCACCTAAACTAAGACCGAGGCATTTGCGGAGTGCAAAACACCAACCTAAGTCAGTCATATTTGGAAAAACGGAAGGCTTCATCTTTGCCTGGTCGTACTGCTGTTTATTAGTATTCAACCGAGATAAAATCGCTGCATAAATGTGGAAGGCACCGAGGAATAAGCTATTGGGAATGTGCGTATTTTCGCCACTGCGACACCGGGATCCTGGTTTTTTGATCCCTTACGTCCAGAAGGCTTTCATTTTTTAACAAACGGAACGATTCAGGAGCCGTCCAGTGTAACTACTATGACAGTTCGACAGTCGAGTCCGACGATGTCCACCGTGTGCTACACAGCAAGGTGCAGCAGGGACGATGACTTGTGCATGAGTTAGCTTGTAGTAATAGTAGACTTGCACAGCATCTACCACATTCCTTCTCACTCCCCACGTGGACCCGGGGTCAAGACAGAGTCAAGAAGACTGGAGACGGGGGAGGGAGCAGGTGGCTGGCGCGGCGGGACCCGCACCTAGGCGTGCCAACACACCCCCTGGTCTACAATATACACTTAACCAACGTCAACAACACCCCAACAGGGGTCAGAAGGACGAGGATGACCGGGCAGCCATGGCCACCGGCGAGAGCGCAAGCGCAGCTATCGGCAGGGAACCAGGTGACAGGAAACTGCCAGCGCATACCAGGCCGCGAGGGCCATTGTTTGCTGATACTGGCATAGCATACGCTACAATACTATGATGGCAATATCTGGCCCAATCGAGGTCCGCCTAAGACGTGGGCCTTCACGCTGCGTCAATCACTGACAGCGTCGGATAGTCGACTGGCGCATGAGATGAAGTGGGAGTGAAGTCAACCTTAGGAAATCAACATCATAACTAATCTGACAAGGCACTGAGTTAGGGCTCGGGAGGTTGCTAAGTGACGGTTTAACTTCCCAAGACTGCGAGTCAGGCTTCAATGCCTTTCGCTTGATGTGGCCTTCATGGCACTCTCTCACTCATGTGCGATCCAGACCGCCCCCACAGAAGTCTGGCACGCGTGAAACAGGAATCAGACCGTTTGTCGCACGCGTAGATGGGCTGTTTAACTTTGTCCGCCACCGCGTCCACTTCCAGTCGCCTTGACTCTCTCGGCATGTGTGCCAATTAGATTAAATATCAAGTAAGCCGGCGAATCCGAGTCCAGACTTCTGATTCACCAACACCCTTCTGCTGATGCCAGAAATAGCCAGTCCAGCGTCTCAGTCCTCATCAGTAAAACTTCGCGATCACTGACCGCTAGTTGCTATGCGACCGGACTCTCCGTGGAAGAACGAAGGCCCCTTCTTCAGGACACACCGGCGAACGACACCTCTCCCATGATCTTTGCCCCGTCTGACTAATTCAAATGTCAAAGTGCTTGTACAAATCAGGGAGCTCTTTGCCTTTGAAAACGCTCAGCGGTCCCGTCGTTGAGCACGGTCGTTTCGACCTACTGATGACCTCATTTGTCTCCAAAAGACAACATTCAAGCCCATCCTTTCCACCATCAAACCTAGACGAATAAACATTAACTGATACTATCAGATGAGGCCTTTCCTGTGTGTGAGAGTTACACGTCATCCAGTCGCAGCCTAAAGCAGAATCCATCACAAATAAGACTTTGGTACATGACGCCCTCTCAAGGACGCTGACGGTGATGGTGTTGGAGCCACAAATGTAACATTCACATGCCTCTGCGAAGTTAGGACTGTTTACACCGGCCTCTCCTGTGCCCAACCAGTATAAAAATCTCCATCTCCGGCACCAACAGGCATCCACCTTGCCTTGTCGACCCCTCATCATGTTTGCTTGCCTCTTCAGCTTCTCGCTAGTTGGTCTCTTATTGGCTCAGGCGAGAGACCTCCAACCGGGGGAGAGCGAGATCGTCCTGAGCTCCAACGCATCCTCCGTTCTCCAGCCCGCCTGCTTCTGTCCACCTCCACCGATCTGCCAGTGCAGGACTTGCGGAGACTGCATGTGTTACTGCCCCATCCCCTGGTCCCTGGTTCTGGCTGCCCAGGGCCACAACGAGCAGAAACCCCAAGTACCCCGATTCCTACCTGATTATGCTGATGATGGTGGTGGTAGTGATGGGGAGGAGGATGGCTTCATGATGATGATGGCGTAACAGGAAGAAACAGAAGGAGAAGGCTTTACACCCGCCCCCCCTCCACCCCGCCCAGATGAGTCCTAGCTGCCCTCTTGCATTGGCTGTCTTGCAATAAACTAGTATTCTGACCAGGTGGCTTCTTTGATGAAGGTTTCCCGGGAGCACGGGAAGGGGAATAGACATGTCGTCGACCGAACGCGGAGCAGGGAGTGTAAGTGCTGAAAAAAGCACAGGTTTATGGGAGAGACGGATGTGGATGACATTTGCTCGCACACGTATCCGGAAGATCGCCTGCACGGGTGTAACTAAGTCCTTATGTTTGATTATTTTATTTCAGATGCGCTGTTATGCAGTCGAGACCTCACAGATAAATGTCTGGGTATAAACTGAGGTTTCCAGGGAGAGATCGAAGAAGTTCAGGGCGGGATCTTATTTCTTAGCCGTACCTGTCAGGGGTCATGGGATGGGGTTAGGGTTAAACCCCCCTATTACCACTGGTCCCGTACGACAGGCAGCTGGGGCTTGTCTACTGCAGGTACTGCTACGGAATGAGGTCCGACCAGAGAAAGGAGGTAACCTATGAATCATGTAATGGCAATTAGGAGGGAAAATGGATTGGACACGAGAATACGGACACCCCCTCGTAGTATAGGTGGCCTTGTTCCGAATTCCGAGAGAGGAAGGGGGTGACGGGAATAGCAATCCCCTGGAATTTGGCGCGAGGTTACCTGCGGTACCTGGGAGTTCATGTTCCCGAGTACGGCTAGAAAGATGTTTGCAACTACTAGCACTGATCCCGTACGACAGGCAGGTGGGGCTTGTCTACTGCAGGTACGGCTACAAAATAAGATCCGACCAAGTTTAGCAGAGGGTGATGTACAACGGTCAGGGCTGCTTTACCCGTCCGATCGGTTTAAACAAGTTTTGGCGGTGTAGTTGGCGTGGCGATATCGACAGAACCCAGTTGACCGCTTGCGCTACGCATGACTCAGCCCTCGGCAAAAGAATGACCACAGCCCCCTCCCCCCGCCAGATGGGTCATGTGTATATTCAAACAACAACAATAAACCGAAAACACACACATCCTGGTTGGTCAAAGCCAAAACTGAAATATGACCAGGCTGAATACACAATTCTTCTTTCGCAGAGGTGACATTCCTAGACTTTGCCACCTCCCCCCCCCCCCCCAACCGCCTTACCCAGTCCCACAGGAGACTCAGTCGACTGCGCTGCGGGGAACCACTATCGATTCCGCCGACTCCTTGTTTAATTCTCAGCCGCAACCTATTAAAAGGGAATGCAGTCAACCCCGTGGGCACAGATTTCTGCCCTTGATCGCGGTCATTCCCCACGCTACAGCTTTTTTCGGTTTTCTCTCCGGATGCTCAATTCGTGCTGTAGACCTGGACCGATAGTGTCTATAAATCGGTAGTGAATGCAATCAATATTGCTAATCCGACTTACAGGGAGCTACGGATATGGCGTTCGGATCTGTGGGTTTAGCAAATAACCTCTCTTGTGGGGAGCTTTAACGGATTCAATAGAAGACGCATTGGCAAATAATCATTTCCAGGGCAAAAGTCCAGCCGACTTCCTCGCAGCACGGTTGAAAGTACGTAAAGCTACCATGACGTTTGCCGACCTCTCGGTTTTGGAAGAAATTTCATACATGCTTCCAAGCTGTCCACGGGGAATGGACAGTAAGTCAGCAACTGGCTACTAACTAAACTGCCGAGACGGACAGGTTATCTCCCGGGGTCAACCATTACGCAGGACCGGTTTCGACAAACGTTATGTTCTTTGGCAAAAGATCTTAGTTAGATGCTAGCACGCCAAACATACGCACACTGGGATCGTACACCGAGCACTTTTGCGCGGACATTTCCTCAGGACGGAGATGAGCATCACTCATTCGTTGCCTTCTCAGACATCCATTTTCTCGAGACCACACCTAATTCTAACACAGTTGTAATTGTTATTCGTTCAAGAGGAAACTGTTCGCATAGTTACCATTATGAAGCCTGTCCGACTAAGACGATGCTTGTCGTGGGGTCGAAACTCCCGACCATATCTAAGTAATGTCCACTCGATAAGTGAATATAAAGGCTCTGATTCTAACCACCCAGCGATCCATTGTGGGGCGGGATGTACGGTGCAAATCCATTTCAGATCGGCTTTCTAGGTGGAAACACAATTTATCTGCTAAATTTCGAAAAAGAAGAAGAAGAAGAAGAAGAAGAAGAAGAAAGAAAGAAAGAAGGGGGAGGAGGGGCGGCGGCCATTCCCAACGAAGAAACCGTCCCAGCCAACCCACCGAAAGACGGCAGCAATTCTCCCACAAACAGGACACCGCCTTTATCCTTGTAAGCCCCGGGCGATGTCCACTACTAAAATCTGTGAAGTGACCAATGAGCTGCAAAGGTGCCGCTGTGAACACGTTACTGACATGAATGAAATCTAATATAATGAAGACTTTACAGGGATGTCCGCAAGTAAAACAGCGCATTAAATAAAAAGTCAACGAGCCGCGAGTTGCTGGAGGAAAGAAGGCTGCCAATCGTGGGTAGGAGAATAGAAACAGCCAAAATAAGAATAAAAAGTGATCCTGTGCGGAGGGCTACTAGGTCAAAACAGAACTAGGTAGAAACAGCGAACGTTTTGCCAACGCTTGCGTGTGGAAGTGGTAGATTAAAACGGTCCTGCCGCTTTCTGATTGTCGTGCCGTAAAAGCGTCAGGGGGTAACGACGCATAATACAAATTGAATAAATAAGAGCTACTTATAACAAGTAAGTACGTCTTTGTTTTTCATAACCGTGGAAACGAGGGCCTTGTAGACTTCGAAGAAGGTGAACGTGGCGGCAGTGCTCACTCCAGCCTTTAGCATGGACGGTAGCCAGCCCTTAAAGAGGCCCAAAAAGCCCTCAGTGCGCCAGATGTGGAGCAAGGCGAAGCCCGTTATGAATTTGTAGGAGGCTGATTCATGGCCAGTAAGGGTTGCCCTCGTCACGTTTGGCAGTTTTCCAAAGGGCTTGCGAGCCTCCTCAAAACCCACAATCTGGAAACGTTTTTTCACGACGTCCAAGGGGTAGATGGCTGTCTTTGAGACGCAGCCAGCTAAAGCGCCGGCTGCGGGGGTCAGCAGCGTCAACCAGGGCCCTGAATCTGCAAGAAAATGAGGCACGAAAAGATGAATATAGGAGTGCGAAGTGTGTGCCAGAAGTTGACGGGAACTCACTCATTTCTGAGTGACTATATGTCGCGCCCAAGTGAGGAACACAGAACAGTTTCGTTTACTCGAGGAGGAGCTAGAAGGAATAGGAATGCACAGATGTTAGCGCCTGTCGACCGCAAAAGGGAGAGTTAAATATTGCAAACGACAAACCACCAGGCGCTGAGTTAAACTGGAGGCCCCACTGTTCGACAGACATTTGTGCTCGAAGAAACAGACAACCGCACTAAACACTCTCTAAAAAAATGTGACGTCAGCCTGCTTTTCGGCCGTTTGGACTATGGACCGCAGTTTCAGGGTCAAACGGCAATGCACGTGTTCCATCCACAACCAGCCTCTGCGTGATGGACAGCACGTTCGATGTGCAGACGATCCTGTGCTACTGCAGACAGATGTCGTCTCGCAAGGGGCGCTGCTTAGTCTGTCAAGATAATTTATTTATGTTCGAACGCACACTTATGAAGTACGTTGAGAAGATAATAAAGGACTGGGCTCCGAAATTCCCTTAAAAAACATGAATGACGACTGCAGATCTTTCGCGTGAGTCGGTGCCTGAGAAATGAAATAGAGAACTTCGGACAACGGGTTTACTGACCTGACGTTTCGGATTCTCACTCGAACCCATCATCAAAGACAGTGTCCGATAAGGGCAGTGGATTGTCCAGCTGCCAACTCTATTGCAATATTTATAGGATGTAGTTGCTAGGCCGCTACCTGTCTATCGCAGTTGGCAGCTCCGAAGTGCATCACAGTTCGACTGGCCAGGTGTTGAAGTATGCCGTTGCTATGCCCCTGCATGCCGGCCAAGATTATCGGTTCCCACGCTAATCGCACGCCGCCGAGTGGCTGACTACCGGATTTCGTCATCCGTGTGGACTCTTGGGTGTCTCTGATGATGGATTCGAGTGAGAACTCGAAGCGTTTGGCTAACAAAGCACTTGTTCCAGCGATCGTGTTTCCTTCTCCGAGACTACTTCCTGGAACTCGCCTCTTCGCTTCTATTAACAAATGGGTTTACTATTATACTGACGAAAATAAATCACACAGGCGTGGGAGTCGCTCACCGAATGAGTTGAGGCAAGGAACATGACTGGCACGTCGCGTCCTGGAGTTCAATCTCGATAGCCCGCAGGACGGAATAACAAAATGGATGTCCATAAGGGGATTAAGGAGACTTTGATGGCATGTTAGTCGTATAGGCACAAAAACGGCTAATTAAACCGCTTGCAGCTCCCGCGGTTATTACTTCCCATGAAACTTTCGGCGTCATCGAATCTGATGCTGTGGTTAAATTCCATCGAGGGGGAGGGGGGGGGTTGGGGCAACGACTCTGGATTTGGAGTCCTTCCTTCATACCGCTGATATTTGTCCAACCACCGGCGTCAGAAGTAATCTCCCAGTTTCGCCGAAGTAGTTTTCTGAGCTAGGAAGTTCACCAGGCTCTCCAAACGACTCGGGGCGTTTCTTGCCGTGTCAGAGAGTTTTTGGGCCTCATTACACAGTGCCCTATGGTTAATTCCATTCTGGACGCAAATTCAAATTCGGAAAGCGTGTGAGAGCAGCTGTTGGCTCTCCTAGGCTCTTCCAGCGTAGGAAACCGCTCACCAGAAACAGGGTGTTACATGACTTGGCCTCGTCTTTGAATGCAGCGATTGAAGTGGCTGCGCGAATAGCCATTGGCTCAGCGCATTCGTTCAAGGCAAGCTTGGCTTCTTGGCCGCTGCAATGAATCTTAAGGTGCAAACAAAATGCACTTAGGCAAATGTGTTTGTGGATGATTGGGCGGTGGTCCCCAAAAGGGTGGCGTAGCTGGCACGCTGGGCTGCTGTGTGACACACCGGCTAGTGGCATGCGTTTGTCGGTCTAAGCTACAGTCGCACATGCGTGGGGCCAGTCGTGCAGCCGCGGCGGCCGACATTCGATACAGTCAACATACTAATTCCTTCCAGCCAGCACGCAGCCCTAACCTTTTATCGGACGGGTTTTGGTGGTGGTGGTGGTGGTGGTGGTGGTGGTGGTGGTGGTGGTGGTGGTGATTGTCATAATTGTTCTTACCGTAAGATGCAGGGGTGTCGGAAGTGGAAGCATTGCCAGGTTTGAAAGTGCGTTTTAGGCCCTCGTAAATGCCGAAGCTGAGAGCCGTCTGGGGTACAATGAGGAGAAGGGTGGGCGTCAGACCACGCCAAAAGGCTAGAAAACCCTCCTCCCTGAGGATGCATCTTGCTCCGTGAAGAAGACCCTGGTAAACCTGGTGAGGGAAAAAAACAATCCGGCCAATAGAAGGCATTAAGGACAATCGCGGCAAATGGGCTATGGTTGTAAACCGTCTGTGAATGTGATTGGGAGAAAACCGGTCCAAATCTCAGCATGACATCCGTGAGAATTCTGGTTGCAACGGACACTGCACCCATACATCGGCCACAGTAGTGTCCAGCAGGATTATCGTCTGAAGAAGAAGAAGAAGATAGGCTCACCGGAACAGGTTTATTTAGATGCTGACGTTTCGAAGAGCTTGGTCGGCCTCCATTGTCAAAGCTTAAAATGCACCTAATCGACCAGAAATCCCAGGTGGCATGTCACGTTGGTCGGCCTCGTGCTGATCGATTTTGTTTTCTCTCCTCTTGCTGCCGCGGCCTATCGGGGATGTTTGATGGGCCCTTTGTCTGCGTGCCTAGTGAGTCACCGCTTCGTCGAGTAGTCGGGCTGGTGGTTCTTGTTCTTCCTCACCCAGTAGACTCGCCATCGGGCTGTCTCCGTATGGCCTTCTTTAGCCCGGTGTGGTTGTTTGGTCCTGAGCTCTACGACTGTGATGACGTAGGACTTTGTAAGCTGCAAGAAGGTCCAGATGCCTGTTGATAGAGTGGGCATCGGAGAACCACGCCTCGAGATTTAGCCGTTTTGCTTTTGTGTTGCCTTGGCCTAAGATGGTAGCTCTCTGGATGTCAAAAGTACGCCCTGTTTCTCCAATGTGCGTTGCTAGTTCAGAGTTTGGATCTAGCCTCCGAGTGGCCGATTTATACTCTTGTAGGCGAGTCTGCAACGTCCGCCCAGTTTCTTACATTTGGATCTCTCAAATTTGCCAATCTGAAACGGATTATCTTTCCTAATGGTTGGCTATACTCTGGAGGCGCAAAATGCAGTATGCAGCCAAACTGACGAAACGCGACGACTGCAATCCCGTAGGGGATACGGCCTCGAAAATTGAATTAGACTGCCTATGTTGCCTGGACGACTCGCTGTGAGGTAGCCCAGACCCCGACGACCAGGTGTCTCGCGGTCAACCAACTTTTAGGCCCGCAACATCCATGTTCAGCACGGCCAACTTGACGAGTATGCCGAGGACCTGTGCGACCTCCTCATTCACTGTCCTCCTCTTTTTACGGTGAAGGAGGCTCTAGTAAAGCGAGTTGCAATAACGAGCGCAAGGACACAGAATTCTCACTCGGTAATGATAGGATACCATAACGGGTGCAGAGACAGATGTAACGGTTTGTTGGCGAGCACAATTCGGACACCTTAATCATCCGCTAGCTTCCCTTGCAACGCCCTGAAGTTCGGACGGTCTTGACAGTTTCACAAGGCGGCGTCCATAAAGTGACAGAGCTTGCCGACAGATTCGTGTCACCTTAAACTGCCGAGACTCAGTCCACCAACCACACAGTCAGTCCAACTCCTCCTGCGCGGCACTGAGTCTTCGCACAGCGGTAAAGCTGAGCCAGAAACCTCACACGCTCCCGAAAACTTTGCCACCGGCACTCCGAGTTCGCATGCAACGTCGTCATCGGTAATGCCACAGGAAGCCAGCCATCAGAGCAGTTATCGAGGATGGGCCTCAGGCTCGTTAGGGTCAGAGCTCGCCTCCAGTAGGTCATCTGTGTGGGCGTAGACGAAATCGAAGCATCGAGGATTGGTGGACCGCCCTGCGGTTGAACACAGTGAGGGATTGTTATGGATGAACAATGAGTGGAATCGGAGGATGGCATAGTAAACAGCATCTGACTGCCACCGACGTGCGATGACCACCATCCTTCTAAACAGTACTATCCTTATAAGTCATGGTATCTTTGAGCGAACCATGCAAGTTGACTTATCCTCTATCAGTTCAGATCTGATGGCAAAAGGCAGTAACTGAGAATCAGGCAATCTGTTTTGCATGGCAATCTGTTTTTAACATGGCTGAAATTCTTTGAAGTTGCTGAGTGTTCTGAGCCCTGCGTCTGCAGGACCAACTTGACAATGGGTTCAACTCTGCTCGGCAATCCGTCGCCGAAGGCTATGATGTAATGGGACAACAACATGCAGCTGGCTGAATCAGTCTAAGTGCAATCAGGAAGTTCGCTTGATGGCCTTAAAATCGAGTTGAGGGCATTTTCGCGCTTCTTTCACTAACTGTTATACAGACAAGTTTGATTATGCGCAGCCGCCATCTATCTGACTTTGATGGCAGAGCGGTTAACTAAAAACCCGGCTCAACACATTTCAGTAGTGCGATTATGCAATTGACGGCTTGGATCACTGCAGTTACCAGCGGCGACTAGAGGCGAAAACGAGGTTTGGCCCGGGAACCAAAAAACGCAGCTCTGCGCGTCTCGCACTTGTTAACAATACCGACGTCACAACTTTCGGACGGCTCTCCGACACGATCGACTCCGGCCTCCTGAGAATACTTCAAGCCGCCAGTCGGTGGGAAGAGTCATCGACTTACCGCCGATCTCTGGTCCACTGCCGATCGAAGTCCTCCGTCATCACAATCTTAGAGCTCAGGACCAAACAACCACGCCGGACTTAAGGCCGATGTACGGGTGCAGTGTACGTTGCAACTAGAATTCTCATGCTGAGATTTGGACCGGTTTTCTCCCATTCATTTCCCAGGCACTTCTCTCACCTAACCAGTCAGGCAGATCCAATATACACAGCCCCCGCCACATCCACATCCAAGGTCCTTCTAAATCATCCCAGTCACAGCGTCTTGGTCCGGATCGTTTGAAGATCGACAAGGCGGAGTTTGAGCACAAGCTCGAGATAGGCATCATGCGATAACTACTGGACACCGCGACACCAACTTCTCTCAACAAAGATGGCTGACAACTACCAGACACTGGACTCGTTGCAAAGTGAGTTTGGGCTCACTCCCGAATGACAATCAAAGTCAGTGAAGAGCACAAAAACGCCGTCACCAAGTCAATTTAGTTATCAGCTTACACGTATCCCCTTGACTCGAGAAGTAACACCCAAACGGTACATCAATCCTCGGCGCCTCGATTTCGTCTACGCCTACTGGAGGCGAGCTCTGACCCTAACGAACCTGAAGCCCATGTTAGATAACTGCTCGGATGGCTGGCTTCCTATGGCGTTACCGATGACGACGTTGCATGTGAACTCGGAGTGCAGGTGGCAAAGTTTTCGAGGGCGTGAGAGGTTTCTGGCTCAACTTTACCAATGTGCAAAGACCCAGTGCCCCGCAATCAGATTGAGGTAGATGGAAGGAACCGACGGACAAGACCTTCCGTGAGGACGGTCATAGAAGCCGTCTTTCTACCCCTTTTTAACGTCGACGGTGTGAGTATTATAGACAGTAATTATACATAATTCGGTATATGGATGCGACGGAGAGACACGGGCTCCCAGGCCGTGAACAGAGCAAACACAAAGCCATGTCTGTCAAAGTGTCTGACACGCCGTCGTAACTGCGGCACTGGAAACCGGAGCAGGGCTCACAGAAGAATGTGGCGAAGTGATTCAACAACAAAGAGAGGGGAAAGAGAACATACCTTTCTGCAACCCTGGCCGGCCAGACGGGTTCGAAACACATCAAGCGGTTGGCAAATAACACTTGAGACGACACCGGCACAGCTACCAAAAGCCAGATCCCTGGAGGTTGAAGGAACGCTGTGCAGATAGCGGGCCGACAGCTCTGAGAACTTGTGAAAGCAGTAGAACTGGGGAGAAAGCGACAATAAGGCAACGATTAACGAGCGGAAAACGCGGAGGCAAAAGAAAATCTGCTATTTATCTTGCCTTGCCACTGATTGGCGCATTCGAGACACCTTTTGACGGATCAACACGGCTAAAGGAAAACTGTCTGATTGGAGTAGTGCGCTGAAATGGGGTCGGAGACGAGGTTTTTCTAACAGTAACTGCCACAACAACACGCCAACAGGCCTGCACAGCGCTTACGCAGAAGGAAAACAAGCTCAAGCAGGAGTAAAAAACGAAAAGATTTACCGACCTTGCTGCAACCTTACGCCAGACTGGAAGACAAGACGCCTGACCCCTAACTAAAGTGAAGTCACTGGGTAATAACTAGATTTACCAGATCGATGTCAGAGGGTGCGCAATTTGCCGCCTGACTGCCAGGTCATCTTGCGTGTGCATTTGTATGTGTTTTATGGGTAGGACCTCTCAGTCGACGACTGTTTGTTTATCCAGCCTTGAAGGGTGGCGACCTAGGTAAATTCAGGGCCATGCATCACCCTTCTGGGCCCAAAGGTATGTAAGTGTCTGCTACGACAGAATTAGCAAACCATGGCCCTCGCAGCCTGATATGCACCGGAAGTTCTCTGACACCTGGTTCCCTGCCCGTAAATGCGCCTGCGCTTCCGTCGGGTAAACAGGTCGTGGGATGACTGCCCAGTCATCCTCCTCCTTCTGGCCCGTCGTGTTGTTGTTGTTGTTATTTTTGGTTAAAATCCTGGTCGGTTTTTGTGTGGACCAGGGGATGTGGAGTGGAGCACCAAGGCGCCGGCTCGACCGCGCTACCCACCTGCGCCCTCCCCCGCCTCCGAGGTTCTGGACTCTGTCTTGACACCGGGCTCAGGTGGAGGAGGAGGAGGAGGAGGAGGAGGAGGAGGAGAGGGCGGTGGAGGCTGCACAAGTCTACACTCCCTATAAGCTAATTCGCGCGTAAGTGACCGTTCTTGTCCTCACCTTGTTGTGGAGCACACGGCGGACTTCGTCGGACACGACGGTCGAGCTGTCAAAACCAATTAAACGAAGAACCAACCAGTGGAGGTAATAATTTCATAGAGGCGAATGGCAGAAAGTCGCCTTCACTGGCGCACTCCAGGTGGACATTTAGTCTGGACTTGACTTCCAGCGTCCGAATCGAAGATGTCTCAAAGGGCGTGTACGCACTTTCAACATAAGACGTGTTATAATCCGCACGTTATGCAAAACACAGCTACGCCTGGTATTGCGAACGGTGGGGAACACAAAATGCACATAGCCACAAAAAATCAAACGTGCATAAATTAGGTGGAGGTTTTTAGGTTACTGACGCTCTCAATTACCACCATCAGCAGCAGTTACACATCAATGACAACGTTCAGAAATAGTACGACAGGCAGTTCAAATTCCTCTAAGCAGAAATGGTCTTGATAATGGCACGAACAGCACCTCCCCATGCGCAGGAATAGGTCTGGTAGGCTCAGACCATCCTTTTTTTCCGGCGACGATGAGCATAGGCCTGAGAAATGCATTTATTTCTTGATGGGCAATCCTGAGCTGACGTCTTCGTCGTCTTCGAGTGGGCATGGACGACGGATTAAGAGTGGCACCAAAGCCCAAATCATTATGGTCGTCAATCTGGGATGGTCTGATAGATCCTTGAGATAAAGTCGGGTTACCGTCCTCTGACGAAGGTAGCTAAGTCTCAGGCTTTCGCTCGTCTCCCTATGGCATAGCTTAAACAGCGCAGGAGGACAGATCAGGCAGATGAACGAATTGTGGTAGATTGAATATCGTTTCAGGAGGGGGAATACCGAGAACAGTGCTGATTTGGACACCCAGGTCGTCCGCATTCTGTCCGTTTGGCCAAGAAACGGCTGTAACTTCTTGACAACTCGGTTTCAAAATATGACCAAAACGTTTACTAGCTAAAAGTTCCAACACGTGTTTCACCGATTTTGTGTGGTTTCCTGATGCAGCAATGCGGGGTTTGGCTCACCAATGGGCCCCTCAACGACTCAAGGTGGCATCCAGTATAATTGCAGACCTAAATTTCAACCTACAAATTCTGCAACACTGGTGAACTGAACTGCTCGCAGGTTACGTCGGACAGTTTTCGAACGTTGGTGAGAAGACTGACTGAGCCCAACAGCTGTTTTGGAGTGCGATGAGATAAACATACGCGAAGATGGACCTCGTCGTTCGCGAGGGCTAAACTGTCACATGTTGGGCGAGGGGTTATAGACAATGAAAACGGCTTAAGTCGCCTTGATCTCTGACATACAATTCGAAGTTACTCCAAGTGGAATTAGAAATCGTCGCTCCTTCAGGCTGACGACCCGTAAGCGAGTGGGGTGCTGTCTCTCGAGCTGAGGTTAAGCCAGAAGGTCAGTCAGCCGGGGTTCTAGTAAAAATTCAACATCACCAGACAACAAACATTCCTATCCGCCAGAAATCGGATGACTGAATTATTTTCTAAGTCCTGCCGGGAGGAGAAATTGATAAGAGAATCTAAGATGTTATCTTGTTGCTGTCCATTCCAGAAAAGTGCCCATCAAGACCTTAGGAAATGAATCACGTTAGAATGCTAGTTCGTATGGAGTAATAGCTTGTTGTTTTGTCGTGTGAGGCCTTCCAATGATGCACTTCACAAAATTACGTCAGCTGACAGTCCCATTATTTTAAAAGTGAATTCGTCATAGTAAGCGTCCAACGTTTCGTGCGTCTCAGTCTCTTATAAGCAGGAAAAGAAACTTCTTCCAACAAGTTCTTCCGACTTCCCCGAATTAAACGGAATGTGAAAATACCATCAGTTTTGCATGTCTACTGTGACCAATCCTGCAGAGGCGCAAATTTCAACAACAAAACGGGATAAGAATTAAAAGTGCGCACATCTTTTAGAGAAAATTAAATTTAATGGTACGTCTAAAATACTAGATTCTTCTAATTTCAGGGTCAATTAGTACATAAATAGGACTCCGGCTTGGTTTCCACTAAGAAATTGAGGTTTCGGACGACATGAGTGGGAGTGGCCAATGGGCAGACAATGGCCTGGCACAGGGGGGTGAGAAAGACCACGAGGGGCCACAAGCATATTTCAGGACTTCGTCTCCGGTCAATAGCCACTTCACACATAGCAAAGTCAACTTGACCACAACTTTAAATGAGTGCTGCAGAATCACCTGAACACAAACGTCAGTCGGTCGATAAGTCCATAATAGTTACTTACGGTTTCGCGAACATATCGCAAACACTTGCGTCTGGCCCGGTCTACGGCACGCAATGCGCATCGCTCTGGAGGGCTGAACTGCAGCCTTTATGTGCATAATACAGCCCTTAGCAGGCCAAAGCGACGAGGATTAGACACAACTTGTTTTGGCGGATGGGTGCATTCGTGAAAAAAACGGCATGGTGTCCTGCTCAAGTTGTCTAATGAATCTATCTATCCCGGAAAGTCAAGTTAAAAGCACAATGGTGACGCAAGTCTTCCGTCCTCAATGGTCGGGATTCTGACTTGCGCAACGGTATCGCCCAACGCCGGTGTGGAGACTGTGTCCCTAGCCATTAGGTCGAAGTTACGTCAGAACTATGGAAGATAGAAACTGGTACGTCTTCCTGCCACATTTGTCCATCACTAACGTCAAAGGGGTGGTAACACTCGAAAAACGGCGACATTGTTGTGAGTTCCATGGGCTGACGCTTGCACGCTGTACGCGGGCATATCCTAGTCACAGAAAAAGGCCACCGACTTTACTGAGACATGGCACGTCCCTAGTAGTCGTTAAGTGCCGAACAGTCTCATCGATATAATATCCGTGACAGTAATATAACAGACTGACGTCGTCCACCAACTCCAAACTACGATTACAACTCCATGGGTAGGGGAAGAGATAGTGAATGGGGCTATGTAAACTCTCAGTTCAGGAGGAAGTCAATCGAGATCCAGGAATGAAAAAAAACCTAGCGGAGCATTCGGACGAGGCAGCTAAGCTGTTGACATGTTTACACGTAGGGTTTGAAACGTCGATAAGCTCTCTAAAAATCCCTAGATACTGACTGGACCTGGTCATGAAAGGTTCAGAGAAATAGATGCGGAACTTACCTCTGAACCCGTATAGACGACCGACAGGATTTGTCCAGGGACGTGGCCCTTCCAGAGGCCGACAAGACCTTCTTCCTGGATTATCCTACGAAAAGCTTGAGAAACGCTCTGATAGTAACCACCATTTGTGCTTGATATATTCTCAACTTGAAGCTACAAATGAAGGTTAAAAGACATATACTACATGAGCGGACTGCAATGAGGCTGAAATTTAAATTTTGAAAATTCTAAAGTCAAGACAGAAAAGCAGGTCATACGAATAGGAAAACTACACTGATGCGTTAAAAAAACCAGGCGAAATTAAGGGATCATTCAACACATGGGTATATCACAATTCGGTGAGGCCGATCTAAAGGGACCACGCCCACCTGGTACACAAGCAAAAGATGAATTAAGCGCCAACAAGGAAAGCTCGGAGAACTGTGAGGAATAGTCAAGAGTGTTATGCTTTTAGCAGCAAGCTGTATAGTGAAGTGGCTATCAAGTTATAGGCAAAGGTCTGATCAAGTTACTGAGGGATCTGAGGAGGATGTTGTCCCAGGAGCTGAATTTAAAACTTCAGAGGTCTGCTCGACTTGCAAACTGCTTTTCGTAAATGGGGTTAACGCCATCCCCGTCTTGCATAACGTGTGACGTCCCAATCTTAGCAATGACATTCTGACGGATTTACCAGAGTTTCTTTGCCAAAATGGGTGTTAAATCTGGACTGTGCAGTCGCGCATCTTCGAGGTCATCCTACTCTAAACTAAACTAGACATAGAGGTCTAGTATATCGTAAAAATATTGACTATTTTGCAATGAAGTTTTATTTTTGCGACGAAATATACGCCAGGTGAGGTTTTATTGTTTCTGCTCCCGATCTTCAATTTTCAAAAAACGCGTGATCCCCTGACACTTCATATGATCTGAATGGAGGGGACGTGGGCCCCGCCTAACCCCCGTGGCAGCCTCGCGTACGAGGGGGCCAGGAACTAGCAGGGAATATACAAGGGCAAAGACGCAAATATTTAAATCTAGTCTTATATGACCATGAGTAAGACATGCAGAGCGGTGCCTTATTTCAAAAACAGAACAGACTCAAGGATACTATCGCAGGTAAAACCAAAAAAGTCATTACTGGATCAGGAATCATCGGGGAAACTGCCCTTGCCCACCTGAAATCTTATTTTAAGAACATCCAACGGTTGAGTAATAGCACGGACAGTAAATCCAGACAACGATCCTGCCAGGGCGTCGCTGGAATCCCCACTCATTAATAAAGGGCACGCACCGAGGCGCGGTGACCGAAATCATCTGCACGCAAAACAATTTAAGCACACATTCTGAAGCATATTAAAACCACAATCAAAGTTAGCAAAAGTAAAGAGGAAGTGCGGCAGTTTCTATATACTTGGATGATTTTCGTCATCTTTAATTAATTTCCAATCGATGAATGCACTAAGGTCAATGAATTGTGGATTATGATGTGCAGTAATTATTTTCTTTAGCTCATTTTGTAGTAAAATATATCTCTTCACCCCATTACAATCATATGGAAACAGTGTACAGTCAAACATGGCAGTGATTAAAAATCGATAATACTGGGACCAGAACAAAATCACTACAAGGGTAGAGAATACTTTCACCAAAGAGAGATGACGAGTCGACTCGTAAATTAGGTAATGGTCTGGTCGCTGCTGATAAATAGTTTCATGAAAACTGAGTCCGGTAGACAAGGCGTTCACAGCATCCATCGTTTTTCCTACGAGTCACAAATCGAAGTGCTCTCTTTCGCTTTTTACAGCCTAGTCGATTATGTACGATACAAACGTACTGAGGCTGGCGAACCAGGGCCAGAAGCACCAACATACGCGCCGCATGTATCGTAACTGCCCACGCATATTTAACAGTTCGAACGCCGTCGCCGATGTTACCGACCGTGTGCTCATCAATAGGATAAGGACGAGAACGACGACTAGCGCGTGATACAGCGTGGAGTTATCAGGCTTTCACAGCATCTACCTGTCTAGCTCCTCACCGGAATTCTGGGTCCAGTGCAAAGACAGATGGCGAACACGAAGGGCAGGACATAGGAATATAAAACGTCAAGACAAACGCTTTCATCGATGTTCAGTACTAAGAGACCTGGTGTTAAACCAGCAAGAGGTCATGGTTATAAATCCGACGTCAAGGCCATATGTCTGTGAATATGTGGCAGCGAGGGAAACATGTGTAGCATAACAAATGAGCAACTCAAAATCTGGACCATGTGTCGGAGATGCACTTTTAGAAGCCGCTGCGATTCGTGGAGGTTTTTGCGTCCACATCACAAAAGGGGATTCTAGTGACAATCTGTGGGTAACGAAAACTGGCAACAGGTAAAATATGACACTCACGGAGAATAAGAAGGGGCTGTCTAGGCAAGAAGCAACCGACGCATTGCCTCCCTTTTAGGACGCCTTTTGTCAGTCGATAGCCGTTAAAACCACGCCAAACTACAAGCACACCACTAAACTTAGTCCACCGATCAGGCCTTAGCTGAGGCGCCTCTCTTTCAGCTGAAATGAGTCATTGAAGCGCACACACACACGTTCCTCGCTCACGCGCGTCGGACTGCCTGGCTTGATACCCCTCTAACTTTGTTATTTCACTCCCCGGTTCCTCCCCTAAACGGATTCATGTTCAGTTCAGTTCAGTTTATCGACGGAAATAGGCATAAGCCTTTGAGTACCCTATTTGCAGCGTAAAAACTGTGTGCTATTCAGATAAATGTTCTAGGCTGAAATAATTCAAACACGCCCATAATGGTGGGACAAAGTGAGAACGAGTTACAGGGAGTGGCTCTACTTCTCATTGCTCTTGGTCATTTCGGAACATAAATATGTCAAGATACTTCTTTAAACTTCGTGTAGATGGTGACATCACAACATCTGCGGAAAGGACATTCCATGGTTTGACCACTCCAACAGACGAACTTCCGCACATCCAGCCTTGCCATTAATTAACATAACATTCCCTCACGCTGGCATGCTCATGCGACATCCACGTAAACAACTCACCGCGACCTCAACTCTCCCGAAAGGACGCTTTTTTCTGTCACGCAAGCAAAGAACCAATTGATGGCAACCTGCCTTATATACAGAATAGACTGGCTCACAGCTTTTGACTTCTGACATTAAGCAGAGCCAACTTATTGTGTGGCTAAAGTTGATTTCACCTCGTTAACCGCCATGGGTGCAGGGGCTTTAGAACCTGAAACAAGACAGCAAATATAGCAATTGTGACATGCGAAATATATCTAGATTGCCGATACACCTATAGTAAGTCGTAAAGGAAGTTCCTGATGAACAATGTATAGCGATACTTAAGTTAGTGTTGATACAGAGATATAGAACCTTTTAAACACTGGGCGATTAGATACTTGCCGGATGTAGAGAGAAGGTTACTCCAAAAAAGACGAACATGCAAGTTATTTGGGTCGGGGAAATGGATAGAAAAATAAAGGATAATGAGTGGTTGTTGATGAAAGAACAGTCTACCGGGACAAAAGTTACAGTTCTAGAGATATTTTACGATTGCTAATGCAAAAAACAGAGACAGTGACCGACCTCTGTTCATGTAATGCATGAGAATTAAGGGTTTGTTAGCTTGTAACTGCAAGTAACTGCTTGTAACTGAATTTAACTCCGGGAACAATTCTGATATGTCTAACCTTCTCTCTTTACTCCTGTGCAGGGTTGGACTGAGTGAATATTCGTCTTGGCATAATAATCCTTCAGGAAACGCATTCGAGGAAATACACCTTTCATCTAAGAGTCTGAGTCCATTAGCCGACGAGGTTGTCCAGCTTAATCGTACCCCCTTTTTCCAGATGGTGCAATGGGCCTTATAATCCTATAGGATGTGTTTGTGACTCAAGATGACATCAAATAAAACGATATTTAATGGGGGAGAATTCAGGTTGCAGTCGGATGAAGCAAAGATCAATCCAAACATCTTCGTGGTGAAATCGTGAGGATCTTCGGACAAGCGCAATAATAAATCTTACGAAAGAGCTAGATCACTATTTGAACAACAAATTTAACATCCATTGGAAGCATATATATGAAGGAGGAATGTTGTCTTGCGGAATCTGATAATTAGGATTAGACATGAATGCAGGGTGCTCAGGGACCTTTGCTAGCACTTGTCCCCATCCAAGGTCCGGGCCGTATTATGCTAGGCGCCGTCATAACTCAGTTCGTAGGCCAAATGTTGGGAAGTGTTCACATCCGCGTGTCCTATCCCTAAGGCCCAATATCAACTTTAACTTTAATCCTGACTGTATCTAAACTCAAAGCTTTACTGTGATCTGCAGGAATTCAGTGCAAGACCACATTTAAAGGGGATGATCCCAATTATAATTCAGTATAATTCAGTATCTATGAGGGATAGAGGAAGAGCTATAGAAAACCCTATTGACAGATAGACGTATGAAAAAAAAGATACACATATTAACATAGCAGTTATGCTAGCCATTGATATCATGTAAATGTTTGACCATCAAGCATAAGTTTATCTAGTCTTCTTTTGAAATTCTCGACGTTTTCAGCTAAGACAACAGAGTTCGGCAATTTGTTCCATCCCTTAACCAGTCGGTGAGAGAAGAATTTGGCCCGCAAATCGAGTCTGGCATGCTTCGTCTTCAATTTGTATGGGTGCCCTCGGAAATTTGTCGTCCGCGCCAGTTCGAAGAAGTCGTCAAACTAAAGAGCACACTCTAGCCCTCGGACGATCCTGAAGGCCATGATCATGTCACCTCTGTACTGTCTATAAGAGAGAGGAAATATTTTTAGCTTCTCCAGCCGTCTCTCATAAGGTAAGCCACATAATCCGCCGACCAGCCTGGTCGCTCTACGTTGTACGTTGTCTAGTACGGTGTAATCTTTTTTCGTCCAGGGACACCATGCCTGGACAAAATATTCCAACATTGGTCGAATGTATGCGCCAAATACTCGGCCGAAAAGTTCTTCATCAAAATTGACGAAGGATCTTCAAATCGCGCCTAGAATACCCATAGCTTTTTTTGATACCTTGGCGCAGTGAGAGGATGGTTTGAGAGTTGACGTCATCCACACACCGAGGTCTCTTAACTCGTTGACTGTTTCGAGTCGGTGACCTCCTATAAAGTACTGAGATTCAATTCTCAACGGCCTCCTGTTACTCGAACGTAATCGATCCCGTGTCTTTAATTTTCAACATGACTAAATAACAACAACGTAAGTCTTCGTGGCGCCGACAGCGTGTGCACGATCCATGCGTATATCATCCTGTAGAAACAATCGTACGAGTAAACTACTTCCCGGAGATTTCAACAGGTGGCACAAGTATTATTAATCAGTTATGCTAAAAAAAAACAAACGTCCCCCTCCCTGACTGGGCCAAGGCTCCACTCGCCCCAGTTAAGTTCAGTGCTTAGCATGAGTACATATGCTAGCTGACAACTCTGTTCCGAGTTCGGGGCAGGTGGTTGCGAAACGTGTCTTACAATACACTCGTCCATAAATCTTCGATTATTATTATTATTATTATTATTATTATTATTATTATTATTATTATTATTATATCGAATTTCCACGAATAACGACGTTTACACTTGTCCAAGGCGCTCCTGGACTAATAGGGACATTAGCTGAAAAGCCACTATGGCTTCGCAAACCTGGAATTAAACCACGCAAATTAATGCCTGAAATGTCCTGAGGCTTATTGGAATACATAGCTAAACTCGTTGTCAGTGATCTGCAATTTGAAGAAGAGGAAATTCTCTCAATAGTCGCTACCTAGTGCATCGGCGAGCGACGTGAACTTTTCGGATAATCAAACACTGATCCGAAAGAACCAACGGTCTATTGGCATTTGAGGCATCCTGTGTACGTTATAGAAGCTTGCATGCGGAGACGAAGAAGAAGATTAAGAGCAGGTCATCATGGGACAGACTCGAAACAGCAGTCCGCACTAAAACCCTATTTCTTATCCGTGAGTTGGATTCGATATTCTCTCGATCCCTCGAGAAAATGCGGAATAGGCCGTCGTAAAGCGATTGGAATTATCTGCATAATTGGTTACAACAAGGAGACATGCCAACATAATTTCTCAAGTCCGTCCTGAGATATGGTTCATAAACGAATTTCCTGATGGTGGTGGTGGTGGTGAAAACCCTTGTCAAGGGCTTATTGTGGACCAGGGGGTGTAGGGAGGAGCATCAAGATGCGGACTCAGCCGCACCATCCATCTGCGTCCTCTCCCACCTCCGGTCTTTTTGGCTTTGTCTCGAAACCGGGTCTAGGAGGGGCAGGAGGGGAGAGTGCGGCAGATGCCGCGCAAGTACACTCCAAATAAAAATGAATTCACGCGCAACTCACTCTGCCTGCTTCACCTAGCTGTGGGACACACGGCAGACATCGTCGGACGCGACGGCCGAACGTTGGTAGTGATAAAAAAATTCTATATAATTTCTTGCCAGTATATTGCGTGCGTTAAGATCGGTATGAGGATGGAGGTCACCGTTGAGTAGAAAATGTGCACCATGATGATTAAACCGAGGACGGCGCCTTTTTCAGGAGGACTGCTGTTTACCGCGAGGATGTTCTTCCTCATGTTCTACTTCTGTGGCAGGGCATGCTCACTCATATATGACTGGCATTCCTTTAAAGCTTTGAAATGACCTGCTCTAATCAAGCGCAGAAACAGTTACTGGGGCACAAGCAATATCGCAAATAAAGCGGAAAACAAGCACAATGTAGCAGCAATTGGAATTTTATCTAATTTTAACACGTTTGGTTGCATAAGATGGCACGGCCGATGATATATGGAAGGTAAAAAAGTCGTAAAGTCCCACCCACAACCTCAGGTCTACTGGGCCGACACAAGGCGAGGGTATTCCGCTAGCATGAATAAGTTTTGGTTCGCGACTGCTTCCCCTATCAAGTCATTCTTTTCGACATCTGGCCGAGTGAGTACAGCGTCTCCAGGTGTTAGGTATGCTGTTGTTATTCTAATAAACCTTTTGGGTTTCCACATTGCGAGTTCAATGCCCTCCCCTATTACATCGGGGTCTCCCTCATTCACGGACCTCTTCATGACTGTTGATCAGGCCTGCCGCATCTGTGTAATACGGGTCTCTTCGACATGTCCCTGGTGTTATTATGAGCAAAAGTGTATATTAGCATTGTTATTTAGACCCGAGTGATATTTTGGCCATTTATATGCGTGCAACGCCGGCGGCCGGTTCTCAGAGAGGTGGTGCTCTCAACACGACTCATTGCCAGGAACACACTTTGCGACGAGACATGGAAAGAATTCGCCAGAAGTCAGGATGGCAACCACCTTGTAGCAGTCGTCTAATTGCCTCGCTACTGCTCCAACCCAATTCTTGTTTAGATGAGTGTCTATCCACGTCGCTTTGGGGGCAGGGAATCGAGTACAATAACTTCCTGTAGCCTGTTAGGGAAGTCGACTGTAAGGGGTTTATCGTGGTTGCCTTACAAAGGCGAGACCGCAACAAGCTCATGTAAGGAGGCAGAACCAATTACATAAAATTGGGATTTATTTGCAGGGTTTTTGAGCTGACGACATCACATGAGCATTGTCGAGAGTTCGGGATTTTCTGACGTCGTAAGGAGAAGACGGGCTAACAGCTGCGGAGCGGGAAGTTCGGATGTAATCATTTGATGTAGCTCGTCATTATTGCACAACGACGGGGGATATTCTGTCAGCCGAACACCTCCTTCGTGGCGCTGCGAAAAAGAAAAGACAATGTCTACTTATATCACACTAGTAGATAGTATTGCGGCTTTACGACATTAAAGGAAAAGACATAAAGAGCACCCACAGTGAACTTCAAAAATTCGCCTGAATGCAGGCTACAGCGCAGTTGCACTTTGTAGACGCCTGACTGTCTCATGACCAGATTGTAGCCAAAGAGAAGGCCACAGGCCTCGCGAAACTCGCTGCTCACGGAGGCAAACATCTGCATTGCCTTTTCACCACGCCATTTCTCTGCCGAAAGCTCCTTCTTTAGACCTTCAGAGAGACAGTGGGACGGAAATTGGGGGTGGCAAAATTTTCTGGCATACAAGTAGTGCTAAACTGATACGCATAAAACCGATCCGGCTTGGTGATGTGGGAGATTAATTCTCATTTCTCAAAGTATGCGTGACCAACTCAACTTAACGGTCAGTATTACTACAGCACGCGCGGAGCGACTCCATCACAGAAATTAACATTTCGAGGAAACGGGTCAGATATTGAAAATCTCGAAGTAACCCAGCCAATCTAACTCAGTGGCGCGTGTGTGCAGACATCTTTAAAATGTCGTATGTGCGGTAGGGGGGCCAACTCATGAAATGTCAACCGAAATTGCGAAATGCGTTTTCGTTTCAAAAAGATTAATTAAGTAGGGTTGTAAAAATAGTCAGCCTGCAACATAATTCTATAATATTTCTATAACGTCTGAATGCCGGCTTTCGAATGAATTTCCTTCCAACTGCATGTAAAAATACACTCTGTAAAAAACGACTACATACAGTACCTGTGCTAACTCATGAAATGCCGAGGTCAAAATTATAGTGGAAAATGTAGCGTATTTTTGGTGTTGTTATTTGTGTTTATTTAGTTGAAATAAGGACGCAAAGGCCGTTTGCTGAAGGAAAGTTTGATACGGATCTGTATATTAAATAGAAAACGGACCGAATTTGGGCGAAATCGGAGGATTCCTGATATTCAAGCAGTTTTCTACGCTATTAAAGCTTTCGGATTGAAATGCTTTATGTTACCTTATTAAACTGTTTAAGAAGATTAATAAAAGGAAGAAATTTTTCAATAAACTTTCGTATAAAAAGAAAAAATTAAAGTTCAATATCAAGAAAATCAGGGAAATGCAGATTAATTATTTCTTATTGTGTTCAGGAAATAACGTGCGATTCTTCATCTAAAAATTGTATTTTACAAATAAGTAAAGTTTTATGTTTCAAAATACCGAAATAAAAAAGTTTATCAGTGTGATTGTTTTACCACAAGTAAGCAAGACGACGATTTTATTCGTCGTACATTAAAAAAGTTTCATTACATGCCCATTGAGACCATTCAACGGGAACATCTGCCGATGTTTTCTATGGACATCATTAGGAAAAGGATGAAGGAATTTGAACTGCAGCGGCGCAAGGCCATGATTAAGCCATATTTAAGTAGAAAACTAATTAGAGAACGGCTTTTATTTGCTAAGAATTATATTGATTACAGGTCTTCATTTTGGAAGAGCATTTTCTTCTGCGATGAGGTTTTATTTTTAGACAAGCCTACGAAATTGCTCCAAACCGTCATATGTGGAAAGAACTTCCCAAGAGAACACAGTACACCGACGGCAACATTCAAGAACTGTCGGCGGATGATGGTTTGGATGGCGATTAAATTCGGTGAGCGACCTGTCTGGCGGTCAACATCCGACACCATCAACAGCAAGGTGTTTTTTGCAATTGTCAAGGATGCTTTCGGCTACAACGGCATAAGTCGGCGCCGAATGGATACTGTAATTTTGCAGGACAATGCACCTGTCCACCGCTCTAAAGAGGTACGAATTTGATGCCGCTTGCAAATATAATCTACCATTTTAGACAACAACCACCCTCTCCGCAATTGGCCTCTAATCCATTTTCATCCTGGCCAACAATCCCGATTCAAATCCTATCGAAAATCTTTTTGGAATAGTCAAAAGAAATTGGCACAAAGCTAAGAAGACTCTTTCAATGCAGGAAAAATTGGATTTCATACTCAATAATTACATTTTACAATCCACCATAGATAACCTCGTCATGTCTATGTCTGACAGACTTTCTGCCGTCGATCAAATTCACGTTGGAGATGGAGTCGACTGGTTCGCTTCCTTTCTTAGATGTCCTTCTAAACAGGAGATCTGACGGTAGCATCCGAAGGAGTGTCTATCGAAAGAAAACCTGGTCTGGACAATACACGAACTTCGCTAGTTTCGTACCTCTCCAACACGGTCCCCATGCGGCTTCGGCTGCACGGGTGACTTGTGCCCGAGACTATCCCGACACGTCAAGCGTCGTGGATAGGAAGGTTGCTGATTGAGGCTTGCTCTCGGTTCACGCAGTTCGTCACGTTGTGTGTGTGTTGTGTGTAGTGGCGGACTGGTGGGCTGGGGATGGGCTGAAGCAGCACCTTCCACGGCCCTCTCACGCAAGTGGGAGACACGCCGTTCTACCCCTGTTGTGTGAAATCCTGGTGTTTGTGTGCATGGGGGGGGGGGCAGGTCGTGCTGTGGCGCGCGCAGGCATGGTCAGTCGACCATGTCAGCCACCGCGCCCATTCCCCACTCCAGTCTACTGACTGGCTCGGACAGTGGCTGGGGTGTGGGAGTGGGAAGGGAGAGTGAGGTCGACGACTCAGCGCACTTCCTCCTCACTATAAACAAGCTGACGCGCTTAAAGCTACCACGGTGCGCTAAAAGCCGTGGCTTGGAAGGTTGCCAACTGACGGGGTACCTTGGACCTCCTCCTTCACTAGAGGCGGTCTGAGAGTCAGGCTGCAATGGCTCCTTTTTAATGTGGCCTTTATGGCACTCCTACCACAGTGTGGGATCCGAGTTAGGCGTTGGCGGCACGCCCAGGTGCGGCTTCGGCCGTGCCAGCCTCCAAATCTCTGTTGTGTTGGTTGAAATCCTGGTTATTGTTGTGTGGACCAGGGGGTGTGGTGGAACGCCAAGGTGAGGATCCGTCCGAGCCATCCACCTGCGGCCTCCCTCGTCTCTGGTCTTCTTGACTCTGTCTTGACACCGGGCCCAGGCGGGGGAGGAGGAGAGAGTGTAGGTGGATGCAGCGCAAGTCTACCCGCACTATAAACCCCTGCGCAAGTCACCATCCCTGCTCCCACCGCTGCTGCTGTTGTGGGGCATACGGTGGACATCGTCGAAATCGACGGTCGAACCTCTCCAACAAAAACGGAATCTAGTCAGGTGTTTGGCACAAAGGGCTAGAAAAATTTGTTCGACAGATAGTATCGAGGAGGAACTTAGAAAAATCCAGGACTTGCTTCGCGAAAATGGGTACCCTGACAGGTTCATTGCAAAGAACCTTGCCGAACGACCTGTAAAACCCGCCACACTAACCGCGGAAAAGAAAACGTTGTTCCTCAAAGTCCCCTTCCAAGGAGACGCTGCAGGTGAACTCCTAAGAAGACGCCTTGACCAAGCAGTCTCGGGAACCTTCCCAGAAGCAAGGGTTCGCATATCATTCTCCACTAACCCTATTCAACGCGGAGAACGCAAGGATAGGCTGCCACCTCAGACCGCCTCAATGTGCATCTACTCATTCATTTGCTCCTGTGGAGCAGGTTATATTGCTCGAACGAGTCGGCGCCTTTCCAAAAGAAAACGAGAGCACCTTCCCGCATGGCTGGCAAAGGGTGAAACTAGGAGAATAGACAGCGCCATCTTTGTGCATGCAGTGGACTCAGGGCATCGTGTGGACCCCACCGAAGCATTTCGTGTGATTTACAAGGTCCCCTCGAGCTACCCTAAGCTACTGGGCCAGCGCCTGTTAGCAACAGCAGAAGCGGCCGCCACAAGGTTACGAAAACCGACCCTATGCGCCCAAAAGAACCTTGTTCAGGCTCCGCGCTTACCGTGGTCAAAGGTTGACTAACCACATACAACTTTCGGCGCCCTTCCGCTCTTGCCGAGCCTGTAATTTAAAACCTAACTTTTATCAATTTTGTTTCACTCACTGTACCCCGCCCTATGTAACTGTATTGGCCTGATGAGAATTTACCGAAAGGAACGTTCACTCGCCACTGTCTCTTCTGAAAGTACTAATATTTTGTATCTGTTTCTGTCCTTAATTATTTTTGACCTTTTATGCGCCCTCCTCCTTTATACACCCTCATGCGTAGCCTTTATTAACTTGGCTGTAATAAAGGCGTTTCTAGAAAGTGTGACTTTTGTTGAACATCACTTATTTTTATCTCAGTAAATAATACTTTCTTAACCAAACTGTGCTTTATTTCTTTGACACATCTTTTATTTTCCGCTATCAGACTTTGGGAGCCGTAGTGTTTACGGATTCTGCGTTAAAGTCGTTTATCTGTGTTAATTCATGACATTTCATGAGTTAGCACAGGTACTGTAAGTAGCATGACTTTTTTTCATTGATTTTCGATGCCCCCAAATGTCCAATTATATTTCATGAAAAACATGCATAAAATATTCATTCTTTCGCCCATTCGGTCGATGATTACGTCTTCTTCTAATCTTATACTCGAGGGAAGGGTTTAATTCGGTTTCAAAAACTTTTCCGATTCCAGAATATTTTGAACCCGCTCTACCGTTACACTTGCATTCAGGGTTTCCAAACTATAAGCCGTTCATTTTCCGCGTACGGAAAACCACACATTTCTCTACGGTAATAAAGGGGGACTATATAGGGTTCATAAAATTAGGCAGTGGATTTGATCCATATTGTTAACTTTACGAGCCACATTGGTAAATGCAGAGACATGACGATTTATGAATGACCAGTTCACGGAATATAAAAGTCCCACAGTTAGAAACTTCTTTAAAACCAAATTATGTCCCTTCTTAGAGTATAAGGTTGGAAGAAGACGTAATTTCCTACGGAATGACCGAAAGAATGAATATTTTATGCATGTTTTCATGAAATATAATTGGACTTTTAGGGGCATCGAAAATAAATGACAAAAATTCATGCTACTTAAGTAGTCGTTTTTTACAGAGTGTAGCTTTTGCATGAAGTCGGAAGGAAATTCATTCGAAAGCCGACATTCAGAGGTAACTAAAATGTTATAGAATTATGTTGCGGGCTGACTAGTTTAACAACCCTACTTAACTAAATTTTTCGAAACGAAAACGCATTTCGGAATTGCGGTTGACATTTCGTGAGTTAGCCCACCTACTGTAGATTGTACGTCATGAGGGACGGATACGGTAGAGCGTCCACCGCAAGAGAAGAGGACTACCGGGCGAGCAGCTGTAACTTGACCGTGAATAAGTTTATAGAGAGGAACGCCTGCGCGACACCTATATCGATCTCTTTCCCTGTACCCAATGGCAAGACGAGCGAGGAGGCAGCAACTGGCGAAGACAGGACAACGTCCGCGCGTACCACACGCGTGCTAGTTGACGCACACAATGAAACCCCGGCAACATCCCCAAGTACTGTGTTTCCAGTTGTTGCAAGGAACAGAAGACGGAGGGGGATGGCAGAGAACTTTACTTCCCAACCCTTCTGTCCATGGTGTCGTACTTAAAAGCAATGTCCCTTTTTTGGTGCGCGAATTTTCATTGGCTGACATCTGAAGGTCAACGTGGGCAGACTGCCCGCAGGCTGCCGGCGCTGGAAGGTCCGCTGGCACGCTAATTGCTAACGTGGTAAGGGAGACGGATCTGTGGCACGGTGACCCCTTGCCGCGCGTGAAGCCGGACGATAAGAATGAGGCGTCCAATTCTGCGCAGCCCTAACAGGTAAGTTAACCCAACCGGATATTGAGGTGTACGTCAGAATCACGTAAGCGCGATCAAAATGGGCTGCTCCGTTTGATTAGGTCCTGGGGAGGACGACTAAGATATGAGACACCATCTACAGAGCGCGCAGACTCACATCCAGGTGGCTTAACTCGACCCTGCCGCTGAAGAGTAAAGGAAAAAAAAAGGGAGCCGGTCTAAGGCAGATCCAGTGCATCCTTCTCTCAGCGTAATAAATACAAGACGTCGTAAGGTGTCACGGCTTGCTGGGCTTGGGTGTTTTCCAGCACGCGAAATAATTCTCCCCTCCTCCAGACTGAGGGTTGGGTCGCAAAAGGTCCATCTTGGCGCGGCCATTGTGGCAACCGCCCTCAATTAGACGTTGTACACTCCTTCCTCAGTTTGTCTCACGTGGGTGGCACGCGCAGACGTCGTTCGAGTTGTCCTGAGTTTGTGTTGAGGGCGAAACATGGAACGTGCGGGGAAGGACGGGTGAAGTGGGCGCTGCGGAAGTCGCCGCCAAGCCATGCCGCTTCCTCCGTCGTTCACGACTAACGAACTATGGCATAACTAAAATTTTACAACACGTGTATCGGATGGCGTGTCCTGTACACTGACTTGGCACAAACTGTCGAAGAATGAAGGACAAGGTTGGTTGTAGTGCGTTAAGTAGAGAGGTGCTACATGGTGATTATAAATGTCCTCACTTAGCAGTCGACAACATAGGAAAAGACCATGAGTCTGCGATCAGAGAAGTATTTTCCCCACTGAACCATTCCACCACAGCCCTTGCGTGTAAACCAATTTGCAAGGCAGCTGCACCGAGAAAAGACATGCTGATGAGTATAACACAGAGCTGACCGTGTCAAAAAGAGGACTGGGACACTTACGTTTTATTTCGGAGAGCGGATCTGGATGATCCATGAGGGCCTCTTGAACCGCCATTGTAACATTACCATGATTAGTTGTGTCGGCAGTGGATCGCTTTTCATACAACCGCGAAAGACGGTCCTGAAGAATCTAGAGTAAAAATAAAAAGCCATTTCGATAACATAACAATTGGCTGTGGCTGCAGAAGCGGCCTAGTCAGATATCCTCCTCCTCCTCCTCCTCCCCCTCCTCCTCCTCCTACTCCTCCTCCTCCTCCTCCTCTGCCGCCGCCGCCGCCGCCGCCGCCGCCGCCATCAATCTTAACATTAATAGCTATCGGGTGGAAGTAACAAAGACCCTCACAGTGAGACAGGCGTGCGGAAACTTGCACATTAATTAGATTGCAGTGGCGGTGCATTCGCTGTATCTACCTCACTCGCACCTTCCACACTCCCACAGGCACCATTAACGGTTCCAGTAATCTCACAAAAATCAGCTAAGATGCTGGGACTGCTCCTTGCTAGGTCAATTTAACTTGGAATGGACAAGCAGAACGACTGCGTTTTCAAGTATTGACAACAAAGCCACAGCACTCACACCCTTAACCACAATTTTAATCCGTAGGGGCGGTCGGTGCAACCGTTGGCATTCTCATCACCCTCCTAACCGCCAACTCCACAAACACTATGTGGTTGGGGATAGACTCCGTTGAAACTTCACACCTGGACGGGGAGAATAAAACCCGACTACGAAACACTGGAACCCGCTTCTTCTACATACTCAGAGTGGAGAGCGGAGACAGCAATCTTGTCCTGCGTGAAGGTCTGGATAGTAGCGTAAAGCGATAGACAGGGGAGAAAACATTTAGGCATCACACGGTCAAGGAAGGTTACAGAATGGCAGCCCTATATAGGTGTTTTCTTTTACTGACAGGGGGCGCGAGGATGCTGGCGCCGGCCGGCTGTGGCGACGCCTCAGGCCGGTTGTGGGAGAAAAGTGCTGGACAAACACGTACCGAAACTCTCTGCTTCAGAGTGCCGTTCTCCTTACGCAGGGAGACCAACTCCTCCTTGAGGTTATTTGCAGCATTGTCGGCAGGATTGGAGACGAGATGGAGAACCT